>JAAONU010000016.1:24108770-24708770 GCA_012932295.1 Cyclina sinensis
AGGGGATGAAATCACTAAAATACAAATGTCAGGTTAGTGTTTTACTATAAAATTATCCTTTCGGTCCAAATATTGCTTAGAATTCCAGAAAGAATGACTGTATAAACTTTACTGGAAGTAAAAGAAATAGTATTTATTTCATATTTAGTTGCAGTTACATCAGGAAAGTTTAGATTGTATAATTATTTGGCATTCTGGTGTAAGTTATAAAATAAAAAAAAACTACATATACTTTTATAATGATAATGGAAGTTTTAATCTCATCAAGATGACAATACAAAAACAGGAAAAATAATTATTGTTTTACTTACTTTTCAGGACGCAGTAGAAAAGAGGGCGGCAAAGCTTACATAATAGGATCAGACACACAATTCCAGAAGGATAATATAGCCTTGTACAGAGTAGAACTGATGAAAGCTGCCATAGAAAAATTCACGCAGCTAGATAAAAACTCCATCAATAGACAAATTCTCGCTCTTCAGAAAAAGGAACTTGAAAGCTACAAATGGCTGTTGAAAACAAGAGAATTAAAACGAAGTAGGCAATCTGATGAAATTGACTACGAAATACATTGTAAGACATGCGGAATCAATATTTGCAATGCATCCAATCTCCGAAAATATGAAACAAGCCATCTATTGGCGTTGAAAGATTTTGACAAGAAAATCCGACGAGAAGAACACCGAAAGAGGGCAAGTATGGGTGCATTACAGAAAAGGTACAAAATGTTTTGTAAAATGTGCCCAAATGACTGGGGTGTCATTGCTGTCAAGGGTGGACTTGAGTATTTTATTCTGAAACTTGAATCACTGAAATTTGTAAGCAGTGTCGATCCAAATGATGTGAACTTCTACAAGAAATGGCCTGATATTCCATACAAGGTCAGTGACATAAGTCTTCAGGATCTTTCTTATTTGTATGCGAAAGTCGATTGATCATGCAAGTAGGGAAATCGTATTCTTTGTGATGTCCCGCAACCCAACTTAAAAAGAAGTCCGCATGAATAAGATATTTTATCCATATGATTTTCAATGACGAGTAAATGTGTGTATAATTAATGAGGGAAAACGTTTATTATTTGAAATCCCTGAAATTCGACGTCATGTTTATTTCATAATTTAAAAATAACAGAACATACATACACACATACATACATGTGTGTGTGTGTGTGTGTTTTAGGTTTTTTATTGGTTGTCACAGATGACTGATGTAACCTGCATGAGCAAATACGAGACGTTATCGGAATATCTATAATGCATTTATGAAAGACAAATCACGTTTGTTCACTTAAGACCGACCGAACTATTCTGTAAAAGGAGGTTTGACTTAGCAGAGCATAAATGATGTTGACGATAAACCTCTCTAGAAATTTATTGTTATTTGTTGTAACGAATAGAAACTTTCGGTAATGTTTAGTTTAAACCTATCTACTTTGCACTGAGTGTGAAAAATGTTCTTGCAGCGTGCATTACACTAGACGATTCATTCCACTTAACAATATAATGATTGTAATGACACAGTCATGAAATTCTTTGCTGTTTTTGTTTGAAGTTTTGATTTTTGAAGTTTTTTACGAATAACAGACTGTAAGACTATTGTATTAATTCATTTTCAGTGTTTTTATATGCCTTATTATTCAATAATTTTAAGTGCTTCTTTACATTATTTCATTAATTAGAGTGTTTAGATATATATTTTTTTTTCAATTTTGAGTGTTTCTATATAATTTTATATTCGTTAATTTTGAGTGTTTCTAAGTATTAATATGTTTGTTAATTTTTAATTTTTCTTTCTATATATTTATTCTCTGAAATTGAGTGTTTCTATATATTGTTATATTCATTTATTTTGAGTGTTTCTTTATGTTTCTTATGTTAAAGGTCATGTGACACGACTATAGCAACTTTGTCTATTCAAAATAATCATAATGTACTGATTAAAATGGTTTAACTGTGAAATTATGAAAATATTGCTTTTGATAAGAAAAAACGTGTTTTTGATGATCGGCTGTTTCCGTTTCGACATCGGTAGTTTCCGCCGCAATTTTTGGCTGTGACGTAGATTTATCCCTACTGTACCAGGCAGTAGTGCAGAATTACACTGCTCATAACACATCCGTTTTTAAATGAAAAAATAACACTAAACCACAAGTGCAAGATACACGTTAAAGGCACACTTTTAAAAATAACATGCTATAAATTTTAAATTAAATAAAATAATGTGATTACTTCTCGATTTTTATTATAACTTTGTGCCGGGAGAAAGGGTTGTAATTTTACCTTAATAAATATTAATAAATATTCCAATTTCTTCTATGTTGTGGTTCTATATAAAACTATTCTATATAAAACTACGTTTTACCATGCTGCGTAACACTTCCTCACTTGATGTTTACGTCATAAAGAAATTCTTTTTCATTTAAATGTAGTAAAATTGAAGTGAATTTAGGTTATCTAATGTGTTAACTTTTTTTTTCACTGGAATGGAAATTCACACTACAGTGTATTTCACGTTGGGATGATGTTTGAAAAATAATAATATGGCATGTCCATCAAGTAGAAATTTGTGTCTGCTTATTAATTAATATCCAATGAAATGTCAAAGATCCATAAATCACGCCCTGTGGGATTTATGCAAATTAACCTGTCCAAATGGGACCCTTGTATATTCTGCATAGCTGTCAAAACAAAGCAATTAACTTTTTATGACCCAATCAATGATAAAGTTGAGACAAACAGCAAAATTTTATGGCAAGTGATCTTACAAATTGATTGTATTACTTTTGATCAGTTACACTTGTGAAAACATTATGTAATAGCTTGTTCCAATTAACATGTCTGAATGATTTTTAGTTAAAAAGCTTCCATGCAGATACATATTTTAATTAGTTAATTAAATGTAATGGATCTATTTATGATGAAAATAAAAATCATTCGACTTCTAAATGTGAACAAATCATTAAAAAAAAAAGCAATGTGTTTGTGTTATGATTTAGACATAGTTTTTAGGGCTTCTTCATAATATTTGTTCTTTGATCATTATTGTTTTGTTTTCAGAAAAAGTAGAATGAATAAGCCAAAAAAAAAGATATGCATTTTTAAAGAAAAAAGGTCATAGATCTAGTCCAAGATTACTTACACGTACCTCAGTCAAAATATGCCACAGACAAATAAACAACACATCACTCTAAGGAGAATGTTTTTATGGAAAAAAATCTCTCGATTGGAGTTAGTTAATCAAGTCTTCAAACAAACTAGATAACAATATCTATGTCTCTGCCTCTATATAATATTGCTCATTGGCTTCGTAATTCCATCAAAATTTCAAATTATATATTTAAAGAATCTTCAATGTATATGCATGATGTTAGCTTAACTTATTCAATTTTGTTTTTTACTATATTCAGTCTACATTTTCACTTTCCATCATAATTTTAAAGTTTTTTTAACAATCCAGGCAGCTGCGTAAAGTGGCTAGGGATAAATGTGCGTCACTTCCGGTTTCGCTCGTGACAGGTGCGCGCGACCAGATGCGTAAAATATGGATTTTAATTTGCTATAAAAACATCTTTAAGATGAAAATTACCTGCGGAATTCTGTAAAACAGTCATAGTTAGATATATATCTTATGCTCATATGAAAATTTCGAGGTCAAAAATTCGTGTCACATGACCTTTAAGATTTTCGATATACTGAGTGTTTAGATATACAGTTATATTATATTAATTGATGGTGATGGTATCGATATATTTGACCTGACGTGACAAAGCCAACGATCTGGTCAATGTTTGACGTCATAAATTTATTAACCCTTTAACCGTTTTCTGTCATTTCCACAAAGTATTGTCCTTGAATAATGCCAGTCTTTGAAAAATACTAAAACATAGATGTGGCTCTTATAACAACCTCACAATTACAATACATATTACATGTTGCATGTACCATGGTATAACGTCCCTTATGTCAAAATAGTTAATAGAAATGCTATATATATGCTATAATAGTACAATAAAAAGTGTACAAAAGTTATTTCAAAATAGACTATTATCTGAAAGTAAAAAAAAAACGAAAATGTAAAATTTGATGGCTTCTTGAATGTTGCTATTTAAGCAGAGGGTGTAAGTTGTACGTTCATATAGTTAGTTTCATGAAATTAAAAATAAAAAGATTTGCTGTGACCATTCTGCTGTATTTCTGTTTTCTTTTATTTACAACGCCATTACAGCAACCAGTGATAATTCTACTCGGACGCCAGAATGTATTTTGTTGATATAATCTTTGTAGAAGTAGATATACATGTCCAATTAAGAAAAAAAGACTTTTTAATTTCATCTTTATTCAACTGTATCTTGGAATTCATTGTCTAGATGTTTATTTAGTAATAATGTACCTAGTGTCTAATTGTAGTCCTTCTTTCGCCTGTCATGGTTAAATGTTCAATCAGAATTCCCACTAGTATTTAAAGTTTCAGTTGAAAAATAAGGTTTTCAGGAATTTCATCGCCAAGCAATAATTTTTTAAAACTGGTGTGACAATGACTATTCTAGCATAAAATCGCTTGTTTTTGCCAGTTTTGCCTATGAGAGCAAAAAGGTGTGTTAACAAGGAAGTTCTCGCGCTCAGGCGCTGTTATTACCCGTTTTCAGTTATGCGCGTTACAGGGCCTTTGTTAAAGGTCATGTGACACGACTATAGCAACTTTGTCTATTCAAAATAATCATAATGTACTGATTAAAATGGGTTTACTGCGAAATTATGAAAATATTGCTTTTGATAAGAAAAAACGTGTTTTTGAGGATCGGCTTTTTCCGTTTCGACATCGGTAGTTTCCGCCGCAATTTTTGGCTGTGACGTAGATTTCACCCTACACTACCAGGCAGTTTTTAAATGAAAAAACAATAAACAATACTAAACCACAAGTGCAAGAAACACGGTAAAGGCACACTTATAGAAATAACATGCTATAAATTGTAAATTAAATAAAATAATGTGATTACATCTCGATTTTTATAAGTAAATTCAAACTTTGTGCCGGCAGAACGGGTTGTAATTTTACCTTAATAAATATTAATAAATATTCTAATTGCTTCCATGTTGTGGTATTATATAAAACTATCTCCTCCATGTTTTTACATGCTGCGTAACACTTCCTCACTTGATGTTTTCGTCATAAACAAATTCCTTTTCATTTAAGTGTAGTAAAATTGAAGTGAATTTAGGTGACCTAATGTGTTAACACTTGTCTCACTTGCAAATTAACCTGCCCAAATGGGACCCTTGCATAGCTGTCAAAACAAAGCAATTAACTTTTTATGACCCAATCAATGATAAAGTTTAGACAAATAGCAAAATTTTATGGCAAGTGATCTTACAAATTGATTGTATTACTTTTGATCCGTTTCACTTGTGAAAATATTATGTAATAGCTTGTTCCATTTAACATGTCTGAATGATTTTTAGTTAAGAAGCTTCCATGCAGATACATATTTTAATTAGATAATTAATGTAATGGATCTATTTATGATGAAAATAAAAATCATTCGACTTCTAAATGTGAACAAATTAAAAGAAAACAAAAAAACACAAAACAATATGTTTATGTTATGACTTTGACATAGCTTTTAGGGCTTCTTCATATTATTTGTTCTCTGGCCATTATTGTTTTGTTTAAAAAATGTAGAATGAATAAGCCAAAAAAAAATTGATATGCAATTATAATGAAAAAATCATAGATCTAGTGAAAGATTACTAACACGTACCTCCGGCAAAATATACCACAGACAAATAAGTAACACATCACTCTAAGGAGAATGTTTTATGGAAAAAAATCTCTCGATTGGAGTTAGTTAATCTAGTCTTCCAACAAACTGCATCAGATAAAAATGAGCATGTTCAAAATCTTTTTAATCAGTTACTTGAAAAATATCTCTTAGTCTAGATATTTTCACTGATGTATCTTTTAATTCTATAACCCTGATTAAACTAGCCTCTATATAATATTGCTCATTGGCTTCGTAATTCCATCAAATTTCAAATTATTTATTTTAAAAAATCTTCAATGTATATTCATGATGTTAGCTTAACTTGTTCAATTTTGTTTTTCTACTATATTCAGTCTACATTTTCACTTTCTATCATAATTTTAAATTTTTTATTAACAATCCAGGCAGCTGTGTAAAGTGGCAAGGGATAAATGTGCGTCACTTTCGGTTTCGCTCGTGACAGGTGCGCGCGACAAAGTGCGTAAAATATGGATTTTAATTTGCTATAAAAACATCTTTAAGATGAAAATTACCTGCGGAATTTTGTGAAACAGACATAGTTATATATATATTTTTCGCTCATATGAAAATTTCGAGGTCAAAAATTCGTGTCACATGACCTTTAAGATGAAAATTACCTGCGGAATTTTGTAAAACAGTCATAGTAAGATATATGTATTTGAAAATACATATTTGTTTATGAAAATTTCGAGGTCAAAAATTCGTGTCACATGACTTTTGATAATGGACGCTGATACGTCTTTTTTGCCCCCCAAATCGTCAGTTTATGTAACTTTGCAGGTCGGAACGTAGACAAAACATTTATGATTATTGATAATCGATTATAAATCCACATGAAATCCTTCCAAATATTTTTTTAATCGACACTTTTTAAGTTTCAAGATGGCCGCTCAACAAGTTGAAATATGTTGACGTGTCGCCCTGGAACGCATATTTAAAACACGTATACATAACACCCTTGAGGCGATTGTACTATAAATTATTTATTTATTTATTTTTTCGTAAACATGTCTTTTCTAGATCATTTTATGCTAAAATAGCTTTAAAGCACGTTTTTTCGTGTCATAACATCTGCAGAATCCCTCGGGATATGTTGGTGCCCGAGCTTCGGGATTCTGCAGATGTTATAACACGAAAAAAACGTGCGTTAACCCTATATTCTAAAAGTGAAATACACACGTAAATGTGTCTTTAGAAACACTATAAAAGGTGGACATTTACGTCAAACTTGCGACAAAGAGATATTTTATACTGAAAAAAGTATTTATTCATTAAAAGACCCGTTTGCAGATTTATATAGTCAATTGATTCAGACATATGTTTGCGAAGTGTAAACCTCTTTATGTTGTTTTTTATTATTATTTTTTTATTATTTTTTTTTATTTTTTTCTTCGAATTATATTGGTTGGATCTTTCTAATTCTGTGAAATACAATTTCACATAATAGTCTGCGTCACTGCGTTAGAAGCTTGAATGGGAAACATTGTCATCGCCAAATATCTCTCCTTTTAGTGAAGGAATGTTTTATGAACCACACGTGTAATATTACAAGACTGAAGATAGTGACAAGGCCCCTTTTTGACTATCGTCCAAGCTGTTGAAGTCAAAAACATAAGCACTGTGCTTTAAATTTGATTTAGAACAGAACACAATTTTTGCTTACTTGTGCCACACATGCATTAACACTTTCTTATAGATACGACATGTGCTTGACACTAACTTGATATAACTGTTACAATATTTTTTATTATATATTTTTATGTTTCACATATGGCGCATAGAGCTAGTAGACTTTTTGCAAGATTCATAAATGAAGTAATAAATGTAGAATTTCCTTATTTTTAATGCCATAAAGATTACGTTGGCGCCGAAGAAGATATAGACGCTCTGTGCCAATGGATGATGAGAACTAGTACCTAAATGAACCATGTTTCGGTGAGGTTTGATGATTAATTCAGTGACAAAGCAAAAGAACATAACTTTTATATTGTCGACATTTTGAAATCATTCATTAACGAGAATAAATTAAGAGGAAGTTTTTCAGTCATAAGAAATGATTTTTTTATAACGAAAATTATAACAAAGGATTCACCAGATGATCTTTTTGGTTCAATTTGTTTTCAATATTTTTAAAAAGTATGCCTTTCAACAGTTTCAACGCATGTCAATGAATAATTTCATGATATCTGAAAGAAACAAAACAATCCCCCCATTTTTCCATATATCTGCGAAAGAATAAACAAGACAGATAGGTATATTTTCCTCTATCGTTGAACAGAATTAACTTGATGTCGCTGACTTTCCATGGTCTATTTGGGTTCATTGTGTTACAGGCATCTTTCACTTCGAATATATAAAAGACAGGACAGTATCTTTTACGTAAGAAAATGAACTTTCCATATGTCTTGACATTCAAAGTGTAATAAATGGATACATGTTTGTCTTTAGAAAACTGTCAATCTCGTATAAAAACTAATAATTTGAAAAAAAAACATCAAATTCTTTTCGTAAATAAATTGAACATATTTCGTACTTAAGATTATTGATATTTATATTAAAAATATCATTCATGCAAAACATTTTTACAGTTTAATTCATATGTAAAATACAGTTAAAAAGAATACGAGAACTAACTTAAACCTAATATGGTAATATAGTAAACAGATTTTAGAGCTGATTGTTTTGGTAATCTACCGATATACCCAAATAATCTTGATGTTAAAAAAAAGAAACAAGAAGTTTTTTTTCTCCTATCTGTGACATTAAAAAGGGTTATAATTACTGGGATACATTATACGGATATAGTGTATTCTTGTATAAATTTCAGATACCCTTTTGTATTAAAAAAAGGAAACAAGAAAGTTGTCTTCAACGGTAAATATTTTTTCACTCTTACTTGCAAGTAAAAGTGCTTAACGTCGAAGAAATGGAAGAATTCACGATTTGATAAACAACTGTTTATTTCTTTTTTTTTTCCACATACTGTTGAGACGAGTTCTTCCAACATCTTCCAATCTCTCGATGACTTCCACTCCGGCCACTAATCGCATTTAAAGGCAAAGGGAATGTTGCGTGTAAAGACTGATAACCAACTTCTCTGACATGATAATGTTTAGTTCTGACTTTGTTTCAGTATTTGAAATAAAAGTTTGACAATTTTATATAACAAAAGCATTGATGTAAACACGAAAGGACACCATTTTGGTAAGAAATAAGTACCCAGTCTGATTATAATAAACACGATAACAAAAAAATGAAATTACTAGAAGCTTTTATCGATGGAATGATACTGTTATTAATAATTTTGAGGAAAAAATGCATTTGAAAAAGAAAAAGCCCAAAATAAGGCATGCTTTCATAGACACATAGACACACTGACCGATACACGTACACTCAGTTGCATTGATATGATAATATATATTTGTTAGAATAATTCTAAACTTATTTAATATTTTTCTGTTAAAGTTCAAGTAAAATACTAATCTGTAAGAAAAAGCTTAGTAGGTGCAGGCGTTTATTGAGCACAACAATATGTTTACTGCAGATCAAAATTCTTGTTAACAATCTGAAAGTATGTCAACATTTTCCCTTCTTGTTTTTGAAAAATGTCATTGCTCTTAAGGCAATATGTTTTGTTTTATAATATATGAACTTTTTTTCTCATTCATGCAAGAATGCTAGGTAAGTATTTTGCAATTAGATTTGTTTCTATGGCCAAAATACTACTCAAACTGCAGAAAGAAAGGGTGTATGAAATACACCCGAAGTAAAAAGTATTTCATTTTAAGGTGTAAAGAAGTATAATCATTTGAATTATAAAATAAAAATTACATGTATATGTAATAAAAACAATTGAAGTTTTAATCTATTAAAAAGCCAGTCAAAGTATACATGAATAAATATTACAAAATGTTCTGACAGTATTACAAAAGAGAATGGGCAAGCTTAAACAACAGGGACAGACAAACAATTCCAGAAATATAAGGTAGCCTTGTGCGATAGAACGCCACCAGGAAAAAGGTCACACAACTAGAAAAATCTCCATCAATAGAAAAGTTATCGCTGTTCAGGAAAAAGAACTTGATAGCTACAAATGGCTAATGAAAAGAGTAGAACTGAAACGAAGTAGACAATCTGATGAAACTGACTTTAAAATACTCTGTAAACCATGCGGAATAGATATTTGCAATGCTTCCCATGTCCGAAAATATACCATAAGACATCTTATGGGGTTGAGATATTTTGACAAATAAATCTGACGAGAGGAACAGAAATAGAGACACTACATGGGTGCATTGAAGAAACGGTACAATATATTCTGTAAAATGTGCTCAAAAACTGGGGTGCTGTCAAGGATGGACTTAAATATTTTGTTCTGAAACTGGATGCAGAAGCAGTGCCGGTCTAAATGGTGTGGGTGACTACAAGGAATGAGCTGATGTCCCAACAGTGTCAGTAACATAAGTATTCAAGATCTTTCGTATTTGTATGCAGACGTCGATTGATCATGCTAGTCATCATATTCTTTGCGGTGCACCACTCCCAAACATAAACAGAAGCCTGAATTTTTTGTTGCAAATGATTTTATTCAATGACGAGTATGTTTTGTACAAAGTGAACAAACACCTGTCATATGATCTGACATAAAACAAGGAAAATAAACACTTGTCATTTAGCCTATATAGCCCCAATTAAATAATGACTAACATCATATCAGAATAATTTCATGATATCTGAAAGAAACAAAACAATCCCCCCATTTTTCCATATATCTGCGAAAGAATAAACAAGACAGATAGGTATATTTTCCTCTATCGTTGAACAGAATTAACTTGATGTCGCTGACTTTCCATGGTCTATTTGGGTTCATTGTGTTACAGGCATCTTTCACTTCGAATATATAAAAGACAGGACAGTATCTTTTACGTAAGAAAATGAACTTTCCATATGTCTTGACATTCAAAGTGTAATAAATGGATACATGTTTGTCTTTAGAAAACTGTCAATCTCGTATAAAAACTAATAATTTGAAAAAAAAACATCAAATTCTTTTCGTAAATAAATTGAACATATTTCGTACTTAAGATTATTGATATTTATATTAAAAATATCATTCATGCAAAACATTTTTACAGTTTAATTCATATGTAAAATACAGTTAAAAAGAATACGAGAACTAACTTAAACCTAATATGGTAATATAGTAAACAGATTTTAGAGCTGATTGTTTTGGTAATCTACCGATATACCCAAATAATCTTGATGTTAAAAAAAAGAAACAAGAAGTTTTTTTTCTCCTATCTGTGACATTAAAAAGGGTTATAATTACTGGGATACATTATACGGATATAGTGTATTCTTGTATAAATTTCAGATACCCTTTTGTATTAAAAAAAGGAAACAAGAAAGTTGTCTTCAACGGTAAATATTTTTTCACTCTTACTTGCAAGTAAAAGTGCTTAACGTCGAAGAAATGGAAGAATTCACGATTTGATAAACAACTGTTTATTTCTTTTTTTTTTCCACATACTGTTGAGACGAGTTCTTCCAACATCTTCCAATCTCTCGATGACTTCCACTCCGGCCACTAATCGCATTTAAAGGCAAAGGGAATGTTGCGTGTAAAGACTGATAACCAACTTCTCTGACATGATAATGTTTAGTTCTGACTTTGTTTCAGTATTTGAAATAAAAGTTTGACAATTTTATATAACAAAAGCATTGATGTAAACACGAAAGGACACCATTTTGGTAAGAAATAAGTACCCAGTCTGATTATAATAAACACGATAACAAAAAAATGAAATTACTAGAAGCTTTTATCGATGGAATGATACTGTTATTAATAATTTTGAGGAAAAAATGCATTTGAAAAAGAAAAAGCCCAAAATAAGGCATGCTTTCATAGACACATAGACACACTGACCGATACACGTACACTCAGTTGCATTGATATGATAATATATATTTGTTAGAATAATTCTAAACTTATTTAATATTTTTCTGTTAAAGTTCAAGTAAAATACTAATCTGTAAGAAAAAGCTTAGTAGGTGCAGGCGTTTATTGAGCACAACAATATGTTTACTGCAGATCAAAATTCTTGTTAACAATCTGAAAGTATGTCAACATTTTCCCTTCTTGTTTTTGAAAAATGTCATTGCTCTTAAGGCAATATGTTTTGTTTTATAATATATGAACTTTTTTTCTCATTCATGCAAGAATGCTAGGTAAGTATTTTGCAATTAGATTTGTTTCTATGGCCAAAATACTACTCAAACTGCAGAAAGAAAGGGTGTATGAAATACACCCGAAGTAAAAAGTATTTCATTTTAAGGTGTAAAGAAGTATAATCATTTGAATTATAAAATAAAAATTACATGTATATGTAATAAAAACAATTGAAGTTTTAATCTATTAAAAAGCCAGTCAAAGTATACATGAATAAATATTACAAAATGTTCTGACAGTATTACAAAAGAGAATGGGCAAGCTTAAACAACAGGGACAGACAAACAATTCCAGAAATATAAGGTAGCCTTGTGCGATAGAACGCCACCAGGAAAAAGGTCACACAACTAGAAAAATCTCCATCAATAGAAAAGTTATCGCTGTTCAGGAAAAAGAACTTGATAGCTACAAATGGCTAATGAAAAGAGTAGAACTGAAACGAAGTAGACAATCTGATGAAACTGACTTTAAAATACTCTGTAAACCATGCGGAATAGATATTTGCAATGCTTCCCATGTCCGAAAATATACCATAAGACATCTTATGGGGTTGAGATATTTTGACAAATAAATCTGACGAGAGGAACAGAAATAGAGACACTACATGGGTGCATTGAAGAAACGGTACAATATATTCTGTAAAATGTGCTCAAAAACTGGGGTGCTGTCAAGGATGGACTTAAATATTTTGTTCTGAAACTGGATGCAGAAGCAGTGCCGGTCTAAATGGTGTGGGCGACTACAAGGAATGAGCTGATGTCCCAACAGTGTCAGTAACATAAGTATTCAAGATCTTTCGTATTTGTATGCAGACGTCGATTGATCATGCTAGTCGAAAAATCATATTCTTTGCGGTGCACCACTCCCAAACATAAACAGAAGCCTGAATGGTCAAATTTTTTGTTGCAAATGATTTTATTCAATGACGAGTATGTTTTGTACAAAGTGAACAAACACCTGTCATATGATCTGACATAAAACAAGGAAAATAAACACTTGTCATTTAGCCTATATAGCCCCAATTAAATAATGACTAACATCATATCAGCTCCTCTTTATTGAGCAAGCAGACAACTTCGGTATTGAAATTTCTTTTTTTCCCTAAAAAGTTAGAATCTTTAGCGGTAATGAATTTCTAACTTTCATGCCGTTGGTGTTCCTACGGCCTCAAACTTTTGCGGAATCGTGCCGATCATAAAGAACACTGAAGTAAAATCGCCAAAAGTACTTTTTCTGTTACTGTTTTGACATAAATATTTACTGCATTTAGATGTATTTTAACCGTAGTATTATAGAAGAGTTTTCCTTTTACATTTCATTTTGGTCTTCTTTTGTTCTTAGGCTGCCAAGATGAATTTCTTGCCTTTAAAGTTAAATTTTACGCTGTTATTTGTCTGTTCCTCAAAAACCGTAAGTGGTGCGAAAATAGAACATACATGGATAAAGCAAGAAAGGAATGTGCAGCGCTCAAGAACTATAGTTCTTTATTTTATAGGATAAGAGTTGTCACCCTTTGTTAATTTTCATATGTGAGTTTTATTTGGGGCTTAACCCTAAAAGCCAAGACGCACCAACTTAAAATCAAATTTACTTATGTCTAGAGTTTAGAGGTACTTATTAAGAATCTGTGTAACACAAATACACTCCACATATTTAAAAACCATCCTATTTTGTACACTTGCAGAAAAAAGTTCTATTAAATTGTACAGAAAAGTTTTACTGTATTTATACAGCAAAGTTCCAATGTTTTGTACAGAAAAGTCTAATTTGTACTAATTTTTGTTCTTCAAAAAACGAACATTACTTCTGTTTTATTTTAAATAATCGTTTTGAAAACAAGTTATTCTTCCGCTGGTTAAAGTTGATATATTGTAAATATTCATTTATATCTGAATTTACATTTATGCTAAAAGGTATTTTTTCTTTACATCCATCGTAGAGGCGTTTGAAGCCTTGTTAATTTTAATCAACATGATTTCTGGACATTCTGGGTTTTCAGCATTTATCTTGACCGTCAAGCGTCTTGATCATTTTGAACACATATATTACTTTGTCAGATTCTTCATCTTTTCTCGGTTCCTAAAACAATGCTTAGGCGTCAACATGTGAAAACGACTTAAGCACATACACCAGACTAGCATCGTTATAAATTGTTTAGAAACAGTTATACTTCCCTAAGTCAGGAGCGACATCTGTAACCTTTTTCATAGTTTCTTTTTGAAAGTTTTATATGAAAGTACGGATTGTGTATAATAGGATTTCAATCTATTTGATGTGCCAAATTTGGTTTGCTGTTGATGAAAATTTAATGCAATTATTTAAGAATTAGGGCTTTGACACTGACCATCCCCCAAGTATCCGTGGCTTTGTTGACAGTGCACTGTCATTAAATTCAGTCTAAAGAAACTGATGATAATCTTGAAGAATTTATTCTTATATCTGTTGTCTGTATTTGTCGATCAGTATATATATGCTACAAACATGTTTCACTATTAAAAATTCATTCAGTTAACATTTGTTCGGTGTTCATGCTAGAAACTTGTTTCACTTCACAGTAAAATATATAAATTATAGCTTACCTAAGTAAAGTATATCTGTGTAGAGCGATTGTGATCTTCCAATCTGTCCACTGTATGGTATCTATCATCTGTCTAATAATTGCGGCAAAATGACATCTCCTCGAACTTTTCGTATTGTCGTAGTTTATTTGCGTGCGGGTAGATTTAAAGAAAACCACGTGACATAAACGGATATAGCTTACGGAAGATTACTATAACAATTTAGGTCGATACATTTTCCGACATTGTACTTGGAGCGACACCACAGTAAACTACTTATCTATTTTGGGTGAGAATTTATTTAATAAACTTTAACCATATAGATAATTTAAATGTATTTGGTATTAAACACCATTACCGTTTATGTTAAGGTTTCTATGCATACATCTATATATAGAAATTGTGTTGTGGATTTGTGAAACTTTTATTAAGTGTTGCAAATCTGTGATATATAATTCAGGTCATGTCACACAAAAAGTTTTTATGTTTGAACCACTTAAACATTCTTATTTCACTATAAGATTATCGCGGACGAATCATTCGGTTTGAAACCGAAACTTCAAATGTTCGTTCCTAATTTCATTATGAAAATTAATTAAGATAACTTTACCTATAAACTTAAAGAAACTCGATATATAGCAATTAACTCTTACTATCAGTTACAAGTGTTATATTTGTGATTATCCAGTTACTGTTTATTAGGAAAATCTAATAAATGTATTTTATCTTGCAGATTATGGACAGAAATGATGGCTGCCATAGTAGAAGCAAAAGTGCTATACTTTCAAAAGGAGATCATAAGATGTATTAAGGAGCCAACAGTTCTCTCCCATCTGGTGGCTGATGCAGTCATTTCTTCAGGTAAATTCTTTTGATATTTAGAAATGCTGTTTCCAAACACCCATTTTAATATTACTCAATTTAATAAGGCGGATATCAATACCTGGAGGGACAAATGCCAGTTTCATCTCCGTGGGCCTTATTCAAAAACAAATTGTTAAATAGTAGATAGGAAAAAAAAACACGTTTCTGTATAAACTCAAGAAACATTTAGAGAGACACTTAAATTTTTCAGCAGTCAGACTTCTTGCAGGGAAATCAAACGCAGATAAGGGAGGAAGTAAATAAAAATACTTCATCAAAGTTTGTTGACAAGTCTCCTTTATAGTTAGGGTATAAAATATAATAGACTCTTTGTGATACCAATGTTTTGATTGTACAGGTAGATTAACAGGTACTGAAACTGTTGATTGTACTTTACTTCGTGCTCAAGGAGCTCATTTAACCAGTTATAGTATTTTAATTTTAGACAAGTCAAGGTACAAAACAATTTCATTGAGGTTATAACTTTTTCTATGTTTTTATTCTGATTAAATAATTATATGAATAATCTTTAGTATTATTTTACAGGTATCAACATGTGCGCTAGATTGCTTGTGATTTATCTTTTGATAATGTAAAAACCACTTGTTCTGTCAAATTTATATTACATTTCAGATGAAAGTTCCAAACTTAAACAGTTGTATGATGCAGGATATAGTTTCGAGGCGAATAAAGATATGATTGATTGTCTGCTGAAGTCAAAGGCTAAAGGAAGGTGGAGATCGTTCTTAGAAGCACTGGAAAGATCTGGTAACTTTTAATACGTGCTCGCTTACTGATTTATGAGATTTCTTTATTGCAAAGAATCTGATATATATCTCAATCAATGGTAGACACTGTAAAGTTATCCTGTTTTTGAGATCTCGTAACAGCGAGACACATCTCGGCCGCAGTTACACAAAGTACTAAACCTGTACTAAGCGATATCTATACCAATGAAATTGCAAGGTTGTACAAAGTCAGAATGGTTGAAACTGCTAATGCTGTAGTGTAATGGTCATTTAACTTTTAATAACAAATCTACAGAAAATATGCATTCAGACCAAAATGACATGTAACTGTCATAGTTGTGTAGCCCGAAGGGTAATTTATGAAAACAGGCTGCTCTCCTCAATAAAAATGTCTGTAATATACACGAAAAGCAAATTAGTGTCTAGTACCTGTCAGAAAAATGTGCACTGGACTTAGTAATTATCATGCACCATGAGCAGTTAAATACTGGTGAAAAGAGAAGGGTAGGGGGGAGAGAGACAGGCGGTTAGAGCGAGGATGAGGGCTAGGAAGCATAAAATATGTTCTATGTAAAATGCTATGGATCTCAATATTAAACGAACTATGAAACGTCTGTATGTGTTGAGTTGTTGTTACGTTACAATGCATAAGTTGTCTTTCCGTTTATTGTAAGTATCAATTGTTTCACATTGAATCATCTGAAAGACATTTTCAGTTAAGTTCTTGGTACTCATTTTCTGTTTATTAATTTAGCATGGTTCTACTTTCACTCTGCCAAAAATAAAGCATTAAATATGAAATTAATGCTCTTTTTTTTTCAGACTACCATTATCTAAAATCACTGCTAGAGTCAAAGGCTAATTGCAACGTAAGTGACGAACGAGCCAGAAACATAATACGCGTGTTTTCTCCGCTTTTAGAAAAGACGATTAACGCAGTAGACATTGTCGCAGAACTCTATTCTAAAAAAGTAATAAACGAAGTGGATAAAGAAGAAATTTTGGCAAAAAATCAGAATAAAGGAAACACTTACGCAACTATTGTTTTGCTTGAAAGAATGCAATGCAGACTGGCTCCAGATGAATGGTATTATGTATTTTTATGCACACTGAGAGACAAGAGTTTGGACGGCGTGGTAAAGGAAATAGAGCCTGACTTTTTAAATTGTCCGAACCAGTTCAGACCGTCTGTGAAAAAGACCACAGCAATTGAAACCACAGGTATTAAAATATGCCGAAAATGAGTATACTTTCCCACTAGGAATTTTATTATTCATAATTTACAACAGTGCAATTTGTGCCGTGTGGCGGTCGTAAAAATTCTCCCCGTACATATAGTCAGTGTTTTCATACATTCAACGCCTGTCACCGGTGCGGTATGAGGTGGACACTTATATCCCGGTTATTTGCACTAAATATTTTGGAGTTGTTGCTGTCATATACTCATATACTTTACATTTTACAGTATTACTTATATAGGTGAGCTCCGCCTTCTATGCCAATCATCATATTACTTTGAGAGCTATGTCTCTCTGCTATACATATGTTTTAGTTGTGTATTAAATAGTAAACTCCATGGATGCATAGTTTTATATAGCCCATATAAGAATATATGACATGGTGTCAGAAGTGAACTTTTCATAATCCAGGTGTTTAAAAACTGTTTCTCATCAGTGACAGTGAAACGAACGAACGGATTAAATATTTCAATATTTGGAATTAAAATGGCATCCAGTGCTGAGTTTAAGCCTCCACAAGCTCTATCGTTCACAGGCAATCCTAACTTGGCTGAAGACTTTAAAAGATGGTCACAGAAATTTAATTTCTATCTTGTCGCAAGTGGTAAAAATGAAAAAAGCAAAAAAATCCAAGTAGCAGTACTGTTAACCTGTATTGGTGATGATGGACTTGATGTGTATAACAACTTTCAATGGGACAATGCCGATGATAAAGATGATATTGAAAAAGTCTTAGAAAAATTCCAAACATATTGTGAACCTAGAAAAAACAGTCTTATAGAAAGATACAAATTTTGGAACATTTCGCAAGGTGACATGACTATAGATGAATTTGTGACAGAACTCCAAACAAAGGCAAAAAACTGTGAATTTGGCGACCAGAAAGAAAATATGATTCGTGATAGGGTCATTTTTGGAATTAATGATGTAAGACTAAAGGAACGTCTTCTACGCGAAGATGCAGCCCCGAGTCTACAACGAACGATCGACTTGTGTAGAGCAGCAGAAACCAGCAAATCACAACTCAAGGAAATTAAAGCCGAGAAAATAGATTTTGTCAAAAGGACAAACAAAAAGAGCAAAAGGTTAAGACGAAGGCAACCGGCCCCGACACTGATAACAAGTTGCAGACTATTTGTGGTAAATGTGGAGCCAAACACTTGCCCAAGTCGTGCCCAGCTTTTAGAAAAAAATGTGCTAAATGCCATAAATTGAACCACTTTGCTAAAGTGTGCAGGACAAAACAAATTCTTGAATCAGAAATTATTGATGAGGAGTATTCAGACTCAGAAACAATCAAATTTACAGGTGAATTGAAAATATCAGCAATTGATAAAGGCTGGTACGCGCGTGTGAACACATCGGGTATGATCATCAATTTTAAATTAGACACCGGTGCAGAAGCCAATATTATTCCATTAAAAATGTACAAAGACATGGGTTTCACATCAGCAAGAAAAACAAATGTGAAATTATCCACATTCTCTAATCATGCAATAACACCTGTTGGTAAAGCAACTCTCTCATGTAATATTATGAAAGCAAATACTGACAAGAAAATGCTAGAATTTTACATTGTAGATTTGGATTGTTCACCAATTTTAGGTTTACAAGGTTGTCAAAAATTGGATTTAATATCCAGGATTGATTCAGTTGACAAGGAATACATTCTGGAAACTGTACTTTCTGAACATGCAGAAGTGTTTGATGGCTTAGGAAAATTTCCAGGAAAATACCACATTCAAATTGACAAAACTGTTACACCTGTTATCAACCCTCCACGCAATGTTCCGTACACTGTCATGCCAAAATTAAAAGTGAAGTTGGACAACATGGTGCAAGAAGGAGTAATTATTCCTGTTAAAGAGGCTACATCATGGGTAAATAACATTGTTGTTGCTTAAAGAAAAATGGAGATATACGCGTCACACTTGATCCGAAGGACTTAAACAAAGCAATAAAACGACATCACTATAAAATACCAACGCTTAAAGATATTACGTCACAGCTGAGTGGTAGAAAAGTGTTCTCAATCCTAGATGAAAAGAATGGTTACCACCAAGTGGAACTGGATCATGAAAGCGCAATGCTATGCATTTTCCAAACACCATTTGGGCGTTTTAGATATCTACGCATGCCCATGGGACTGAGAAGCTCAAATGAAATATTCCAGTTGAAGAAATACGAGGCATTCAGTGACATTGAAGGTGTTTTCATGATAGCTGATGGTATGCTCATTGCTGGATAAGACAATAAAGACCATGATAAAATTCTAGAGACAGTGTTGAATAGGGCTGAACGATTAAACATCAAGTTTGATAAGGACAAAATTCAATTCAAAGTGCCTTCTGTGAAATACATGGGGAATGTTATAACGGCAGAGGGTATGAAAGTTGACTCTGACAAAGTGAAGGCAATACTAGAAATGCCAGAACCCGTGGATAAAGCTGGTATCCAAAGATTGTTTGGGACAGTCAACTTTTTAGCGTCCTACATACCAAATATGTCAGAAGTTACAGCTCCTTTGAGAAGTGTCCTACGTAAAAATGCACCGTTCATATTTGAGCATGAACAAAGGCAAGCAGTTCAAAATATCAAGCACATTCTAACACAGGATCCAGTGTTGAAGTACTACGATCCATCACGTGATGTAACGATACAATGTGACTCCTCGATGAATGGGATAGGAACTTGTCTTCTACAGGACAACCACCCAATAGCGTACGCATCACGAGCGCTCACAGATGCAGAAAAACGATATGCAATGTGTGAAAAGGAGTTATTATCAGTGGTGTTTGCAACATCAAAGTTCAATGACTACATTTATGGTAAAACTGTTGAAGTGCAAAATGACCACAGAATACTTGAGAGTATCATGAAAAAGAGCTTAAATGATAGTCCGCCGAGACTTCAGAGGCTTTTACTTCAGCTCCAGAAGTATGACATAAAGTTCAAATATACTCCTGGCAAAAACATGTACATTGCAGATACACTTTCAAGGGCATATTTGAACAATGAGAACGAGGATCAAATTAGTGATGACATGGAAATTACTGTGCATACACTACTCAAGAATCACTCGCTTGATGACCAACTCAGTCAGATTCGTGCTGAAACCATGAAGGATGAAACATTACTATGTTTACGTCAAACAGTGGAAAATGGTTGGCCAGATCACGTGAAACAAGTTTCTGAATGTATCAGGCCTTACTGGCATTTTAAATCTGTCATTTATATAGCCGATGACATTCTATTTCTTGGTGAAAGAATCATAGTGCCAACATCAATGAGAGACGACATACTAAAACGTCTACACGAGAGCCATCTGGGTATTGCCAAGATAAAATCAAGAGCTTCAGAATCTGTTTATTGGCCTAAGATTAAAGAGCACATAGAAAACACGAGTTTGAAATGCAGTGTTTGTAATAAATACAAGCGCAAAAATCAAAATGAGCCATTACTACAGTATGAAGTACCTGAACGACCGTGGCAAAGAGTAGGGATAGACATATTTGAATACAGAAAGTGTGACTACATTTTAGTAGTTGATTACTTCAGCAAACTTATGGAAATTCGTAGGCTGAATGGAAAATCTGCAAAGGCTGTTCAAGCAATGGTCCTAGCTATTTTTGCCGTTCATGGAATTCCAGAGGAAGTAATAGCAGCTAACATGCCGTTCAATAGTCATGAGTTTCGTACATTTGCAAAGGAGAACAATTTCAAGGTAAAAACGTCTTCACCTACATATCCTAGGTCAAATGGACAAGTAGAACGTTGCATACAAACAGTAAAATCTTTGCTGAAAAAAGCACATGAACTAGGCAAAAATGAAAGTATCGCACTCTTGGAATTAAGAAACACAGCGATAACCGGATGTGATTACTCGCCGGCTCAGCTCTTTTTTGGTAGACGGTTAAGAGACAAAATACCTACTAGAGAATCAAATTTAGATCCAAAGATTCCCATAAATGCACGTCAACAACTGCTCGCAACTAAAGATAAGCAAAAGTTTTATCATGATAAGACTGCGAAACACTTGAAACAGTTAGACGGAGGCGATTCTGTACGTTACTTCAAGGAAGGTAAATGGGAACCTGCAATCGTGAAAGAAAAACACGAGGCACCAAGGTCATACAATATTGTGACAGAAAATGGAAAAGAACTACGTCGAAATAGAGTACATCTACAGAAAACAGCTGAACCTGTTCCGGAAATAATACCAGACACCGACTACGATTCTCTATTCTCAAAAGAACAAAATAATGTGAAAGAAGATCACGACATAAACATAACGAAACAATCGCTTAGACCTAGAGATAATCTGAAGAAACCAGCAAGATTTCGGGATACTTAGTGTAATAGAAGTTTCACAAGAATGAAGTGTGAATGAGGAAAAATGGTGCAAATCAACATAAAGGATTATGTGCTAGCAACCGCTGATCCTTTACAAAGTATCACTATACCTCAATAAAGCATTATTTTTAAATCCTGAATCTGTGAGAAAACTGCTTTAATATTGAATCTGTTTTTTTCCTTCATATTTTTGGAAAAGAGCAAAGGTAAATTGCCATTATTGAGGTTGAGTGAAACTTAAGCTTAACATAATGATGTAAATAAATCTAATAATCTTGCTTGTTATTATAATCTCTATGTAATTGTTTTATCCAAGGCTAGTATAATTGACCTGTCAAGACTAGATTACAAGCAGTAATTAATTCTGTTTTATCAACATTCCAAAGTTTCGTGGGAAATTGTAACTGATACTCATAGGTGTGGAACTATTCTAGTTGACATTTACACAATTTAGAAAAAGGAGAGGAAAACAATATCAGACCTTATTACTGGAAAACGAGTTTGTTTAGTAATACTTAAATTTGAAATACTTTTTACTTTTTGTAAAATTAATTCAACTGATTTAGAATGTATTAAATCATTTAGAAGAGGGGAGATGTCATATACTCATATACTTTACATTTTACAGTATTACTTATATAGGTGAGCTCCCATTCTATGCCAATCATCATATTACTTTGAGAGCTATGTCTCTCTGCTATACATATGTTTTTAGTTGTGTATTAAATAGTAAACTCCATGGATGCATAGTTTTATATAGCCCATATAAGAATATATGACAGTTGCGATAGCCGAGTAGTCTAAAGAGTTCTTACTTAGCATTACTAGGCGGTTGGTGCTGAACGGTGCGGATTTAAATCCTGCTGGGAATTTTGTAGAATTTACTCAGTAATGGTATTCTTAAGAACCCTTTTCTTTATTTTTCATTATATTTTTATTTCCTAAACTAATCCGTGCTTTCTTAAATTAGAAAAATTCAAAAGAATTGTCTTTTGCTGAAACTGCGACCACCGCTTTTGACAAATGTATCTTTAGTGGTAAGAGCAGATAACTTATATGATATAAAAAGTTATGGGTTTAACAATGAACTCACTACAGTCATATATTTTCGAAATGCTGTTTATACATGCAATGCAAATAATACTTATCTCCCTTGAAAGATTTTAAGACTGAACAAATATTGATTTGTTTATTCCAGAATAACTGTGTTATTCATATTGTGGAATATTTTTATGTGAAATTTTGAGAATAACTTCAGGAGAAAGTTCAGGAATTTTCGCAAAAAAGCGGGAAACGACATTCTCAGAGATGGAAGTACCTAATGAAGAAAACAATGAAGCCGGCTGTAGTTCATTGGGGACCGTGGCAGAGCAAGTGATGACAGGTGCTTTAACGCCCATTTTAGAGCAAATACCTAGCTGAGGAAATTTTTTCTTGACGTCAAAGAAAATCTTATATTCTTTATAAATTATTACTAGCTTCATTGTTTTACGAAAAAATATCACCCTACAATATATACTCTCTACCTATTGATGTCGACAGCATAAAGAAATTAAATTTGATATTGAGCAGAACAAAATGTTTTTATTACTTGCACCACACATGATTTAACACTTTCCTATAAATACGACCCGTGTTTGAAACTAACTTGATAAAAATGTTACAATCTTTTATATTAAAGTATGTGATATAACTAATCTTCTATTATATGTTCATATGTTTTACATAAAATGCGTAGTACACTATTTGCAAGATTAAAACATGAAATAAATCATTGTGGAATTTTCGCATTTTTATCAGAATTTTTATTATTTCATAAAGACTACTTTGGTGCCGAAGAAGATATGGACGATCAAGGAGTCCCTGTGCCAAAAGATGATGAGATCCGTTCATATGAAGTCCAAAATTTAGAGGAAAACTTCAGTCAACAAAAGGACAACGCCAACACTGGTAATAACAAACTTATTAAAGAAGAACCTTCCGAAAGCACGTCAAGTCAGTCTTGTTGTGAAACAATTGGAGAAAGAATACCGCCAGAAGGCCAAGAGTTAATCGTCAGCAGTTCTAGTGATAGCGTACCTGATCCAGCAGACAGCGATAAGCAGGAAACAACAACTAAAACGGAAGTCGAAACAACACCTTACAATTGTTGTAAGTAAAACATTAGAAGCAATCATAGGCACATTGTTTTTTTCACATAATAATTCTCGATATGAAAGAACAATATTTTCACTTTCAGTTTTATGTGGAATTTCATTATGTGCCCTGAACAACAGAAGATAATAACATAAATACTAGTCTTTAACTTTCAATTTTGTTACACACAAGTAAGATTAATTTTGCACTGTGATCAAGATTAGAAACAATGTCTGTCTCAAAACAAAGCTTCATTTGACAACGTTGCCCATTTAACAGCTATGTCAGGTGTTAATTTTTTTACAAAAATTAAAAGAATAGCAATTAAATGCAACTAAAGAGTCTTTACTCTTTTGACCCATTGATAGATAAGTACTTATTATGATGTTAGACAAAACATCTATAAAATTTAGCATGGTCTTACTGAGAAAAACCATTTCTATGATGACAAACAACTTTTTAAGCAGTCAGACAGATGTTTGGACACATATAGTATTTTAGGTCGGCTAACAGTTGTTTTTGTGACAGTATTTCAGTCTAATCCAATCAGAACTTTGTTGTTAATTTTTATATTTATATTCTATCAAATTTATTTTTAACATATCATGTATTTGTTTGTATACCACCAAAGACAAACATACAATAAACATGTAGTATAGTGCACTGAATTGAGATCCAGAATTAGATTTTAACTCAATATAGTAATGCTATTGAAAGCTTCTGCAAAAAAGATTCAGACTTATAATTAATGAATTGGCCGATTCATTAAATACATCAGAGGTTATATAGTTGTAGCTATTACGTTTGAATGTCTCTTGCATCAAATTCTATTTCTTCAATGCAAGATAAAAGGCCTACTGAAGATTCAGGACCAGTTGATACTGAGGCAAAGTCTGATTTGGATGAACAGAACTATAGATCTGATGGTGCGTTTCTTAATAGGCTCGACGTAAGATGAAAACTATATGAGTATTGTTATTGACGAGTTTTCTTATATCAGTTTAACATATTAATAGCAGTATTCATTTTAGCCATCAGGTAAATGACGCATTTGGTTGATGATTGCTGCTAAAATCAAATTTGCAAATATAATATCGCAAATTTTCCTATGAATGCAGCAGTTTAGTCAACATCTAAATTTAATATTTATATGAATTATTCAATGACTTTGTACACTGGGATTATTTTCTTTATATTTATGTTCTATTCCATTGAATAAAACAGTAGCCATTTTGCCAAGATGCAAATATGTTTGATATTTGATTGTATTATATAAAGTCAAAATAAATATTCAGCTTATTATTTTATATTCTTACAAAAAGTAGCAGTAGCAACTTTGCTATCTTTAAAACAAACCATGTTTGGTGAGGTTTGATTCTAAATTGTAGTTATTTTTGAATTCAGATAATAGCAAGAGTAAGAGTAAAATAGGAGCAAATTTTTCAATTATACAAATATAATGTTTTTATTATGAAAAAATAACAAATCATTCAACAAGTCAATATTTTTCAATATGTTTTAGAAAGTTGGATTCAACTGCTAAACCAGTTTGTCAAGGCATTAAATAAATTCTGAAACAAAACATAGACAAGGTGTTGCTCCCTGGTTTTGATAAAGTTTGATCTCTACAATAAATATTATTCAATAATAATACACATAATGGCTATATCATATTGTAAATTCGCAGAAATCATTACTTCTTGCTAACTAGTTTAGAAAAACTCAATAATTAAAAAAATATAGTAACCGTTTTACACTATGTCAGTACACCGTTTATCGTTGTTTGTCGCCGTTCCTGGACGGCGACAGATACAGTTGACCAGATTTGATCATTGTATATCTACACCGTACGATCTAAACTAAACACGAAGATGAAACAGCTTTGAACAAGCCAATCAGAATGAAGAAAACGGACGATAACATTTCAGAAAGGGGTGCCTCGTCATTCGATTATTTCAGAAAGGGGTGCCTCCACATTCGTTATGTTGTAGTCGGGTAACCTGTTATATGGTCTGTATACGTTGTAAATACCATTTGTAATTATAAAAATAAAACCAGTCCGTGAGTTCCTGTTGATGTAAACCTTTAAAGGTAATCAAAAAAGAAAACAATCAACAATTTTCCTTTTCAATTGTAAAAACTTGATAGAAGTTCCCGTACCAAGACAAAATTTTGACAGTAAACCTGTAAATAATTTACTTCCGGTTACGTCATTTCTGTTTAAAAAAATGAGCCGTGCTACGTGAAAACCAACATCGTGCGTTTGCGACAAGCATGGATCCAGATTAGCCTGCGCATCCTCCCAGTCTCATCAGGATCAATGCTGTTCGCTAAAAGCTAGTGGAACATTTATAATGTCTGAAAGCGAACAGCATGGATCCTGGTGAGATTGCGCAGATCTCGATTGATGCTGGTTGCAAACGCAGATTGTTGGTTTTCACGTGGTGTGGCTCATATCATCGTTACTTAATTATGCAGAGACTGGTTTTCAGTAAAACAATAATCTGTTACAGAATGCTTATGATATTATTATAACTAGGGATCCAGACTGAGAAAGCGCGCGAATATTTTCCCGGAGTGAGTCAATGCCTGGTTCTTTGGCTGTTTGTTTTGATAAACACCTGGTAAGCGGATTGTTTTCTTTTAACAAAATGTTATGTAAATCTAGAAGCAATACTATAGGTAGCATTCACCAAGGTCATGTTGGAAGCAGAGGCTTTCAATGTACAGCAATCGCTTTACTTGCATGTTTGTCTGTACTTTCTCGCAAATGGCCCTCCCCAGATTTATGGATGCCTCGTGATGTCGATAGATTAGTTGTTAATGGTAGCCAACTCTATGATAACATTTTACAGGAACATGGTATATCAGTGCCCAGGTATTTAGGTCATGATGAAATACCAAACCGACTGAATGTGTGGAATAAGTCCATTGCAATTGGAATTGGCCATGACCTATTTTATGGCGTTGTTGGGCAGGAAGGGAATAACAGTGCTCTTAGTATTGATATTGACACAGCTGTTCAGAATGCATTTACAGTATCAGATGCGTTACTTTTCACATCCGGAGAACAGACAATTGCTTTAATTCATTTTGAAAATTTTTACTTTGTGTTTGATTCACATGCTAGAAATGAAAGTGGATATCCTAATCCAAATGGAGCTGCAGTATTATTGAAATTTGAAATTTGACAACATTGACCAATTGATGCAGTATATTCATATTCATTATACTGCAAAAGCCTTTAATTTATCCCCCGTCACAACTCTGTCTGTTAACACAAATGAAGAAAGAAACCCTAGTTCTCCACAAATTAATCTCCAACCAGATTCAGATGTTCCTGTGTTAAGCTTCATGGGTGTTGATTCTTGTTCCGAGAACTTAACTTCAATGGTTGAACCAGCACCTGCTAGACAGAGTGCATTAAATGCTGATATAATATCCTTGGATGTTACAGAGACTGGAAATCCCTCTCGATGTTGGTTTGATGATCCTGATAATAGGCAGCAAGGTGTTCGGAGTCTGGAAAACCATACATGTTGTAAATGTGTTGCACCTGTAAAATGTTTTACAGCTACCCCTTTAAATGATACTCAAAATATTTCGTTCAGTTCAAACCCCGATCAATCTGCTGATAATGACTTTCCTGAGCTACCAGATTACTGTGTGCCTTCTAGTACAATCAGATGTTTTCTGAATGAAATATGTGGAGACCGTAATAATACAAATGCGAGAAATAAGTCTTCTGATGTTAACTTTCTAGATCATAGTGCATTCTTAAAAAGTGATACAGCAACTGTAAATGTAAGTTCAGACCACATATACTGTAAAACAAGTAATGTTGAAATCACTGGAAATAGGGATGAACCAAACATTACTGGCAGGCTTTCACACAATGCTTCTGTTTTACACGTGTCAAATCATTCTTATTGCTACACTAATATACAAGGTGAGAATGCAGATGGTCATTTGATAAATATTGACGATGATGTTGTTGACATAAGGGGAAATATGCATCAAGTATATGATGTCAATAATACTGTTAGTTGTAACAGATCCTATATAAACTTTATTGAAAGCATCCCAATGTTTGTTTGTTGTTCTTGTGACAGATTCCTTTTCAAAGAACAGACCTACCACTGTCCCATTAGCAATGTCAGTTTACTTTTATCAATTAATGATATCCTTTGCTCTTTCTGTTACACAAGCTTGAAAAAGACAGGTTTCTCTTATAGATCACGTGAGGGGAATAGTTTAGATGCAGGACTTGTTCCAAGACAACTACAAGACCTCAATTTAATTGAAAAGCGCCTAATAAGTAAACTTAACACATTTTTTAGTTTGCTTATTTTGCCTGGTTTCCCTGTAGGTCAGTTTGCTGAAAGTGGCTTTGTCATACATTTTGCCAATGATGTACAACATGTAATTAATCACCTTCCACGATGTCTTGATGACTTGGGTTTGGTTTGCTTTCAGAGTAGTTTGTCTGGTTGTCAAAAGAAACAATTGTATCGCAAAAAGAAAGTCATGGATGCCTTAACTTGGCTTATTGATAATAACATTTTGTATAGGAATGTGACAGTTGATAATAATGTCGTCTGCAATGACAATTCCACCTCTGGCAAAAGCATGTTTTTAGAATATGGAGCTATTCCGATAGATTATGGATCTGAAACAGACATGAGAACATTACATTGTCACATGCAGTCTCCTGTTCAGTACCTTCAGCTTAAGGATTCAGAAGCATTAGCTTTCCCTTGGTTATTTCCATATGGCGTAAATGCATATGATGCTGCAAGACGGCAAAAGTTGACCATGTGCCAATATTTTAAAAGTCGATTGTATAATTGGGATTCAAGGTGGCGGAAAGACATTAGCTACTTGATAAATGCTGTCAATATGATTGAAACAGAACGCTTGTCTCAACTTATTTCAGTTTACATGCGTGTTGGAAAAGATGTTCAAACTTGTGATTTCTATACTGCGGGTGATCTGCAAAGTCCAGATTACTTTAGTTCTGTCTCGGAAAATTCTTATATGTTTATGAAGACTATAAGAGGAACTGCAGCTTACTGGAAGAATGTGTTACTTTATTTGTTGGCAATGATAAGAAATATCGGGCCTTCTACATTTTTTGTTACTCTATCGGCCAATGATTACCATTGGCCAGAACTGGCAATGACTTTACAACAGTGCTCAAGGAGTGATGTCAATCTACAGGATTTACCTTCAAATGTTCAATCTGATCCTTTACTTACATCCATTCATTTTGAGTGTCGTTGGCGAGCATTATTACGCTTTGTTTTAAATGGTGATAGTCAGCCACTTGGTAAAGTAGTTGACCACTTTGCCAGAGTTGAATTCCAGAACAGGGGAAGTCCTCATCTACATATATTTTTGTGGACTGAAAATGCTCCTACATTATTAACTGCATCTTCTAGTGAACAGATAATAGCTTTCATTGACAAAACAATAAGCACTGAAATACCTTCAGCTGAAGCTGACCCTGAATTACATGAGCTTGTAACAAAATTGCAAGCACACTCACATCGGCCCTACTGCTTGAGACGAGGTAGATGTCGATTTCATTTCCCGTATTGCCCTTGTGAAGAAACTCGCCTATTGAATTTAGTGCAATTAGGAGGAGATAGCAAAAAGAAATTTTATGAAACAAAAAGATCATGTGATGCAACCATGATAAATGCCTATAACCCTGTAATTCTTCGTCATTGGAAGGCAAATATGGACATCCAGATGATTGGTGGCCCATACGGTGTTGCAAATTACATTTGCAGTTACATATGTAAAGCAGAGCCTGATAAACTTCGCCATGCCCTTTCTGAATTAATCTGCTCATTTCACAACCAAAGCCCACCAAAACCTTTGAGGCAGAGAATGTTTTCTGTAGGAATGTGTATACTAAAGAACAGAGTTCTATCAGCCCAAGAAGCTGCATATAGACTCAGTGATCTACATTTTATATACAGTTCACGAGAAGTTGTTTACATATCTGCTTTACCACCTTCTAAACAGTTTAAAAGGTTAAAGGACAAGAGACAGATACAGTCTTTGGCAGCAGACAGTACTGATATTTTTTACAGCAATATTATAGATGATTATCATGCTAGACCACTTCAACTTGAAACAATAAGCCTATTTACATATGCACGAATGGATTAGAGGTAGTACAGCCCTAAGAAGTGGTACTGATCCTGTTTGTTTATGTGCACCCACAGGTATTGCTGCTTACAATGTCCATGGAAAAACATTACACTCGGCATTCAAACTACCTGTTCAACACAATGGATACTGTGCCTACAAAGATCTACCTTCCAAATCTCTTAAAGAATTGCGTCGATATTTCCAGTACATTCATTCTTTGATTATTGATGAGATAAGCATGGTCAGTTCCAATATGTTACTACATATTCATAGACGTCTTACGACAATAAAGCAAAATGATGAACCTTTTGGTGGTCTTCATGTCATTACAGTTGGTGATTTCTTCCAGCTTAGGCCTGTCTTTGGTGCATTTGCTTTTAAAAACCAATATTTATGGCCATTATTCAAACCATTCTTCCTTACCCAAAATGTTCGACAGCAACATGATGTTACATACGCTGCCATTCTTAATAGGTTACGGATAGGTGCTCACACTGACAGAGACATTGCGCTATTAAAAACACGTCTTGTTATTCAAGACTCCAGACCTGATAATTCTGTATTGAGAATTTTATTATGCAGCAATTTTACAAGAATTTGCTTACTATTTATTTACAATTAAGGAATTATAATTATTTGCTGCATATTTATTAAGGGACTGTTCACACTAGTTGAAGCAGATTTTTGTTTAACATTTTTAGGTAATTTTCAGTCTATTTTGAACATCTGACCTGTTGACATTCTTACTTTAGTTTAATCTCCAGGTCTTGAGAAACCATAAAGCTGCTAAAAGGTTGACACTTCATCTGAGACAAGGAAGCCAGACTGTTTAAGTAACAAGCATGTAATATGATGTTTACATACCCTTTTGTAACTGTCTCATAGTGATGATTATCTTTGATTATAAATATGCCATATCCTGATCAGATTATAGATTAATTACTCAAGTGTCAACTTAATATCAAATCAGCAATCTATGTTATTCTAAGAATATTTTGTATATAAGTCACAAATAAAAAATGTAGTTAGTTAGAATCTAGATTTGAAAGTAAGAGGTTTTCCTCACTAAATCACTGTTACTTTATTAGTAATTTACTTGTGGTGTTCCATAAGATATTGATTTCATTATTAACTGTTAAGGATTTTTGGTGTTCCAAAATATATGTGCTGGTGTACCTGCTAATTACTGGATTAAATAATAAACAGAAAAGGACTTATTTTCATTAACTCTATTCACTTAATGCCTACAAAAATTTTACGGCATTAAAACTGGTGGCGAATCCGCGCAGGCGACTTTTTAGCTCGTCTGACGTTCCTTGTACCAAGAACTACAAGTACAGCGAGTGAAATCATTTATTCCCCAAAACATTAACTTTGGTAATTCATAAGTTGTGTAGAAATGCATGGATATACAGAAAGAAAATTATATTTTGAGGACAACAAAGTGAGTAGATTCACACATTATTTCAATGGACAAGCACAGCTGAAGAGGAGAAATCCTTATCATAGAAGCATGCCGTCAACTTCACTGAGGCAACAGTACAAGAAGTCTCGTGACACTGCCAGAATGACTGCATTTCTCAACAGGAAGGATGCTGAAAACCTTCCTTTTAGTCAGATAGACAATATGGTCATCAAGGACTTCTGCTACAACTCTCTCATGAAGAACAACATCACACAGTTGCAAGCCAGACTGAATGACAAGTTTGTAGAGATTGCAACCCTTCAAAAAGAAACTCGTTCATTTCAGGAGGAATTGAAATCACTAAAAGAACATGAAAAATTTCTACAACGTAAAACAGATGTTCAAACTAAACTGATTTCAACACTAAGAGAACAACTGAAAGAACTAGAGACACAAACGGAAACTCTAAAAGAAAAAAATCTTCAATATTCAGATCAATATTCTGTACATCAAGAAACATTGGAGACTTCAAAACGTGTGATTGGAGCTTTGAATATACAAAATAACCATCTGGAAAACATAGCATATCAACAGTGTAACAAAATTGAAGGACTTGAAAACATAATTTGGTCTGCAGAAAAGGAATTTAAAATACTGTCTACCGAAATACTGAAATTGAAATACCCAGAGGAACGCTCATTTCTTCTATATGCATGTAAAAGTTGTATGAGTAACACATATCACAAAAAGCATGAGTGTCCAGCTTTAGATGCAAAATGTTAACTGTGTGATGGAAGTGGTCACTTTACAATTACATGTGATGAAAAACAAGAATTTATTCTTCCAAAGTTTGTTGTAAAACATGGACCATATGGACTATAAACTACTGAAAACTAAACATAGGATATTGTCAGGTTTACATCAACAATGACATATGCTTAATTTTTTTTTCTTTGGGGACCAAAGAAAAGAAAGCAGAGGGAAATTATTATGCAGCAATTTTACAAGAATTTGCTTACTATTTATTTACAATTAAGGAATTATATTTATTTGCTGCATATTTATTAAGGGACTGTTCACATTAGTTGAAGCAGATTTTTGTTTAACATTTTTAGGTAATTTTCAGTCTATTTTGACCATCTGACCTGTTGACATTCTTACTTTAGTTTAATCTCCAGGTCTTGAGAAACCATAAAGCTGCTAAAAGGTTGACACTTCATCTGAGACAAGGAAGCCAGACTGTTTAAGTAACAAGCATGTAATATGATGTTTACATACCCTTTTGTAACTGTCTCATAGTGATGATTATCTTTGATTATAAATATGCCATATCCTGATCAGATTATAGATTAATTACTCAAGTGTCAACTTAATATCAAATCAGCAATCTATGTTATTCTAATATAACCCATGCGAATTTACACAATGTTTGTATATAAATTCAAGGGGTAACGGGGGTTCTTTGGTCGTTTATGTGAAGAGAACACCAAATTATATAGTTTGTTTCCTATTTATTCCTATTGTTTTAATGATTTCCAAACAAACGATCTGAAAATATAAAAAAGATAACAATCGTAAACCTTGTGTTTTAAGTGTACTGATGAAGGAATTCTTTAAAAACAATATAGCAATATTAACATGAATATAATCATAAGACCCTAAAATACTTAATATGTGTCTGTCCATTCTGTATGATATAATTATTTGCTGTTAACATCTTATGAGGATTAACCGTGTGCTGTTCTTGAATTCGTACATTAAAGTAACATACAAACAAACATATTACGTTATACATCTTTACATACCCTTGTCAGTTAGACAAAACATCTAGTGCCCTCAAAAAATGACCAGGGCCTCACTCCTCACACACAACCATCTGGAGTGCCTGTGCAGTGCTCGGAAGAGATGTCACACCAGCTGCAAAGAACCAATCACCATAAGAGTCATGCAAAGTGTTAGCAGATAATTTGGCAGCGCGCAAAACCAAAAGACAGAACTGTTCAAGAAACATCAACACGCGAAAACCAACTATTATTTCACAATGAATATAAGAATCTCGCGAAAGACAGATCCAAACTCAATCTTGACAACGGCAACAACAAGAATTACCTCTAGAGCCATTCCCTCCTAATCCTTGTAAAATACTACAAAGAATATTGCTAGCAAAAGAAACATGTCTTCCCTTCCCAGGAACTACTGAAGAACTACTTCAATTTACCGCGAAACTAAAGCAGATTACTACTCAATCATGCGATACCTCAACAACCTATCTAACGAATCAAATACTAAGATTCTATCACATGATCACTCAAGCAATAAACACAATATTACTAAGAATAGAATTTGTTATATCGTTGTCATCTTTGATAACCACTGTCATCTCAGACAACTCCACCTCTCTGTAACCAGTACACTTACATGTTAAAAACATAAAAGAACACACAAAAAAACCACTCTGCTACATTCTCCCCCTCTCTGAAAAAAATGATGTCTCATCATTAAACATAAGGGGGAAAAAAACAACAACAACAAAAAACAAAAACCCACATGTCAATACTTTACAATACTAACAAAAAAAAATTGAATAACCAAGATTTCTACACAACTAATTATGTAATCAATAATCACATAAAACGTCAGTCAATCTGCACAAGGTTAATCAGCATCTACAAATCAAAAGACAAAAATACATATAACAAATTCTATTTTTAGTAATATTGTGTAATCGTGGTCTTTTTCTGGACCTTTCTGGTCGTCTTGGTCTCGTCTGAACATTCCCTCTGTGTTCAGGTTCCCTTAAAGCAGTTGCTATTACTGCATCTGGTTCTTCCATGACCTCTTCTTGAAATACTTCTCTTGTATCAACTGTCTTCACTGTTGTCTCTTCCTCCAACGGATATACCTGCTTTCTAGTGGTTTCCAGTTCTGACTCAACTGCAACTTCATCTACTTTGTCTTCACTATGATCCTCATAATGAATTATGTTTTCCGTCACCATGACCTCTGGTTCAGTCATTGCATCTTTGTCATTACTGTTTTCTTCTAATTTATCTGAAGTTTCTGTACCACTCTCACTGGTTTGCACCCGTACCGTCTCATCTTCATGGGCTGTACTTCTGTCATCCCTAATGACAGCTTTAATTTCTTTTTTTCTAAGTGGTTCAGATGTGTAGGCGTCCCCACATTTAACAGTCAGTGTGATCAGTTCATCATCTGAGTCACTAGAATCCTCCTCTCTTGTGAGCTCACTTTTCTTAGGCCAATATACCTTCTTGGTTTTGGAACAGGCTTTTTCTTATGTTCTTTTCCATTAGGTCCTTCTTCAGGTTCACTGCTTAATGAACCTACAGGAAGCAAATGGTTCCGATGCAAAGTTTTCTCTAAACCACTTTCTGATCTTACTTTAAAGACAGGTATTTCGATGTTTGGTTGTTCAATGATGTCATAAATATCTTCTTCAAACTTGTCCGCTATTTTGTGTTTACCTTTAAAGGCTAACATTTTTACAAGCACTTTATCTCCTACTGCAAGTTTGGAAGCTTTGGCCTTCTTGTCGAAGTAACATTTCTGTTTAGACCTAGCAACATCTGAATGTTGTTTTACAATATCTTGCGTTATTTTCATGCGCATCTTAAGTTCTTCAATGTAAGCGTGACTATCTGCAGTTCCTGTTTTGTCTTCTGGTAACTCGAACATTGTGTCAACTGGGAGTTTTGGCTTCCTGCCAAACATCAATTCATATGGCGAGTAGCCTGTTGTCTCATGACGTGTTGCATTGTAAGCAAATACTAACGATGGAAGATATTTCTTCCAATCTAGCTTCTGCTCTGGCTTCAGTGTACCCAGCATACTTATTAAGGTCCGGTTAAAGCGTTCTGTTCCACCATTACCCATTGGATGAAAGGGTGTGGTGCGACTTTTCTGGATTCCCATTATCTGACATAGTTCTTTGATTATGTCGCTTTCAAAATTCCCTCCTTGGTCTGAATGTATTTTTGAAGGTAGGCCAAAATTCACTATGAAATGATTGAAGAAAGCATCAGCTGTTGTTCTAGCTGTCTGATTTTTTGTTGGAACTGCCATTGCATATTTGGTAAAATGGTCCGTAATAACTAGAATGTTACCATATCCTCCTTGAGACTGTTCAACTGATAAAAAGTCCATGCAGACCATCTCCAATGGAAAAGTTGTGGTAATGTTTACCAATGGTGCTTTCTTTGGGTCTGACTTTCTCATGAGACATCTTTTACAACTACTTATCCACTGATCTACATCAGACGTCATTCCCGGCGAAAAGAATCGTTCTCGGATAAGTGAGATAGTTATTTCTTTGGCTGGATGACCTACATCATTGTGAAGACCATGAAGTACTTTCTTTCTGTAGATATTTGGAAGGACAAGCTGTTTAATCTCTCGATCATCCCGATGCAAAATTCTGTATAATACTCCTCTGATTACTTGCAGATTTTAAAAATATTTCTTCATCTGATAGTCATATTTGTTGTACTCTATTCTCTGATGAGGGAGTTTGTTATCTATTCTAGCCCTTAACCACTTTCCAATCAAAAAATCTTCTCTCTGTGCTTTCCTTATCTCCCTTAATTCAATTTGTGCCATGGTTTGTCCGTGAGTTTCTGTGGCATCCAATATATTTATTGAATAGGCTGGTAAAATCTCAATAAATGGATCTGTTTGTATAGTGTTACAAATGGCCTTGACAGTGTCACTGTTGACTTGAATATAATTCCCATCCTTATTAACCACTCTTTCATATGGGTATCGTGACATAGCATCAGCATCTGTATTCCTTAATCCTGGTCGATATAAGATGTCAAAATCATATGCAGCCAATGCGGATACCCAACGTTGTCCTGTAGCGTCGAGCTTAGCTGAGGTAAGCACATGTGTAAGAGGGTTATTGTCTGTGAAGACTGTAAAGTGGTGACCTGTTAGGTAGTCTGTGAATTTTTCAGTTACTGCCCACTTAAGGCACAAGAACTCAAGTTTGAATGCTGGATAGTTTCTTTCTGCCTTGGACAAACTTCTACTGGCATATGAAATAACTCTCCTTTTTTCATCATGAACCTGATAAAGAACTGCTCCCAAACCTACAGTGCTTGCATCAATGTGCAGTTCAAAAGGAAGGTTGAAATCAGGATAAGCTAATACAGGTGGTGAAGTTAGTATATCCTTTAAAAGTTCAAAGGTGGTCTGCTCTGTCTCTGTCCATCTCCATTTTTTCTTTTCCTGTTTTGAGTTTTTCTTCTTTGAAGTTGGTAGGAGGAGTTCATTAAGTGGTCTGGTTATTTTGCTGAAATCCTTAACGAATCTTCTATAATATCCAGCAAAGGCGAGAAAAGACCTTAGTTCATCTGGATTAGTAGGTGTTGGCCAATTCTTTACTTTCTCTATTTTGTCTGGGTCAGTTTCCACACCATTTTCACTAACTATGTGGCCAAGGAATTTTACTCTTTTCTGCAGGAAGAAACACTTATCAGCGCTGAGTTTTAGACTACATTCTTTCAATCGGGTTAATACCAGGTCTAAACGTTCTAAATGTTGTTGAAAATTATCCGAAAAGATGATGAGATCGTCTAAATAGATAACACAAAATTTTCATGTTGTATTCCCCTAAACATTCTTCCATGAGGCGTTGGTAAGTTGCGGGAGAATTCGAAAGTCCAAAGGGCATTTTGATATATTGAAAAAATCCTAGTGGTCCTACTGTAAAGGCAGTTCTCTCCTTATGTTGTTCTTCCATTTCCACCTGGTGGTATCCAGATTTCATGTCTATTACAGAAAATAACTTTGCTGAATTTAGACAATCGAATATTTCTTCAATACGTGGCAGGGCGTATGCATCTTTGACAGTTTTCTTATTTAACATCCGGTAATCAACACACATTCGGAGTTTGCCATTCTTTTTCCTTACAAGTACAATGTTTGGTGCCCATGGTGACTTTGATTTTTCAATTACTCCAGACGATAACAGCTGTTCAAGATGTTGTCTGACCTCATCAATCATTCCAGGAGGTATTCTACGATGTCGTTGTTTAAATGGAATGTCATCTGTGAGATCAATGCGATGTTTAATCTTGTCACATTTACCTATATCAGTGTCATCTTTTGAGAAAATGTCCAAGTGTTTAATGAGAAGTTGATGTAACTGTTGATTTTCATCTTCACTTAATGTTGTTTCTATATGTACTTGACTAAGGATATCAGCTTCCGTGGTCTTCTCTTCCAATTTATCAAATACAGCTTTATCCACTTTAACTGGTTGTAGTTCACAAATGATTGATTTTGGAGCCACACTTACAGTTTGTGAAGACAAATTTGAAATATTGACAGTAATTTCTCCATTTTTCCTGTATTTATAGTAGATGACCGAAGGTGCAACATCTATCAATGTATTCAAAGGACAATCTTCTGTTTCTTGTAATAATGCGCAAGTAGGCTGGTGATCCAATTCCTTATCTGTATAAGCTTTTATGTTGTAAGTCGCATTTGGTTCTAATATGATGTTTGTTCTTTCTGCACTCCTGACGATTGCTATACGATCTTTGTTCCTCTTTAATTCCTTTTCACGTAATGTTATACATCTAAAAGCAAGGTACCATGGAGTATGTAAACTGGATTCTTGAAGATAAGATACTCCATTGTTGTTTTTACAATCAACTAGTAGTTCTGATAATATATTAGTACCTAACAGTACAGGCGTTTTTGCACTATATGCAGTTTCAGGTGTCACAAGAAATATACATTGTTGCTCTTCAGCTTTTGGTATTCCTTCAGTATGTAAGTTTCCTTCTATGTAGCCAAGATATGGTAGTTTGCTGCCATCTGCACATTCAACATGAAGTATGTCTGTTAAAGGCTTAAGCTGAATTTCAGAAAGATTCTTTTCATAAAATGTTTGGCTTACTGAGCTGATACAACTTCCAGTGTCAAGTAGAGCTGTTGCAGGTATATTGTTAATTTGAATATTAGCTTCTGTAGAAGTTCCTACTAATTGAGGACCTTGTTTATCTGTGCCAAAGTTTGGTCCCTGAACGGAGGCACTGATTAGTTTCCCTGACAATAACGGGCAATGTGTCCTTGTTTTCCACAGTTCCACAAGTTCTTGTGTATTGGTAACTGTCTCGTTCACCCGAATGTGTGTTGCCAATTGGTTTCATTGTAGATGACCCTGTTGGTCTTGTTGGCTTATAATCCCCTCGACCTCTATTTCCTCTGTTATTTCCTCCTCTGTCTCTAAAATTTTGTTCGTGTCCTCTTCCATAGCCCCTATAACTTTCTTGATAACCACTTGCTTCTACTTTTCCCTTACCCTTTTCCAAAGTCTCAATCCTGGAATTCAACTTAATTAATAACTCCTTCATTTCAGCAAGTTCTGATTTCTCTGGCTTAGTCTCTGTCTTGTTAATGGCTTGGCATTTTGTCTTTACTTTGATATCATCACTGCTTTCCATTTCCTTCTCAATCTTTCTAACTTCCACCTTAAATGCATCATAATCTCTGACTGTGTTGAATTTATAATTTGCCTGACTTTTAATTGGTTTTATCAATCCATCATAGAAAGTGTTCTTTAAAATCTCTGTACTTCCTGATGCTATAGCCTTGAGTTCTATTGCCTCAACATAGATTTCCTCAACTCTCGCTGCATACTTTATAACACTTTCACCCTTCTGCTGTTGACAGGCATAAAATTTTCTAAGGATTGATGTACTTGTCTCAATATCTCCATATGTTGCCTCAAATTTCTTTATAACTTCACGGACTGTAATGTCAACCCCTAGTCTTCTAACAATATCAGCAGCTTCTCCCTTTACAGATCTCCTTATAGCAAGCATAATTTCATCTTCACTATGTTTCCCTATTAAACATTTGATATCAAATGCCCATGTCTGATAATTCACTTCACCCTTTCCAGATTCTCCATAAAACTGTGGAATTTTTAAATGTGTTACTCTTGCAGTTGTCAAAGTAGGAGCTGCAACTGATGCTGATGATGCTGTCTTAGCAGATGATTCCTTAACTGAAGCTATAGGTGGTGTAGCTAATTTGGGAAGTGTCATTGTCGACTTTGTCTTTTCTTTTGTGCCAAGCACATAAGATTTCATAAACTCCTCTAAGTCTTCCGGCTTTTCCACTTTCGGAGTTAATTTTAAAGCTCTAGCAGCTTCAATAAGTTTCCTTTCTTCCTCAGATATGATAAATTCAGGTTCCATTTTCACTCCTCCTATCGCCTCTTTTTTCAACTCTGATTCTGACATTGTTGAATATCAGTGATTAATATTTCAGAATTAAATTCAGAAAAACAACTTTCACAGTCACACTAAATGTTGAATTTCACTATTCAATTGCACTGAAACTATCACACATGTATTACTTCAAATATAAATAATGTCACTATCGTATTATGTTCAGTTCACTTTAATTCAGATAAAACTGAAAAAAACTTCAACTCCTAGGACATTTATTTCATTTTAAGCGCTCATTGCACATATATCTATCCAATCAACATGAACATCATTATGGCTAATATTCACTTTATTTCACTGAATAATTATCCTTTTATTTCAAACGTCTCTATCGTATTTCATAACTCAAGCTTCATCACTCATCTCACATTAATTTACTTCACAGTACTGTTCATCTATTTTTGTCACTTGACTTCAGGCAAAGTTCCTCATCATTTCACATTTAACTATCACCTTTTTCACTTTCATTCAAGTGATTCATCTAAGTTTTTTCCTAATTATTAATTAAAGTTCAAATATTAAATCCAAATTTATTTTTAAAGTTAAACAATCAAATTTGTTAAAAGAATGCACCACCTTTATCTTAACTAAGTTAAGTATATGTATAAACCACCTTAATTTAGTTAAATTAATTAAGTGTCAGTATCACTTCACAAAGGAATGTAGTTCACACTATTTCGAAATATTATCTCCCTTTTTATAAAAATCCCATCGAAGAAAAAAAAAATAAAATCAAAACCGTAGCGAGAATTAAAGTTAACCCTGAATTACCGAAGTGGTAATTATTGTAAATAATCTGTATCTCTACAATTATTTACTAGTACAACTGTATGTGTTCAAATAATTTAGTCTGAGCTCAAGACTACACACATTTATCTGTAATCAATTTTTATTGATTCAAGATAAATAAACCTGATCTGAAAAATGAAATTTAATTTCAAAATTCAGATACGGTATACCTTGAACACTTCACCTTTATCAATATATCAAACAGTTATTATACTATCAATGAGGCATTGACCAATTTTCTAATAAACCAATAAACAGGTTTGATCTCAGGCTATCATCAGCTGAATATGTGATTTCATAGAGAGAAAGAAGAAAAATAAATAAATAAACAAACAAATAAATGAATATAGATAAAATAAAACCTGCAAATCAATGAAAATATTTTATAAGACACACTAGACAAGTTAACTCTATAAGTAATCACTTACTGACACTAATACTTGCAAATGTAAACAACGAAACTACTTTACTTTCTCCTACCTTACCAGTATTTTCTGAAAATGTTTTGACCTATTCACTACTGAGGTCACAGAAGGTTAACCTCACCCTATTATACTAACCAGCTAATCAGAAGCTTACACTATGTAATCACCTGACTACCTTGTGACCACAAACACCAATCAAATTTTACTACAGGAGTACCAGTTTACTACTGAACTTTTTATGAATGAAATTCCAATGATGTGTGAAGTAGACCATACATTCAACCAAATGTAAACAAACCACAATTGGTGAAACAAACTTGGTTCTATCAATTGTTTTACAGCACTGCCAATATTAAAGGACAAAGATAGATGGATGAAATAGTTGGAAAATGCTTTTGCATGCAATGTTAGATTTTGTGCAGTGAATCACTAACACCCTACAATATTCACTCTAAAAAAAAAATATATCTGGGTCATTTATATTAAAAAAAATAGCAAGAAAATCTCTATAATATAAGAAAATTTTAGTAAATGAATTTAATTTTAATATATACTTATTTCCAAAAGTATTTAATCTATACGTATTTAAAAAAAAATAAACTTTTTGTATTATAATAATTGTATGAACTGAAAACTAACTAATTAAGGGATCAATATAGCTCTAAATCTATATAAGTCTATGCAAAATACACCTAAATGAAAACAATTATGACCCAGTCAAAAGCAAAATAATGTTACTTAGCACTATAATCACTCACCAACCTACGAACAGCACTGAACCCTTGAACAACACTAGAAACTGTCAATTGTCACTGAAATGTTACTGAAACACAGGTTTCACACTTTCTGCTGCTCCAACCAAATTCTAAATGATACACGAGATGTCCTCTGGATCCTAGGATAAATGTCTCTGATTCCTATCATAAAACTTTCTGGAGTACCCGACGTTCGCAGGATATGCGTACTAGTGCTCTGTCCACTCTTTCTCTTGTATAATACGCCTGAAATCCTCTATAGGTATATGGCAACCTTACCATACAACATAACCCGATAGAAGTCTAATGTAAATATTTAAGGGTCAGCTAGCCCTACTATAGTAATGCAAGTTCCAATGTAAGTTGTAACTATAAACGTAAAACCAGTTCCGCCTGATGACCTTGTAGTTCCAGAGCAATCCAAATGTCAATGGAAACTGGATTAATAATACTGCACTTATTATAAAATCCATTCACTGATGATTGACATTAACCACGTTGGGCGCCAAATATAACCCATGCGAATTTACACAATGTTTGTATATAAATTCAAGGGGTAACGGGGGTTCTTTGGTCGTTTATGTGAAGAGAACACCAAATTATATAGTTTGTTTCCTATTTATTCCTATTGTTTTAATGATTTCCAAACAAACGATCTGAAAATATAAAAAAGATAACAATCGTAAACCTTGTGTTTTAAGTGTACTGATGAAGGAATTCTTTAAAAACAATATAGCAATATTAACATGAATATAATCATAAGACCCTAAAATACTTAATATGTGTCTGTCCATTCTGTATGATATAATTATTTGCTGTTAACATCTTATGAGGATTAACCGTGTGCTGTTCTTGAATTCGTACATTAAAGTAACATACAAACAAACATATTACGTTATACATCTTTACATACCCTTGTCAGTTAGACAAAACATCTAGTGCCCTCAAAAAATGACCAGGGCCTCACTCCTCACACACAACCATCTGGAGTGCCTGTGCAGTGCTCGGAAGAGATGTCACACCAGCTGCAAAGAACCAATCACCATAAGAGTCATGCAAAGTGTTAGCAGATAATTTGGCAGCGCACAAAACCAAAAGACAGAACTGTTCAAGAAACATCAACACGCGAAAACCAACTATTATTTCACAATGAATATAAGAATCTCGCGAAAGACAGATCCAAACTCAATCTTGACAACGGCAACAACAAGAATTACCTCTAGAGCCATTCCCTCCTAATCCTTGTAAAATACTACAAAGAATATTGCTAGCAAAAGAAACATGTCTTCCCTTCCCAGGAACTACTGAAGAACTACTTCAATTTACCGCGAAACTAAAGCAGATTACTACTCAATCATGCGATACCTCAACAACCTATCTAACGAATCAAATACTAAGATTCTATCACATGATCACTCAAGCAATAAACACAATATTACTAAAAATAGAATTTGTTATATCGTTGTCATCTTTGATAACCACTGTCATCTCAGACAACTCCACCTCTCTGTAACCAGTACACTTACATGTTAAAAACATAAAAGAACACACAAAAAAACCACTCTGCTACACTAAGAATATTTTGTATATAAGTCACAAATAAAAAATGTAGTTAGTTAGAATTTAGATCTGAAAGTAAGAGGTGTTCCTCACTAAATCACTGTTACTTTATTAGTAATTTACTTGTGGTGTTCCATAAGATATTGATTTCATTATTAACTGTTAAGGATTTTTGGTGTTCCAAAATATATGTGCTGGTGTACCTGCTAATTACTGGATTAAATAATAAACAGAAAAGGACTTATTTTCATTAACTCTATTCACTTAATGCCTACAAAAATTTTACGGCATTAAAATTTTCCCAACCCGACAGGAAGTTCATGAACATAATGTGTTTGTTCAGGGCACACTATCTGAGGACACATCTGATTTCAATGCCCACCATTATTTTTCATCTAATGATATTAAGCCAGATGAATGTGTTACAGCAGATGACATACCTTTGGATGATAGAGATGCTGGAGGATTACCATCTAAACTGATAATTTCCCTTAGATCACAAGTCATGTTGATTAGAAATCTGAACACTGATTGTGGCCTTGTCAATGGTGTTGTTGGTATTGTTACTGGCCTTCCATCAAACACAGATACAGAACAAGTTGTTTTTGTCCAGTTCCCAAGTATACACTTACCCACTTCCATTTCTCAGTGTTCATCCACAATTCCAATATCCATGTATGAGCAAGAATTTGTTTTCAAAGGAAGGTATATAGTTAGAAAAAACTTTCCCCTGATCCCTGCTTGGGCTAGTACAATACATAAAGTACAAGGACTTTCACTTGAAAAAGGTGTAATTTCTATTGGCAGTACGATATTTGAGTCAGGACAGTCATATGTAGCTCTCAGTAGAGTCTCTAAATTAGACAACCTATTTCTCCTTTCATTGGATGTTTCACAGTTAAAGTGCAATCAAGAAGTGATTAACGAATATGCAAGACTACATAATCTTAGAGATTGATTGAACTTGTTTACAAATGGAAATGAGGGCTGTCCCAAAAGTATCATTACAGTCCCATTCTGAAACAAAATGTACTATTGTAATTTTTTATAATTCTAATAATCATATTACTTGCATTTTTTCATCATTATCATTCTACTTGCTTTAATCATTCTCATTTACTTGCATTTCTTCATCATAATCATTTATTTATTAATCATTCTCATTTACTTGCATTTTTTTCATCATTATCATTTATTTATTAATCATTTTCATTTACTTGCATTTCTTCATTATGATCATTCTACTTGCTTTAATCATTCTCATTTACTTGCATTTCTTCATCATTATCATTCTACTTGCTTTAATCATTCTCATTTACTTGCATTTCTTCATCATTATCATTCTACTTGCTTTAATCATTAAAACACTTTTCAGGCAAGATGGTTAAAGTTGTAGATTTACATAATCTACAAAAAGAAGTTGGTTGTAAGGATTACTTGACAGTCTGTGTGTTAAATAAAGGAACTGTTACAAAGTATGGGAAAGATGACAAGATTATGTTAACCGTGCTTCTCGCTGATGACACTGGATTTGTTAAGGCAATTGTTTATGATCCAGAAAAAATGGCAGTGTTTAAAGAACAGAGCACGTGCATAATTTCAAACTACATTCCTAAGGAAGGGTATGTATGTTTAGTCTGTTTTGCTAACTTACCGGCATTTATTATGATATTTGAGTAAATACTGAGAAAAGGTTTTACAGTGCCATCTAACTTGGTAAATTGTAAGAGGCAGAAAGTTTGCTACAAAACATTGTGTGCAGAACCGTTATATAATTTTCAGTTGCTGGTGGATTTTTGAATACCATCAGAAAAACTTCGATATCACCACATTTTCCTTTTAATTCCAGACCAAAAGGAATTATGATACATGTAATTCAGTTTCATACAAATTTCTGTAATCAATAATAAATTTAATGCAGCGTCTTGTTTCTATAAAAAGAAGATTTCAATTTGTAATGTGTGTTATGAGACAGTTTATCAATATTAAAGCATTGTAGCAAGCAGAGTTGATGCTAGATGAAACAACAAAATTTACTTAACCTTGGGTGGACAGACAGACAGGACAATTGCTACATGCCTCCCGCATCATAGATGCCAGGAACTTACCAACATCTGTCTTTAAACAGGCAACATACATCATACATATTAAATTGACAGTGTTATATTCAAATTTCATGTACAGTGTTGCATGTTATCCAGTGCAATATCGCCCTTATTCTAATAATTTTCAAATCAATTGCTGTGCTGACAAATAATCTTTTCTGCAGGTATATTGTTATCAATAAACCATCCAATGTATACCATGGAGCTGCTGTTAATGTGCCAGACTCAGTCAGACAGGCAGCATTAGATTCTATAACAGTAAAGGCAATGACGATTAATGAATCTTCTCTGTCTCCAAAAAAGACCTTGGTTCAAGAAATAACTGGAGTTGTCACAAAGGTAAAATTAATGCAATAAAAAAATAATTCCTTTTCTAACAATTAATCACTTTTTATCAAGCACAACAGTAGAAATAAACATTTTCAAAGATGTTTCCTGTTAGTGCTTGTATCTACAGCAATAATTTCTCTCCCTTTGATTGGATGCACAAACTAAGTATAATATGTGACTATATAACAATAAAAAATGCAGAAAGTACCATGTGTGCATGAGAAGTAACTTCAGATACTAAGAATATTTCTTTTTAGGAGTTGTGTGTCTTTTACATTTGTTTGTAGGAGTAATGTATCTTTTACTAAATGATACTACAAGAAAAGTAATACTAACAACAAGAAAATGTTCTAATTTTTGTCAATGCTTCATAGGACTCATAAAGAATTTCCTTGGATCTGTACTTGATACTTTTGTACTAAGTTTTCAGTTTCCATTTCGAACGAGACCAATAGTTTACTCTACTGAGCACAAAGTGACCAAGGTGTGCTATTGTCAACATAGTGTTTTCGTCCATAGTGTTTAACAATTTGACTGCTGTTAGTGACTGCTATTAGTATTATTCCAAATGTTCAAATTCGGTTCTCTCTAGGTATCATCAACAGAGTTAAAAAGAGTAAGAGCTACAGGAGAAGAAGTACCATTCAAAAAAATTAAACTAAGGGACACTACAGGAGATATTGATGTCTGTCTTTGGAGAGGAATTGTTGCCGAAGACATACAAAGAGGAGAGGTGGTAAAACTACAGAACTTTTGTGTTACCGACACCTTCAATGCAGTAGGAGCAACTGTTCCTGCTCTGACAAATAAGGACTCCTCTTCAAAGCTTCAGGTATAATTACTCTTCAAAATTGAAGATCATGTGTTCATTACAAAATTAAATTCCTGAAACATATTTTTCATCAAGCTCCATCCCACATTAGTATCTTTTAAAGGGAAATACTAGAATCACTTTGTCTGTTTGACCATCTGTGATGCATTCTTTTAGACTCTACTCCTTATTCCTAACTAGGCTGATTTCCTTCAGACATGCATGCATGGTCAACACAAATACTTTGTTGTACAAGGAAAACAGTGTATAGGTCTATACTTGCAAGAAAGTGAACAAAAGGCCATAACTCAGGGAGCAGGATATTATTGTATCTTGAACTGCTTGTTCATGAATAGACCGATTTCCTTCAATCTTGCATGGATTATAAGCACTAATGGAAGAAATACTGTCCGAATGACAAACAGCTTTGAACCTGACCAGATGATTTACTGGGCATCTGGTCTGGTTCCAAGCTGTTTGTGAAGGCTTTCATTATTTTGTAACCGCAGTGTTGGGGTTAACAGAATCATGGACCTTTGTTCATATATTCACTAAATATATAAAATAAAAAATATATTCACTAAATATATAAAATAAAAACTTCTTAATGCCTTCAGTGCAACTCCTGAAACTATTTGGCTGATTTCAGTTAAACATTCAGGAATGAGCAGTCTGAAGGTGATGATAGTAAAAGAAGGGCTTTGTGCTGCAACCAAATTAAGCGGACTTGTATAAAAAGTAATAACATGAACAATTTTTATGAATAGTATTTCCCTTTTTAAAGACACTTTCACAGCCACTATCAGTGGTATCTATTTTCCTAATATTTCAGATTTTACATTCTCATATAACATGTGAATACACGCTTACCCATTGCATGATGATTACTTAATTTCAACTTAGTATTTTGATATATACACTTGCTTCTTATAGTAATAACCTGTCCTTTAATAGAATTTGGAAAATCAGATACTATTTTTAGTCATGGGCTCGACTACCGGTAATTCAGACACAAAGCCAGAAAAAAACAAGATCGGAAAGCTACAGAATTAATTCACTAAAATATGTTATATAATAAATTTAAGTTCTGATACATGGTGTTGATATGCACTGGAAATAATTATTTATGTCGGCTTCTGCCTTGTTCAATAATGATCTTTTTTATTTCATATCACATCATGTATAAAAGCTGGTAAGTCCATAAATGTACATTATCGATGAATATATTATATACATTGAAGCGTCTTCCTCCGGATGAGAATTACATTGGCCTTCTCCAAGAAGAAAATGACAAGGAGGATGAAGGCTTCTCAGGCCTACCACAAGGCAAGATCATTGGCATATCAGCTATTAAAACATACAGGTCAGCATTGTTGTCAACTACATTACTCTATGTAATACTGTAAAACTTCCATATTTAGGTCAGCTGGCACATAATGACCAAGTATGCTCTTACCATGTCCGTCTTTACCTACTTGTCTATCTGTTGTCTGCAGTTATACTGACTCTTCATAAATCACCGTTTTCACAAAAGGTCAAATAAAACATAGTCCTAAGGTAACAATGGATTGAAAGTCGGAATACATTATCAGTACTCGCCGCCATGAAGTGTACCTGTACAAGACATACTTAGTTGTCCAGGCATTGCGAAGTTGTTTGCCCTTGAACTAAAACCTTTATTCAATAGTGACATTAGATATAAAAGCTTGGGAATAAACATGTTGCAAACATGCACATATTCCATGGCACATGTATATTGCTAGGGTATTTATCCCCCTCAGTGACAGTTCTATTTTGCTCCCATATATTGTCTTTGCAAGTAATATGTCAAAATGATAAATAAATTTTATTATCAGTTTCTCCAACAAAAGAAATCTATCTCTGTTACACTATATGGAGAATATTGTTTGCACAATTTATTTCAACGAGTAAGCACCAGATGCAATATTTTCACGAGTGGCGAAGCCACAAGTGAAAATACCATTTCTATTGTTCACATGATGAAATGAATAACGATATTCCATCAATACAAAGTTAATTTTTATATTTTATGCCGTTTCCTAGTGTTTTCCTAGAAAGACATGAAAATGGTCACGTTAAAAGCGCCAAACATCATGCATAAATATGACGTCATTTTTGTCAGCTAGTCTTTGTGTCAACTGATTTCTTTTCATTTAGTGTGCGGGAGCCAAAAAATTGATATTTTTCACTGCTTGAAACAGTGGAATATCATTTTTATTTCACTGATATTTCTCTATATTTCATTAGAAGGCATAAAATAAAAACTATGACAACTAATATTACATGATGCTCTTACTTCTCTTAACACTAATCTGTTTCTATCTCCTTTAGGTCCTGTCTAAATGAGAGATGTTATAGAAAGCAGCTGAAAGAGTACAAATGCCCAACATGCCATGTAACGTACAGTCAAAATTCTGCAGGATTGAGTGCCATTACTACTATATTGATTTCATCAGCAGACAAAAAAGTATGCTCGTACACAATTTTCACTCAACAGATTGACTCTCTTAGAGAACAGTTGCAGATAACTTCACCCTTCCAGTCCACTGAGTTCATAACAGCAGTCCAGAACAAATTGCCAATTACTGCCACTTATGCTGCACAAGGAAACAAGATTTCTGCGTTAAAAGTCATACAATGATATATTCTCCATGTCTTGGTTAACACCTCATAAACTGGACCACGATAACCAATGACCATTTATTGTCCCAGTGTTATGATTGGATTCTAGTCACTTAAAAAAAAAAACATTGGCCATTCTGTTCACAACTACAACTATTGTGCTTACCTCACCTGTCATGTAGCGACAAGATGAGCTTCTGTTATCACTCTCTGTCTGGCATCCATTGTGCATTGTCTCTCATCCCTTGTTAAACAATTTCGATCTGAACACTCTAGCACTTTCAATTCTGCTTTGATCTTCACCAAACTTAGTCATAAGTTATATCTTGATGAAAACTAGAAAAGTTTGAAGTTGGATCAGGTGGTGTCAAAAACTAGGTCACCAGGTCAAATAATAGAAAAACCTTGTGAACACTAGCGGTACCATTTCTGCTTTTATTTTTACTAAACATGGTGACAAGTTGACGTTTAGTCAGAAGTTGTATTTTTATGAAAACAAGATCAGATTAGAAATTTGGTCATGATATATAAAAAACAAAGACAATTGGTCAAAAGATAGAAAAACCTTATGAATACTCAATAAGCCACATTTAATGCCATATCTTCATTAAAGAAGGTCAGAAGGTTTATCTTAATTACTGCCAGACCATGTTTAAAACTGGGTCATTTGGGGTCACTAGATCAAATAGCAGAAAAAGCTTGCGAACACTATGGAGGCCACATTTGAGGTCTAGTCTTCACGAAAATTGTTAAAAAATATTTCCTTTAATGACTAAGGCCAAATTTGTAACTGGGTCACACAAGGTTAAAATCTAGATCACAAGGTCAAATAGTACCAAAAGCTTTTGAAGACTCTAGAGGCAAGATTTTACGCCTAATCTTCATTTAAGTTGGCCAGAGTGTTTACGTTGATGATCTTCAGGGCAAGTATGAAACTGGGTCACATGGGATCAAAAACTAGGTCACAGTGAAATAATAAAAAAGGCTAGTAAGAAGTGTAGACACCACATTTTATGCTTAACCTTCATGACAGTTGGTCAGAATGTTTATCTTGATCATCTTGGGGCCAAATATGAAAATGGGTTATGTGAAATCGAAAAGTAAGTCAAAAGCAATTCTTGTGAAATACTTACATTTAGGAGGTGAGCCACTTAAGGATCTCTGATCCTTTTGAAAAATCCTTTTGTCTGTATGATTCTTGATTATATTGCATATGGCGAAGATACATTTCATTATTAAGGTGAGCCACTTAAGGATCTCTGATCCTTTTGAAAAATCCTTTTGTCTGTATGATTCTTGATTATATTGCATATGGCGAAGATACATTTCAGTATTAAGAAAGTAGTCTTGTTTTTATCAGTTTTGTCTTACAAATACTTGCATTTAGTTTCGTCTTGTACATACTTGTGTCTTTTTAAGTGAGACTTCATGTTATTTTGTGTTACTTCTTCAGTTTGTTCATTTTCATCTTATACTATATGTGTACTAAATAGGTGCTCATGTTCTATAGTTTGTTCAAATGTATCACATCTATATGTTATGTACACATTTTAGTTTTAGCTCACTTCTCACGAAGTGACAAGGTGAGCTTTTAGGACCCCCTGTGTCCGTCGTCTGTCTGTTGTCAACAATTACACTGTAAACTCTCTAGAGGTCAAATTTTTGAACCAAGGTCATTGAAACTACCCTTAATGAAATCTCGGATGAGTTCAATAATGGGTCATCTTGGTTAAAAAACTAGGTCAAATAAAAGAAAAACCTTGTTCACACTCTAGTGGTCACATTTTCTAGCCGATCTCCATGAAACTTGGTCAAAATATTTATCTATATCCTGTCTAGGATGAATTCAAAAGTGGGTCATGTGCGGCTTAAAGCTAGGTCACAGGTCAAATCACTGTAGAGGTCACATCTTCAATCACATTTTCTTACCCATCTTTATGAACTCGGCCAATCTTTATGAAACTCGGCCAGAATGTTTATATCAATCAAGTCTAGATTGAGTTCGAAAGTGGGTCACGTGCAGACAAAGACTAGGTCACCAGGTCAAATCATTGAAAATGTCTGTTAACATTCTAGAAGTCACATTTTTAGCTGATCTTCATGAAAGTTGTCAGCATCTTTACCTCTATGAAATCTAAGTTGAGTTTGATAGTGGGTCACGTGCAGTCAAAAACTAGGTTATTAAGTCAAATCATTGAAAATGACTGTTGACACTATAGAAGTCACATTTTTTAGCTGATCTTCATGAAACTTGGTCAGAACGTTTATCTCTATCAAGTCAAGGTCCAGTTCAAAGATGGGTCATGTGCACTTAAAACTAGGTCACTAGGCCATATTATTGAAAATGTCTGTTTACATTAAATTTTCTTACTGATCTTCATGAAACTTGGTCAAAATGATTATCTCAATAAAATCTAGGTCGAGTTCGAAAGTGAGTCACATTCAGCCAAAAACTAGGTCATTAGGTCAGGTGAGCAACCCGAGTCCTCAGGACCCTCTTGTTGGTTTTTGCTTTTATAATATTTAACTGATGAGCATTATATTATAAAACATATCTTTTATGCATGTATCAAACATTTTATTCCTAGCATTCCAGTACACCTAATTTTGCATGTCCAGTTGCTTTACTTTAATGTTGATTAAAGATTGATAAAAACAATTGGTGTTTCATTTATCTTCACATTATTTGACATACTTGTTGATGGCTGCGTCCTTGCCTACAATTGGCTTTTACCACCATTTTGATTATGCTTTAAACTTCAGCATTTCTACAACTCTTTCCACTTGTGACAATATAATATGTTCTGTACTTGCAAAATTTAAGTAGTTTGTCTTACCTATCTTTTCATCCCTCTGCTCCACTCCTCATTGTAAATCATTTATCAACAAAAACTGACTTAAAACAAGATATACAAGTAATTTTTAAGTACAACTTTGAAGAAGAGATGAGATAACTTGTTTTACTCATGTCAGTTGATTGGTAGATTTGTAGAACACTACGTTCCCACACAATAACTAAATAACGCTTTGAACAAAATATATCGCTCTAATTTTGTAGGATGGTTGCCTGAAATGAACCCTATTGATGTTGAGGTCGGTAAATCAAGATCACAGTGACATTAACAATTATCCCTGATCAACACGACTGCCTTTGGTCAGCATATTACCCCAATGAAAATAATAAAATACATCTTATATGAGGCACAACAGATTTTAATTATGTCTCCCCCCCTCTGGGGAAGACGTATTGTTTTTGCCCTGTCCATCTGTCTTTCCGTCCGTCTGTCACACTTCGTTTCCGCGCAATAACTAGAGTACCTTTTGACCCAGAGCCTTCAAACTTCATAGGATGATTGCCCTCATTTGGCAGAAGAACCCTATTGTTTTTGGGGTCAGTAGGTCAAAGGTCAAAGTCACAGTGACAGCTAGAGTGAAAACAGTTTCCGCTCAATAACTGGAGTACCTTTTGACCCAGAGCCTCCAAACTTCACAGGATGATTGCTCTCATTGAGTAGAAGAACCCTATTGTTTTTAGGGTCAAAGATCAAGGTCACAGGGACATCTAGAAAGAAAACGGTTTCCGCTCAATAACTGGAGTACCTTTTGACCCAGAGCCTCCAAACCCCATAGGATGATTGTCCTCATTGAGTAGAAGAACCTTATTGTTTTTGGGGTCAGTAGCTCAAAGGTCAAGGTCATAGGGACATCTAGAGTGAAAACGGTTTCCGCTCAATAACTGGTTTACCTTATGACCCAGAGCCTCCAAACTTCATAGGATGATTGCCCTTATTGAGTAGAAGAACCCTATTGTTTTTGTGGTCAGTAGGTCAAAGGTCAAGGTCACAGGGACATCTAGAAAGAAAACGGTTTCCTCTCAATAACTGGAGTACCTTTTGACTGAGAGCCTCCAAACTTCACAGGATGATTGTCCCCATTGAGTAGCAGAACCTTATTGTTTTTGGGGTCAGTAGGTCAAAGGTCAAGGTCACAGGGACCTCTAGAGTGAAAACAGATTCTCATATCTTCCCCTTGCCCTTTCTTCGATGAAGTGCTAGGGGAGACATGCGTTTTTTACAAAAAACATCTAGTTGGTATTTTTCTCCTCCATGTTTACTTTAATGGTGTCAGAAGTGTTTAACGGACTCGTGCAGTGTGCACAGATGGTCATTCTGGAGAGCTTGTGAGCTCTTAAAATTAAAGACGGAAGGAGTGTTGTGGTTGTAGGTATATAGGTCACTTCCAACAGCTCTGCTGTTGGGTTAACCCGTAAGTAACGCAGTTAGAGTGTCCGCATACAATTCAAGATCCTCTGTGGGACCCTTAGAATTTTATCCTCCAAGTTACTTTACAATTAACAAAATGCGCATACACTTAAAATTTCTAACTTAATGTACTTTGTGCTCTAAGGTGCATTTCCTTTTAAGTTACTTTTTCACGACATCGTTTAGGACGTCACTTCATGAGAAATAATGTAGCATTAAAACGCTAAAGCTACAAGCTTCAAACTTCATAAAAACAATTATTGACCACATCCAAAATATCACTTAATAGTTGGCGTTCATAGTTGGCTAAACGGCGATTCCAAGCATTTTTGGAAATGCTAATACTTGTCTTATTATAATTTTACTGTAGATTCGCAACAGCCGTTGATTGAAAAATTATATCCATTCCAACTGGAATTGGCGAAGAAAGCGTTGGTCGGGGAAAATACAATCATATGCGCACCGACTGGGTGTGGAAAAACATGGGTGGCTTTGTATATCATTGACCAACATCTTAAATCTCAGATAAATGGTATTCACTTCATACAATTTTTTGAGCATCTAAAAAAGAAGTTAAAAACAATAGAATATGAGACATATTTCCAATAAAACAGATATAATTATACAATAAACAGAATATCAAGCTGATATTTTGAATAATCTTAAGATATATTGTTATTACGTTAATGCTATCTTATTGTTTCCTAATTCGACCAGAAAAATAGTACTAATAAAAAAAAACAACAAATTTTAACAAATTCGAAAAAAAAAACACAAGCATTACGAACTTATTAATTAGTAAAAATGTACTTGTACAGTAATATTAATCCTTTGACATTTAGCAAAAAGGAAATAAGGATTTTTAGGTGGTATAAAATAGATACTTGTGTATGTCTGTTTTATACCAAATTTATTCTAGTTCGATTGTGTAGGAAGCTTTTAGCTTATAGACACACTTCTCAAATCCGTTAATGGAACTAACCAGTACTAAGCATTGAGAGTAAAGTTTGTTGCTCCAGGAAACAACGGCTTGCCCCTGACTGGGTTTGAACCCGTGTGGCTAGCAATCCTTTGAATATTAGTCAGACGAGTTAACCTCTCGGCCACGCCGCCACTCTGTACGTCTGTTCAAGTTTAGACATCTTTAATGTAAAAATAGGACAGAAGAAAGTTGCCTTCATGGCTAGAAATGGTGTACTTGTGGGCCAACAAGCAGACCGCTTAACAGAACAGCTGCCGTATGCAAAGGTAAATGAGTTTTCACTTTTTCTTGCAATTAACGTGTTTGCCGTCGAATAAGTGAACTTCTACTTGCCATATTTACTGTATACAGACCGAAGAAATGAGTTCTTCCATATTATATCAATCACTCTCGATGACTCCAAGTCTTCCAATCGTCCCTTAGGGTAAAGAGGAAATCGCGAGTATAGAATGATAGCCAACTTCTCCTACACGATAGTGGTTAGCTTAATTTATTTTAGTTTTTGAAGTAAACGCTTTAAATGTTAAGCTTGGCAGTTAAGAACTATGGCAAAACTTAATTAAAATATCGAAAGTTATATAAAATGTGTATATAATTATTTTTCTAGCTGACAATAAAAACATTTTGTGATATATAATAATGATCTAATATATTAAAACTTCAGAAAGAAAATAAATACGGAATGTTTTGAATTTTTCATTCTTTGTTGAAGGTGAAACATTTAGTTGGAGACACAGAGGAAGCTCAAATGATTCAGGCATTTATTGACGACTACGATGTGTTTTTCTTCACACCACAAATTCTTGTCAACAATCTGAGCAAAGATATCAAAAGTCTGTCTACATTTTCCCTTCTTGTTTTTGATGAATGCCATCACACTAAAGGCGATGAACCATATAACATGCTGATGAGACAATACCATCTTGAAAAGTCAGAAGGGACCAAAAATTTACCACAGGTCTTTCACCTTTTAGTTCCATAGTATATGCACTTAGCTATTACCAACCTCTGTTAACTAATATGAAGATATTCCCTATGTAGATACTCCAGTGAGTTGATATACAGATATGTCGACGTCGACAGTGCAATTTAAGTGAATTTCATTGACATACACTATATTTTGGATTATGATTTTGAAAATGTGGACGAATATCCTATTCCACATTTTGCAAATGCATTGAGCATAATTATGCTTTATATATAAATTGTAACTTTAGACTGAAACTAAACTACTTCTGTTTATTTTACTTTATACCACGATGTTGGTGCCCTTGCAAAGGAAGTATTTTATTCTGTCAGAGTTTTCGTCTTTATTAGATTGTTGGTCTGACTGCATCTATTGGTACTGGAAGGGCTAAGTCGGAAAAGGATGCTCTAGACCATATATTTAGTGTTTGTGCTAACCTGGATGTCCGGAGTCTGTCATTAGTGACAGAGAATATCGAAGATCTTGAAAAGCACGTTAGCTTACCAACTGAAGGTTTGAAAACAATATATTATGCAAATTAAATCACATCCATTTGGCAAAATTAAATTTTACTTAATACCATTATGCACAGAAATGGTGTTGTTTTTAGAATAGATTGAACGTTCAAAGTTTAACAGCGAGCACAAATGGTTAAAGATATGTTATACGTATAAAAGACCCAATAATGTTCTTAAAGTCAACTATTGCTAGTTGTATTTTTTTTCATTTATCATAATAGATTTTTTAGAAAGGGATGAAACAACTAATACAAACTGGGAAATTTGATTCCTGTGTATAGTCTGTGTTCACCTCACACAATAATTTCTTATCAGTATTTCTGTGTAAAGTTGACAGTTATCTATTGTGAAGGAAGAAGTCACATGTTTATTCCCCTTGATTTAGCAGGTATGCATTTCTTACACTGTTTCTGATCTTCAGAAACTGTTACAATGAAAAGGCGGGAAACAGATCCCCTGCAGAGGCATACTTCTTCAGGCATTACGGGAAACTGGAGATTTTCTCTCAGGTAGTCCAAACTACGTCATGCGATAGTCAACTTTCGTCATGCATTGAAATCACTTTAAATAAAGATTTTCATTAAGTTAAGTCTATGTTATTAGAAATTACTGTTACAATGAAACCTGTGTATTAGTTATGTATTCAATTAGAAAAAACGTTTTTAAGAATTATAGATATTTCAGAGTTGGATATATTTGGTTTTAATTAATATGCTTTTTGTTTATGGTTTCAACTAGATCTAGTGTGGTTTATCTTGTCAGAGTTAAGTATGTTGAAAACTAATAAATACGTATAAACTATTTTTACAACGTTTCCAGCTTCATACAAGAATGGTAGAATACTGGATTTAACTTTTCTTCTTCAATATTAACTAGATCAAGCTGTGCTGAAACCAAAATTGATACCACTTATGCACAAATGTCCGAAAGAAGTCGAGTCACATCAGTATGGTACGTGGACTTCGGAAGTTGTCAGAATGGCGGAATCACTACCAAGTGGTCAGGGGAGAGATGTTGCTTCTTGTGCTAAGTATCTTCAAGTATGCAAATCTCCCTAAACTTGAGGAAACTTTATGAAAAAAAAATAAGTTATAAAGAACGATTTCATCATTTCAAAACTTTGTTTTAATTACTTGTGCGAGCACATGCAGAATGTTGATGTGTATTTAAGCTAGTTTATTCTACCAGAGGAAGTATATACCAATGTATTCGTACGTTTTTGACACTTTGTGTGCATGTTTAGATGTTGCAACTAAATCTTTTTGTGCAGTCTTTAGAAGCGCAAATCAAAGTCATGTGGGATACGTCCACTTTATCACTGGTATATAATGCGCCCACAATGGTATGATTGTATCCTGATCTTTAATTCGTAAATACTACAAACTGTTATCCGAAAGCAGATCTATTGTAGTACTTTTCGCCTAAACATGATGACTTCCTTCAAACATTGTCTGTTTGTTAGGGTGTATATTTTAAATGTGGAGAAATACTTTAGATTCTGAGATACTGAGCACAGCAACCGAAATTTTGTTTACTAAAAATAATATATGTGCATCTCCTTTTTTCTACGCCACTGAGTTTACAAACAACAGAAACAAAGATGCACTGTGTTCTGTGGAAAAAAATAGTGCCGTCAGAAAAAAATATATACTGTGCTTCTAGAGGCAACGGATTGACAGGAGCACTATGATGTTGTCCGACGGTTAAGGAAGGTCTCTCTTTGTAGATTTCTTCAGCAGCTAGGAAATAAATGACATACAACAACGAACAAAGATTTTACTTGTTTGTTTGTTCGTTACATTTGTCTATCATGTTGGTTTTCTATTCTAAAGTCTTCAATAATTTATCCTTAAAATGATAATGCATCAGTATAAATATATCGGTATTGAATTAGCTTCACACCATGGCCATTTCAATGCTAATGCTAACCTTTGCATCAAAAACAGCATTCCGCTAATTTAAAGACTCTTTTGATTCCAAATAGAAGGACGATTACGAAAGCAAAATTGCTTTGGAATGAACATTCACCTATTTAGCCGACAGTTTTTCAGCGTTTTAAACACTTTAATTATCTTATGCAAGCAAACAATGTAAGTTTGAATTCAGATAATCAAATCAGTTCCATTTGGAAATCTCTTTCAACAATTAAGGAATATGTATATACAATAAGGATGGTTTGTTTTACACTTTTGTTCTTGTCATTGGTCGTCTTTGATAGTCTTTGATTAGACTTTCATTGCGTAAGGCTAAATCGACAGTTTAAAATCACATTTCTAAATACCACCTACCCATCATGTTCTTTTTTTTAAGTTGAGCAAACTCTATTTCAAAGATTGACAATTATGATACCCATATTTACGTTTAGGCTTTTCTCTTTCAGGCAAAGTAAGATGTATATTGATTTTACAGTACTGATATGAAATAACATTTTCCCTTCGTAGGTTTACTATAATGCCCTTGAAGTAAATAGATTACTGAGGACTCAAGATGTTGCAATTTACATTGCTCAACAACTTTCACAAGAAGCCGAACATCAAGACAGTCTAACAAAAAGCGAAAAACGCCTCTTGCATAAACTTACAGGTAGGCTGTTGTCAGGCCTTTTCTAGTTGGAAGTTCAGAAAATTAAGTTACTACACCTTAAAGGGATACACAGGCAAATGAATGCCAAAAAACTAAAACTGATATTATTTGCTCAAATAACGTTCAATATGAAGAACTTTAAATTCCCAGTATGTTTGTCCATATAAATAAAGTAAAATGCGGGCGTGAACGTAAATATTTGAACGTTTTTTAACTGAAAGAAAAACCCGAACGGTTATTTTAAATAGGTCACGTGACAAAAACAGCCAAGTCGTCGTTTCTCTTGGGTTGCTTTTTGCTGTAGAATAGTGACAGGTTCTTAAACCGTCCAATCATTCACTGCAAAATTTAGCGCGAAATCTAAATTTTCTATCTTGATCCATTGGAAGGCGCAACAGGAGTTACTGCTTAATAACACGTTACACAGTATATAAATTTCTGCTGCCGTAACGGAACTTCGCACACGTTTGAACTTTCTGCGCATCTTGAGCTATCTGCGCTTATTGGCTTATCTGTGCTTGGCTTATCAGCGCATTTTGGACAATTTGCAGTTATTTGACTTATTTCGTTTCTTGGACCTGCTGTGCTGTTCGGAATTGCTCCTAAAGCCGACTTTATGGCAATAACTGACATATTTTCTTTCCTCGGAACATGTTTTTTTTCTCCCGATGTACTTGTTTGTTTTATTTTTAATTACTCAAAGCGTTTAATAAAGATCAACCTGTTCAAGTCAAAACAAGCAGTATAAATGGGTTAATGACTCCGATCAACAGCACAAGAATTGTGCTAGACAGTTGTGACACTGTCCCTGTTTCATATATTGCCCTAATTGTTTGTTTACTGTCTATACTTTTGACGTTTGAGATAGAAGTAAACATAGCTTCTGTTTTCAAGTGCTTAAAACTGTCCGTATATCTGGCGTATCTTAATGCAAAACAAAAAACAAAAATGTCTTTTATTCATCTTTACTCGAACAATACACCTTTAAAGGGAAATGAAGAGTAAAAATAACTTAATACATTGTCAGAATTGCTTACATTAGGCGTAAACTTAAGCCCGTGGTATGAACTCTGGCCATACACAGTAAGAAGCAATATCAGCAGATCAATGGCAAAAACTTTTCTTAAATTGAACTCCATGATCATCTCAAAATACTGTGAATTCAATTTTTATCGTTTTGATCCCTTTCCGGTTAATGTGTTATAGATCTGTTTTTATTCCAGAAGTGCAGAGAGAGCTGTTGTCAGTGAAAACCGAAAATCCGAATATTCAAATCATTAGTAAGCTGCTAATGAACTTATTTGCGGAAGATGACAATAATTCCAGGGCTATGATTTTTGTGCATGCCAGATCAACATGCAGAGCTTTGGCAGAATACATAAACGAAGAGCTAGAAGGGATTTTTGTTAAAGCAAGTCCACTTCTTGGAAAAGAACGAAGGGAATCAGATGAGGGTAAGGTATCACAAAGTGTATGCTGCAATGCAGTGTGTACTGTAACATTTCGAAGGGATGTACAAATAATATTCGCATCGGTGAAACATATTATCAATGGCAAATGACACAGTTTTGTGAGAAAGGCATTGACAATAATTGACAATAAGTTTCTTCTAAAAATAAACACCAGACATACTAGTCCCAATCTGGTGATTTTGTTAAAAAAATAGTGTTATACATTGCTTCAGATTAAAGGGCACGAAAAAAAAACTAAAATGATATTATAAATGGTGTGTTCTTTTGAATAAAACCCTAATATACAGCTTATGTTTACTGACCTGTGGTGTATTTTTTTCTTTCGTGACTTTAGGGATGACAGGAGAGGAACAAGTGAGTGTTATAAACAATTTCCGGGAAGGGACCTTCAAAGTTCTTGTCGCTACTTCAGTTGGTATGGAGGGTTTAGACGTGCCTGACTGTAATATGATACTTAACTACAACTTTTCGGGGAACGAAATCACTAAAATACAAATGCCAGGTGGATATTTTGCAGTTGAATTTATCCTTTCGGCCCAAATACTGCTCATAACTCCAGAAAGTAGGGCTGTATGAATCTCACTCGAAGCAAAAATAAAGTATTCAGTTGCGGTTACATTAAGAAGGTCTAAGTGGTATAATCATTTTAAAATCTCGTATGAGTCACAGAATAAAGACAAATACATTTAGATCTAATAACGATACTGGAAGTTTTCATCTAATTAGAACGCCTTTGAAAATATTAGGTACTTATAAAAAAGCATGAATAAATAACTTACTATCAATCATTCAGGTCGCAGTAGAAAAGAGGATGGCAAGGCTTACACAATAGGAACTGAGACACAATTCCAGAAGGACAAGATAGCCTTGTACAGAGTAGAACTGATGAAAGCTGCCATAGGAAAATTTACGCAGCTAGATAGATACTCCATTAATAGACAAATTCTCGCTATTCAGAAAAAGGAACTTGATAGCTACAAATGGCTGTTGAAAACAAGCGAATTAAAACGAAGTAGGCAATCTGATGAAAATGACTACGAAATACATTGTAGGACATGCGGAATGCATATTTGCAATACTTCCAATGTCCGGAAATACTGAAAAAAGCCATCTTGTGGCGTTGAGAGATTTCGACAAGAAAATCCGACGAGAAGAACACAGAAAGAGGCAAAACATGGGTGCATTGAAGAAAAAATACAAAATGTTTTGTAAAATGTGCCCAAATGACTGGGGTGTCATTGCTGTCAAGGGTGAACTTGAATATTTTGTTCTGAAACTGGAATCACTGAAATTTGTAAGCAGTGTCGATCAAAATGATGTAAGCACTTACAAGAACTGGCCTGATGTTCCTTACAGGGTCAGTGACATAAGTGTTCAGGATCTTTCTTATTTGTATGCAGAAGTCGACTGATCATGCAAATAGGGAAATCGTATTCTAGGTGGCGTACCGCATTCAAACCAAAACAGAAATCTGCTTTATCAAGATGTTTGTTCTAAATGATTTTCAGTGAATGAGTATGTTTTTGTAAAATTTTATGGATTAAAACACCCATCTGAAACTCCTGAAATTCAACGTCAATTTTATTTCAAAATTTTTATTTTTTAAACAAGGGCAGAAAATAAATATGAACACATATATGTTCTAGATGTCTTAAAGGTTTTTTTTCAGACGGCTAATGAGACTTCCATAAGCAAAAACTGAAATATCTAAGAATATCTAAAATGCATTAATTAAAGACAAAATCTCGTTAACTTGATACCGACCGACCTTTTCAGACAATGGAGGTTTAACCTTTCAGTGCTTCAGTGATTTTAACGACGGACCTCTCTAGAACTTTTAGTGTTACTTCTTGTAACACATAAAAATCACTTGACCATTTGGAAATGTTTCGTTTAAATCCATCAAATGTGCACCGAGTGGGAAACAAGTTACTGTATTTCACCTGCTCGATTACTGATTCCTACGTTCAATCCAGTATTCGCACCGGAAGTGTTAAACATTGATGAGCAATTAATGCACGTCATGTTAAAGGCAATTAATAATAGACTCTGATATTTTCTTTTTATAACACTCTAAACGAGAAACTGAACTCCCTTTTACAGGTATTTCATAACAATTTAAACTTATTCCTAACTGCGCTTTTGTTCTTTGTAGTGAAATTGCAGTGAAATGTCTTTAGAATGAATACTTTGCATGGTGATCCACATAGTGATTTTAGTATCATGTTTTATTCATACATGTATAAAAGTTTATATTCTGGGCAAATAAATTACAACGACGATAAACGATCATGAAATAGGGTGACACAAAATATTCTACATGTGGTGAAACCCTTATGATGTTATCATTTCATCATATAAATGTTTACTAACAGAAATGATCGATGTCAATAAATAAGACGGGATTTTGTATTCTATCTCTAAACATTAGGGCTATGTAATTCAACTGTGTGTACGACGTAGCAAAAGAAATTATTGTACAGAGACAACTCATTACACTTTAAAAGTCTTGGCTTCTGAAGTCTTTAATGGATAATGGACTGTAAGACTATTATATTCACTTTACAGTGTTTAAGTTTACTGTTGTATTCGTTAATTTTAGGGTGTTTCAATATATCATTTTATTCGTTGGTATTGTTTGCTTCGATGTAGTATTATATTCGTCAATTTCGAGTGTTACTAAATATCACTAGGTTCGTTAATTTTAAATTTTTCTTTCCTTTTTATTAATGATTTTTTTGCAAATATTGAGTGTGTATTATTATTCTATAATCATATTTATTTATGTTGAGGTTTTCTATAGATAATTATATTTGTTAATTTTGGGTGTTTCTATATACATGCGTATACTGAAACGAAAAGGAAACGCATATTTTGTAAGGACAATGAAATTTATTCACATGATTTGCTAAATCCGTTCACAGACATTTTTTATATTTCAAAAAATATTCATTGATAACTTGAGCTCAATTTAAAAAAAAATGGCAACTCCTTTGTTTAAACTTTAAACGCATATAGAAAACATGACGGTCGCAAAAAAGGCAGGTTCAAGTCAGTAACGGGTATGTCCATCTCTGCACCTCAGCTGCAAGGGCCTGCACACCCTCTAGATAGCATATACCGAATAAGTTTGTTATGAGAGCTAGGTGGAATAATGTCCCACTCCTATAGTAGCACTTTTCCCAAAACCTGAAGCCGCATTGTTCTTGACGGGGCATCAGTCTAAACGCCTAAACATCGTGTACATGTAAGGTGATAGAAAGTAGAATGATTTTAAAACTCGTTTTGCAATAACACGGATTACATGTATTACATGGCATGAGAAAATTGTGTTTCGAACGTAATGGACAAAGCACAACATATATTGAAAACATTACTTCAAACAATATAGGTCAGTTGAGCTTGCCTCCAAAAGACCAAATTAAAAGTTAGTATTGGTTTCCTTTCCCTATCGGTCTAAACATTTCATGGTATTATTCTATTCGTTTCTTTTTGATTTCAGTATATCATTATATTCGATATACTGTTTCGATATATTATTATATCGGTTATTTTTTAGGGTTTCGATACATTAATGCATTCATTTATTTTGGGAGTTTCTGTATACCGGTATTGTTTGGTAGGCAAATGACAGAAAAAGTCGAAAGCGGAACAGAATTGCCTAAACTCTTTTTTTCAACTGAACCATACTCGATTAATATTAATTTTGTTTTGTGTCCCGCGTTCTTCCTTGACTGAAACCTGTCCTAGTTGAAGGCCCATTTCGGTATTTTGCAAGATCTGTTATTCACTTATTGTACCCCTTTTGGATCATTGAGCTATGTGAAAAGGAATAAAACACCCAAACATTTCATAATCTCAATATTTCATATTCTCAATAAGTATACACATAAATTCAAATTGTCTTCTTTTGAGTTAACCCCTGATCCTAGGTATGGCGGATTTTTAGCGTGAACCTTATATATGCGAACTGAGTCATTGTATTCGTTATACTGAATGCCTCGATATATAATCCTATTCGTTAATGTTCAGGGTTTCGGTACATTATTACTAGTAATAAATTTTAGGTGAGCAATATATTCAAAATACTTGAAACCAACACGTTAGTTAACAATTGTGTTATATTTTGATGTCTTTTCATTGGATTATAAAATCTACATAGACAATTTAATTTACGTTGACGAAAAGCCAAAATCGCCGAGGTAGGTCAATATGAAAGATAAATTCATGATTGTTGCTATTTCAACAAGTGGTATAAATTATACTTTGATACGAAATTGAATAAAGAGATTTTTGCGACCATTCTGCTTGTTTTTGTTGTTGATGTTGTTGTTGTTTTTAATATACAGTGTGATTACAGCAACTAGAGATAATTTTTGCTCGGACGTCAGACTAATGTTGTTAAAATTTAGTAGATATTTATTAAGAATATAATTACGTTTCCAATTTAAGATTGAAGGCTTTTGAATTTTATCTTTATTCCACTTTATTTTGGACTTCAGTGTCTAGATGTTTATCTAGTAATGTTGTACCTAGTGTCTGAATGTATTCTTTCGTCTGTCATGGTTGAAAGTTCAATCAGAATTCCTACTGGTATTTAAAATTTAAGGTGAAATTAAGGTCTTCAGGAATTTAATTGATACTTTTTTTTCAAAACTAGGATGACAAGGACCATTCTATGAGTGAAATACACCCATGTTGATGTTTTTGAAAACACTGTCAGTAGTATCTGTTTACGTCTAGCTTACGAAGAAAAAATACGTCCAACTGAAATAGTTTTTTTTTCATTTTAAGCCGAGTTAGCAGATCTATATAGTCCCGTGATTCAGACCTAAGTTTACACAATCGCTTGTTAATATTTCCGGTTATATTGGTGGAACTTTCTAAAACTGTTTAAACTCTGTAAATATAATTTCACATTAAAATATACATGCCATGATTTTCTACAGCGCTGGGTGTTTGAAATGGAAACATTTTCATTGACAAATACCTCTGCCTTAAGCGAATGCATGTTTTATATATACATGTGTAAATTTATAGGATTGAAGTTGGTGAAATGACCCCTTTTATTGTCAAGATTAGGTACAGGTCATTTTCTGATAATGACCTAGCCCAGTGCTGTGGAGCACTGGCCATTCGCATAAATATGTTACTATCATGTAAAATGGTTATAGTGTTTGTGTTATAATTGTAATAGTTTTAAACCTAAAATTCTGAAAAGGCTTGAAAGAAATGTACATATTTAAATAAAAATTAGCGACAATAGTTGATAAAGTACAACAGCTTACTCGTTTATATTTGTTTACTTGTGGGCAATGGTGGTATAATCTGCTTCTTATAACATCAAAAAATAACAATATCAAGATATACAAGTTTTAAAAATCAAAAGTCTTAACAAATAGAAATTAAGCACCGTCTAGTAAATATAGTCAAAGAAGCGACCATGAGTGCCAAATGGGAGATTGTGTGGTAATTTTGCTGAATTGATTACTGTCAGGTCTGTTGCATTGAAGAGAGTGAAGCTTGTGCTTTTTGTTGTTATATCAAGTACCGGAAGAACCAATATCCCATCGTCCTCTCTGATCCCTGCTTCCGCTGGAATAAAATATGGTTCCGCTAAATATTTTCCCGCTTGTCTGTACGTTCTGTCGTTTCCGCTACACAAATCCTTCTTTACCAGCGCCATATTAAGGAAGTCTTTATGGTCATAATTATAGGCGATACCGTAAGTGAAACAGTACTTCTGAGATCTGTATTCTCATTAATAGTTGGGAAGTCTATAGCATTTACGAACGCCATTGACGAGTTTCGTGTCTCGTAGGTGTGAACATTTACGTCACCTGTACTGAGATCAAGCGTGTACCTTTTTAAGATTGGTATTGAAGATTTAGCTCTCTTGACAGGGTCATGTAGACTACTCAGCTCCATCTGATGAAGCCCGCCTGTGTCCTTGAAGGTACAAATATCAATGATTATTTCTTCATTAAAAAGGTCCGATTCATATGCATTTACAACGTGTAAGAAGAACATATTTTCTGTTTTGAGAGTTTGTACTTGTCCGGTTTTCAGGTTTATCACGTACAACTTTGTAACGTCTGTACTTATCCATTCAAAGGCATCCAATGGTCTGAAATCTTTGACCATGCCTAGAGGATTAACGTAGAAAGGGACAGCAAATAGGACGGCGTAGTGTTCTGTGACCGCGAACGAATGCATATACGACGCCTTATCCACCTCAATTGATGCTATAACCTCCCTTTCACTCGAGGACTTAGTCCGAGTAAAAATAATCTTGCTTTTCTTTCCTGGAATCGGTGTAGCCGCCGAAACGAATGTAAGATAATCGTCCGTGCCATATTCAGGAAGTGGATGGGCGGAGCCTAGAATAATTGCTTGATCAAGACCGGAAGGTGTGTTCGGAACAGGTGGATGGATACCTTTCAGTGTAATAAGCGTGTGCGGATCTATAGTGTATAAGTTCCAGTAGTCACTGACTACAACAAAATCAATTTCCTTTCCACCGAAATTAAATATATTGACATTCATATTATCCGGGCCATTTTTGAACGATTCAAGTTCCTTGATGATATCAAATGGTGGGTCCACCTCATCAAGCATGAGATAGGGCGCGATGTCATTTGTTGCTAGAGATTGATTGTAGGAGTCAGAATATATCATTCTTGTGCTGTAGAACGCAGAGCCGTTTCCAGGAAATCGCCAACTGGCCACCTTAGCAAATCCATCCAGAGCATTCATGTATTTTCGTTGGCCCACCTCAAATCGTCCGACCCCGTTTCGCATCTGGAATTAAATACGAAACTTACATTTGGACTTGCGCAGTGAAATTTATGCTAAAACAATACTTTCATAGCTTCGAAATCTTACGACTTTCGTTTATGACAACTTTCTTCAAGGAAAGTTCTACACTAAAACTTTGACAATAGATAAATGTAAAGAAACAAAATGAAGATTTTCGACTTATATTGCCTTATCGAGTATTTTTATAGCTCCGTTTTAAATTATACATTTGAATTATGCTAGGATCTCCCCCACGTCTTATCATTCTGTATAAAAAGCGCACAAACATACTCGGACAAATAAACCTACAGAGTAAATGTGATCATATCATATTACTCGACAAAACCTTGTTCTGAGGATTCTCTATATCCAGTATTTAGTGAGAACCACATCATATACTTTTATGGTAGACACAATTTCTAGATTTTTTTTTTTATACTTTCGAACATGATATGACAAAGAAACAACATAATGGTAGTGATTCTTTAGATATGTTTCGACGTGGTCCAATTCATGTGAATTAAACTTCCGTTGATATGATAAATCCTAAGCGTAATCGATTTGCCTTTACCGAGAATGGAATGGAATGTAATAAGAACCGACAGCTAAGGGGATAACATTTCCTGTGTTTAAGCAAGAAAATGGAGACCTTGTTAAGTTTTATTGCACAAACCGGTGCGATATATGTTTGGACACTCGATTAAATCTGTATGTTACAGTAATAAGATATTGTAGCCACTCTCCGAAGTAGTGGACAATCGATTACACCTTTATCAATCAGCCATTTTTTGACTGATAAGCACTTAATCCATACAATGTAACCTACGTCGACCAGCTTTTTGAAAAAAGATATTTCTTTTCACCTATCAAAAATATAAGAATTAATACGTCATTATGGTTCTGACTTTTTATAGTGTTTTGCTGTACTATTGAACTTACTATTTGTAACCAAAATACATCATGTCGGGTGATAGGTAGTCTATTTCTTGTTATATTTGGCAGTTTCAATACCAACCCAAATTCTTTTCTTTTTTACCATAAAACTGCTTCAAAATAAGGGAAAACTTTGAAATCTTACCATAGTGCCTTTTAACCATGATGGCAAAGGTTTGTCGAAATAAATTGGCACGTTGTGCAATTCTTCAATATTTGTTGCGAAGAAAATATCGGCAACCTCGTCAGATCTTATACACAAGTCTTGAGCAAACAAAACCACTAAGCCAGCTAGTAACCACATTTTTACCCGGTGAAATCCTCAAGCTTTATTTTTAGTGTACTAATACTGCGCACTGACAGTTTGGTTGCCTTTGCACTTCACAGATGCGCTAACAAGTATCTCTAGATAAAAAGAGCGGTGATATGGGCAGATAACCTAGACTAAATGTTCTAATTATGTCCCGCCGGAAGGTCTTGACCTCTTTGATAAGATATCTTTACGTTCACGTCGAGGCATTCTTTGTTAAACTTAACTTACCTTGTATTTCATTTGGCACTGACATGACTTTTTTGTCCTTCTTATGCATGTTCCGAACATCATGACAAGCAAGTTTCTGGATCCTCGATCGAAGAAAAAAAACTAGATATAAAAATATAAGGATATAATGTTCGAGCTGATAAGAGATCCTTCATAAATCTTCTTGGAAATACAGGAAGCGCCTAAAATATGAGAAATAGATCTAATATGAAGTATGTTCGCCCGTATGTGCGAGTAAAAAATCATTCGATTTCCCTTTTTAGTTTAAAGTGTTTGACTTGTAAGATCCTTTTTAATTCCGAATCATTGAAAGGTAAAAAACCATTAACCTAAAGGTTCATGACCGAAAATTCAGTATTCTCATTTCATAACTCAAATACTAGGGTCTTGTCTCGTGTTTTGTAACGTTTTATACCTTCATATTTTTTATATAAATTTAAGTAGATCTCCCTCTGGGGAACGTAAAAACTTCCAGTTTCTTTGTTTTGTCACAAGTATATTTAGAATCAATTACAGGAAAGAGCAACGAAGCTTGCTCTAAAATGAATGACTTGAAAATTGTGATCCTGGACTAGTTCTACACATAATATCGTCAAAACGAAAAAAAAAACAAACTTGTCATGGTCCTGTTAAACGACACACTAGGTAATGTCTTTGGTATAAAGGTGTATGAAGTTGCCAACTGAAAGCAGTGGTCCGTGTTGTATTTTTCTGTCTCTTTTTTGTGTCAACTTCCTCATATGCTAATACTATTTTCAATTGTTGCGTCATGTTGCAATATCAGTTGCCGTATTATGTTCGCTGCATTATGAATGGACATCAGTTTTGATTCGTGTGACTTTAAATAAATAAATAAATGAACAAAATAGATCATCTTACTTAAAATGTCAATTTTTAGTTTCCAGCACAACGAGGCATGCATGCTCGTCAAACAGTTAAAAAGCAGAGGCTAAATACGGTGAAGGATGTGTACTCACAGAATGATAAACATTAGATTTTGACGTGATTTGTTAAATCGTGATAAACATTACGCAACAATTTCAAATTGAACTTTCTCAACCGCCTATCTTACTCTAAAAGCGAAAATGCGTTTAAAGGTCAAGATCACAGGGTCTGTTTACGGACTTTGCCTACATCAGCTCATAAAAGCCTACACAGACTGAACCTCCATTCAGTAGCTAAGTCGATCGTGTTGTCATAAGTTTTTGAACATGGGGTCCAGGATATTTTTTCTATTTCTATGGCTTTTACATGTGGCTTATAGCGATATTGGGTTTGACTATGTTTTTCACCACCAATCCAGATGAGATGTCAGATTCTCCTATTGTGTTTGATAAGCCTTTGCCTCCATGGTTACGCGGAAGTCTGGTAAGATACACTAACATTCGAGGATTTTAGTTTAAACTGGGTTACTTCACTTTGATTTTTTTTTCATTTTTATTAACTTCTTTCTGTGAGTATGGCCGCTTCCTGGAGATCTGACCAGTTCTATCGCTAGAAAGTGAAATGTGAATATCAAGCAACAACTCGGTTTGCGAGATTTGAACCCGCTATATTTTGGATAGATACCAGACACTTATCTGTATCTTATATGATCATAATAATTGTTTTTGTAAATGTGTTATTCATCCATGTAATGTTGGATCAATGTGCCAGAAAGTGTTTCAAATATTACTTTTTGTTTCAACTGCGAAACAGATCGCGTAACATCATTTAACAATCGATTTGGTACAAATAAACTTGGATCTTTTAAATATAACACACGTACAGTCACCAATGTACTCCCCCCCCCCCCCCCAAAAAAAAAAAAAATAAATAAAGAAAGTAGTTTTCGCAGAAGTAGAATAATCTCAGTTTTTACTAATATCTTTGCCACTGGAATTCTTACATTGTGTCTTTGTTATTTTTGTTGACTAATAATTTCTAAAGCATTTATGTGAAAGAAAGCTCTTGGCTTGGAATTTACATAACAGCATGGACAATTTACGACGGCGTTACTCGAACCTGTCACGGACCGGCGCATTTTTATTAAAAGAACAGAAAATACATTGTGATTCTCCAGTTCAATATGAAATTGAAAATTAAATTAAAATCAGTGATAAAGTATATCAAATTTGATTTCTTATTTAGGGAAGATTATGAAAAAGAGATGCCTGCATACTGACATATCTGGAGAGGCCGAGTGTGCGGTGATATCTATAGGCTATGCGTCGGCCAATTTTCACGTCCTTCCTCAAAATTGTCTTTATTTTTCCGCAGATACGTAACGGCATTGGGCGGTTCGAAATAGGGTTTCGACACGTGACAACAGCGTTAGATGCATACGCAAAACTCTCAAAATGGACGTTTAACAATAACAGTCTTGCGAATTCTGCACGTTTCACAACCAAATTTGTGCAGTCCGACTCTTACAAGAAGTCTATGAAAGCAGGAGACATTCAACCATACTATGATGCTCGCAGCTACGAACCCGCCGTTTGAACCATGGCAAGTACTGGAGTCGATGGTCCTTGGAGCTGACAATATGAACGTTAACGTTTTTAATTACGGTGGAAGCGGCAACAACACCGAAGGTTTCGTGATCACCAGCGACTTTTGGAATGTTTATGGGATAGATGCTCACACACTTGAAACCAGGAAGCCTATCAAACCTCCAGTACCCGGCGCGCCGACATACGATAAGATGATAACTCTTGGCTGCTCGCACTCGCTGCCGGAACATGGTACCCGAAACCATATTACGTTCGTTTCCATGGCAAGCGCAATACCAGGACTTAAAAGCAAATACGTAGTTTACAGAGCAACAATCGGATGAGAAACGTGAGCAGATTGCCGAAATTGAAGGTAGAGAAAGCCTCTTATATTCATTCATTTGCCTTGACAAAGAACTATATGATCCTTGTTGCGTCGCCATTGTTCATCGACCCGGCTCGCATATTCCGGACTTTATCCCCAGAAGACGGTATGAAGTGGGAACCAGACACCGGCGTTGAATTCCACACGGTGAATCTGAAAACCGGGTTCGTTGAAACATTTGTCACCGAGAATTTCTTCTTCTTACATCACATTAATTCGTTTGAAAATGAATTTGGAGAGCTGGTGATAGACTTAGTAACCTATACAAATGGAAATGCAATGGCAATAATGGATCTGAAGAATCTGAAAAATGCGACAACACGGTCAATGTTTAAGCCTCCCTTAATTAAAAGATACACCCTTAACATGCCTGGAAAGACAATAAGCATTAGTACTTTCGACGATCTTACTCCTGGTGTTTCGTTCGCATCAAAGATAGACTTCCCAACAATTAATGAGAATTTTAGATTTGAGAAATACTGTTATGTTTATGGTGTTATGTATGCTGTAAACGGTTCTGACTTCTTAGATATGGCATTAGTTAAGAAAGATCTATGTACGGGGAAAACTGATAAAGCCTGGTACAAACAGGGCAGTTACTTTAACGAGGCTTTCTTTGTACCTCGGCCTGGTGGTATAGAAGAGGATGACGGGGTTTTGCTGGTTGATGTCCTCGACACTGTAAAAAAAGAATCGGCGATGGTCGTTTTTGATGCAAAAACTCTGAAGATTATTAGCAGTGCGCTTTTGCCTACAAATAATCCATTTGGAACACATGGACGATTTTTCCCAGAAATTGTATAACAGTTTTATTCTGACCATCGTTATATATGTAAAATATTGTGATATAATGTTCCTGTACATACATATTTGTAGTGATGGGACATGTAAAGCTGTTTTCTTCACTGATGGTTTTCATTTTCATTGGAATCCAAAATCTTGTTTCGTCTGTACTTAGCTTATGAACATCTGACATAATTCGGTTCATGCAATAAATTGGGTTCGTAGCAGATCAATGTTCTAGCAGTAACGCGCTGTACTGCTTATCCAGGGTTCATGAGTTCGATCCCTCGCTTCTCCATTAACACTACCCATTGTCTTTTGGACGAGACATTAACCGAGGTCCCATGTCTTGCATGGTTGATACTGAGCTTGTAAAAGACCCTGGCGTGTTTCTGGAATGGTGTGTTATCTGTATCCTGCATTATCCCTCACAACTTAAAATAACTATTACAGGAGACAGTTTTCTCCTCCACCCATAAGCTATGTGTATGTGTTTCAGTGTCATAACCCACGGACAAACATCTTATCCCAGGTGGGTTTCAACTTCAGAGCTAGTTTGCATAATCGAACTGCTTTAGCTCCACGTCACGTTTTGGATTTTCCTATATGAATAAAAGAGTCGTACCAAGTGCACACTGTTCAACCGGGTCTGCGAACGACAGTAGGCTGTGTACATGTCGATATTTTTATATACACAAGTACTGGTGTGTCTAAAGCAAAACACAATTTAACTTTTACATAAACATTTTTGCATTTAAAAGCTCTATGAACCTAAGTCTTGACCCTTAATTAATTTTGTTGAGTGTATTAGGATCGAGCAATTTCCGTCGTCTGTAGGACGTCCGCACTTACTTTGTTAACATTCTAGTGGTCACATATTTGCCTCAATGGTCATGAATCTTAGTCAGGATGTTTGTCCCAATAATTACTCAGACGAGTTCATATATGGGTTATCTGGGATGAAAAACTAGGTCACATAGCCCAAAAAATAGAAAAATCTTGTTTACAATCTAGAAGCTACTTTTTCAGTCCAAATATCCTGGAAATTTGTCAGAAAGGTTCCTTTGATGATTTCTAGCTCAAGACTGAATATGGGTCATCTGCATTCAAAACCTAGGTCATAGAGCCCAAATATGGAAAATCTCGTTAACACTCTAAAGGTAAGATTTTCAGCTGAAATACCCTAGAAATGTGTCTGATATGTTGTTTTGATTCTAGCTCAAGTTGGAATATGGGTCACCTGGGGTCAAAAACTAGGTCACAGAGCCCAAATATGAAAAAGACTTTGTTAACATTCTAGAGGTTACATTTTCAGTCCAAATATCCTGGAAATTTGTCGGAAATGTTGTTTCGATGATTTCTAGCAAAAGTTCGAATAAGGGTCATCTGGGGTGAAAAACTAGGTCACAGAGCCCAAATATGGAAAAACCATGTTAACATTCTAGAGGTTACATTTTCATTCCAAATACCCATGCAATTTGTCAGAAAGGCTGTTTCCATGATTTCTAGTTCAGGTTCGAATATTGGTCACCTAGGATGAAAAACTAGGTCACAGAGTCCAAATATAGAAAAACCTTGTTAACATACTAGAGGTTACATTTTCAGCCCAAATATCCTGGGAATTTTTCAGAAAAATTGTTTCAATTGTTTCAAGTTTGAATATGAATTTTCCAGGGTCACAGAGCCCAAATAAGGAAAAACCTTGTTAAACACTATAGAGGTTACATTTTCAGCCCAAATATCCATGAAATTTGTCAGAAAGGTTGTTTCCATAATTTCTAGGTCAAATTCGAATATGGGTCATCTGGTGGCAAAAACTAGGTCACAGCCCAAATATGGAAAAGCTTTTTTAACACACTAGAGGTTACATTTTCAGTCCAAATATCCTTGAAATTTGTCAGGAAAGGTTGCTTTGATGATTTCTAGCTCAAGTTTGAATATGGGTCATCTGGGGTAGATGGTAATTCAAACATGAGTAAGATATAAAAACAAATTTGGTTAGCAATATTATAGTTTATGCATAAACATTCAGGAGATTAGCATCACTACATCACTATACTATGGTGCCAATACCACGTGACTAATACCGATATGTGTGGGGCTGAAATTTGTCAACTAACTGTTGATTCAGATAATATTTTTAGTGATATCATAATTTTTTATCGGATAAAGCCGAGTGCCAGCTCCTTTTTGTAACACATATTGTCCTCAAATTATTTTTCGCATATATTTTGTAGTTTTTTGATAAAGTGCAACAGCGCATTTAAATTTTCTAAAAATGTGATGATTTGTGTGGAAGCATATTATAAAAGCGATACTAAAACTACCTTTATAGTTTGCTTATGAAACTAATTCTATCTACGGAGCAAACAGTATTCGGTTAAGAATAAATAATGTGTGTGAAATGTATTTAATTCAACAAGCAAACAAAATGAAACCAAATAATGCAAGTTCACCTGAATCCCCAACTTCTTGCCAGAAGGTAGTTGGTTATTTTAAAATTGAGACATTAGATAGTAATTACTTCAGTTATGTGATAAGGTTTATTCATAAACATATATGAAGTAAGCACCACTACATTATAGTACTGTCTGCATGTCTGGGTTGATCAGGTTTCTCAGTTGGTAATTCGCCCCAAGCCCTAACTACCTGCCAGAAGGTAGTTGATAAATCAAACTTAAGTCGGTAATTCGCCCGCTAAGCTTTTCAGAAATGTCTTTTCTTCAAACAATGGGGAAGAAATTTTTCTAGCACACTTGGATTAAACACTATAAACATTTTAGAAAATATTTCTAAACACCTAATAGGAAAGTACATTAACAATGAATTATAGAGTGCAGATCAAGTATTACGTATTCACTGAGATGTCCATTCTGTGAAACACATCTTTTCCTTATTCCTTCATTTCCAACACAAATATGTACTCTTGTTATTATAATAATGAGACATTTGAAGTTTATAGACTGTGTTGTGACATTTGTGCCTTCATTATTTCTAAATTATTTGTTGAATCAGTATTTCAGAATATGAATTTTCACAAAACGTCCGACACTGAAACACACATACAGATAAAAGCACACACTGAGTTCTAAAGAAATGAGCATGGAGGTGGATAGAACAGTTTCTTAGGTTATAATGCAGATACTGGTTTGGACTTTTTCTAAAATCTGACTGATATGTATTGTAATTGCATGATAAATCCAAGTGTATCAAACTTTCTGTTTTTATTAGCATAAAGACGAGACATTCGTAGCATGAATATATATAGCAAATATCAAAGGGACCATACATAAGCTGGTTTAATATAATAAATCTGGAAGATTTAAAATGCACATCTTCTTCAGATACTGAAGCTATCCATAAAGTTTCTTTTAATTCCAGAAATAGATTACTGAGAAACAGCCAAGACATATATTGTTGTGCAGGATTGTAGCCAATAACTTGAAAATAATCATTCTGAAAGGGTGCTGGTAAAATGCACATCTCCTCTTGGTTCTAAAGTGGTTGGTGAGAAACAGCCCAGACAAAACTGGTGCTACAATATACAAAATGTTGCATGCCAATGGACTAATAACTCTGTAAAAAAATAACCAATCCCAATTGTGATTGTAATATGGGATCTCCTCCTGAGACTGAATCTACAAAACAAGAGGGCCAATGGCCCTAAAGCACTCACCTAGGTTCAAAGATGAAAGAATTTTTTATGAATGTAATGATGCATATCACAGAAATGGACCAATGCAATTTCATTGCCATAGCTCCAAAAACAAAAAGTAGGTCAGTTGGTCAAAATATTGGTCATGAGACGACATTTTTGAAATCGGAACGAAAAGCTGTACACACAATCCAAATTTCATTGCCGTAGCTTTAAAACAAAAAATTAGGTCAGTAGGTCAAAAATATAGGTCATGATATGACGTTTTTGAAATCGAAACAAAAAACTGTGCAGATGGTCCAAATTTCCTTGCTGTAGCTAAAAAAACAAAAAAATAGGTCAGTAGGTCAAAAATATAGCCTTTAAGTTGCCATAGCAACCTGAGTTCTGCATGTAATTGAATGCTTTGAACAACTTTGGAACAGCTTCATGCAAGGAACATCCCATGCAAGTGTCATCGAATCTGGCCCTGTGGTTTCAGAGGAAATGTCGTTTGAATGAGATTGTTGACGCCTCACGAGGCACACCAGACATTGGGGTATGACAAAAGCTCACTCTGGCACTTTGTGCCAGGTGAGCTAAAAAGGTTCATTTAATACATAAAACTCCAGCTACTTCTTACTGAGCAATAGTTCTGACATTGTTCGAGATGCATGAAAAACGATAATTCAAAAAGGCCCAACCCTCAATGGACAATAATCAGTAAGGGCCATAGATAAGTAGATACTTAATGCACTGCCTCTACCATATTTCGTGTAAAAGACCTTTTCACAAGAAGTCATAGGTTCAAACCCCATTGAAGTACATTTTTATTTATTGTTTTTCTTTCTGTTGTAGCTTTTATTTCACAAGTCATATAGTTTCTGTTGTTTCAAACATATTTCCTATGACACATGATGATTCTCTCATCAATGGCAGTAAACGATTTGGCATTGTGCCTAAATTTTCTTTATGGATCTCGGTGAGGACTTGTCATATCTTCTTAAGTCCATGGTAAATGTGTCATAAAATGTCTATAATCAGAAGATGGCATGTTTCTTAAAACAAATTTATTCACCTAGTTTCGAAAAAGTCTGTTACTGGTTTGAGTAAACTATCTACAGCATATCAATGTCAGTCACTTTGCCCTAAGTTTTGATTAAAGAATATGTGTCAGTAACAAGAAACACACAGTAATTGTCACAGAATTATGGACAAATAAAATGTTCCAATAAAATACAGTTTTTGAACTATTTCCAGAAAAGACATGACAGTTTGCCAACAGTTTTCAGTCAAACTGCCAAATGAAGCAGTACAGTTGCAGAACCACAAACTCTTTATCGCCATGGTAACAAGAAAAGAATGATTTTAAAAGCAAGTTCACTACCAAAAGATAATACAAAAGAAAGAAAAAATCCGGAATATCAAGTTCTTGGAAAAATTAACTTCCAAAGATAAAAAAAAAAAGAACTTCACTAATAAACTTAATGTCTATTTTTTCACTTCAGCTCAATGTAGCAAGATCCTAGGATGACATTAATATAAAAATATAGTAATTAGTATTAAATATCATAACTGCATACTTCTGATTCAACAAGAGCTCCCCGTAAAACAGCCAATGCTCGACTATGCAACATCATAGTAGAAGAAAGCAATGTTATACACAGTGTGTACATCAGCAGGGGATGTCATTGTATATGTTAATGAACAAAATACAGAATTCTAATTCATAAACTTACATCCTGAAAGATGCACATCTTTACTGGTTGTAGAGATGCACAATATTTCTTAACATTTTGCACTGTTGCCAAGTACAGATAGGGGATATCAATTCAAAACAAGAGGGCCATGATGGCCCTAGATCACTCACCTGAATACTTTGCCTTTGGGTCTGCTGCTGAGCAAACATCAAAAGCTTTTTCAAGATTCTCCCTATATAATTCTATAAGAATTCAAGTGACCCCCAGGGTAGAGCCAATATTTACTCAAGGGGCATAATTTGAACAAACTTGGTAGATGACCCCTAGCTGATGCTCCATTAAAAAATATCTAAGTTCTAGGCTTTGTGGTTTCAGACAAGAAGTTTTTTAAAGTTTTGCCTATATAAGCCTATGTAAAATCAACTGACCCCAGGGGCAGGGCTAAATTTGACCCCAGAGGCATAATTTGAAAAAACTTGGTAGAGGTCCACTAGACAATGCTACAGATCAAATCTTAGGGCTCAGGGCCTTGTGGTTTCAGACAAGAAGATTTTCAAAGTTTTCCCTATATAAGCCTATGTAAAATCAATTGACAATCAATGATCCCAATAAAACATGTATCTAAAAACTAGTAAGTGATCTGACCTTGCACAGAGACCCTGACCAATGACTCAAACCCACAAGAAGTTTCCAAACGGGTATCTTCATTGACTAGTGGGATATCCAATACAGGCAAGAAATAAGGGAGATAAATTTACAAAGACTGGTAAGTTATCAAATTTTGTTCAGTGTTAAAGGCACATAAACAGTTTAAAACATGTATCTTGAATGGTTATGGACAGAGCTACTCTTTGCAAGACAGTGCACAAAATTTTCCAAGTAAAAAAAGTTGGAAGATAAAATTGTAATTATACAAGCTTTAAAAATCTTTATTGGCTGTAGATATGGACAAAATTTCTAAGCATTCTGCATTGTGCTGCCAAGTCCAGAAAGGGGAGATAACTTTGTAAAAACAGGTAAGTTGTCCAACCTTGCAAAGTGACCTTGATCACTATCTCGTACCAAGTGTAAGATTCCATTCAGGCATATCCACTGACTGGGAAAATATATAAAAATGTCAAGTTTGAAGCAAATATCTTTCATATATACAAAATATTAGCCTTTCATAAAAACTTTAACAAACGCCGACACCAGGGTAAGTAGTATAGCTCTTGCTATTCTTCCAATAGTCGAGCTAAAAATGGTGTATAAGAGAGCCATTTTCAATACACTCTTTTATTTACACATCCAAATAACATCATTAATATACATAAAACTCATGATGACACAAAAATCAAAAGTTAAACTTTCTTTACAGATCAAACTGCTTTGGTGTTCTAATTCTCCTTGTTCTTGTGGAAGCTAAAGTGCTTAGGGACTGTTTTGGTGTGGCTGTATATGACACAGTCACACTAGGTGGAGCTCGGCTTGTAGCCATTTTCTGGGTACCAGCCAATGACGGGCTTACAACAGTAGCTGGTACCTGCATTCTTTGGCCACTTATAGCAGCTGTGGATATTGTGTGAGGTCCAACAGAGCAGCTGTATGATTGACTTACATACTCTGTAACTGGGCTTGATTCTAACATGGATGTTACCCTCCCTAAAGTTTCCACTTGAGGGGCACTGTATGAGTGCCCACCCTGGGTCAAACAAACTGTATTGCCTGCTGGTTCTGTTGGTATCACTTTTGGGATTAATGTAGGTGTGGAAATACTTGGGCTACTTGTATATTCACTGTCAGAAACAGTTGAGACTGTTAGGTCAATTTCTGTATCTGTCATTGGCTTTGGTGCAGAGACAAGTGGGGTAATGCTGACTCCAGTGACCAGGTTGGAGACATTAGTATGAGTTGTATATGCTCCATTTCTATTCACTGTGATATGGATCTGTGCTTGGGTCTCTACCGGACTTTGTTTTGTGGTATGCTCACTTTCAATGACTTGTATTTTCGGTTTAGAGGTTTCCAGAGCATGACCTATATTGCTAGCAACAGAGGGGATACTGCCTGGTTTAGTAGACTCTCGAAACTGGACCCTATGTATAGCTGGCACTTTATCTTCAGGTTTAAGTTCAGTCTCTGATGTATTTGCTGTGGTCATAATTTTAACTACATTTCCTCCAGTCAGAGCAGTTGTTTTAGCTAGTGAGCTCATTAAAGTTGGAACACTGTTTTGCAACGGAGAACCAGATTGGCTAGTTTGAATTTGTGACTGTCCATTGGACTGGTTTAACTGAGTATTTGACAAGCCAACTGACTGGCCTACTCCAGGTTGGCTGCTGGGTAACTTTAATGGAGTAAGCACAGTATTTGGTACAGGTGATGATGTGCTTGCAGAAATATTTGTAGACTTGGCAAGACTGGAGAGTAACTGCTGAATTTGTGTTGAAACTGTAGAAGCTGTAGTAATATGAACAGATGGCATCTGCCTGGCCAATGAAAGCAAAGATGAGATTGGTGTACTGGTGCTGGGACCACTGCTTCCTTCCCCTGATACAGTGGCAAACTTTTGACTTCGTAATAAGCCCTCTATTGTTATAGGTGGTTTGGCAGGACTCTCTTGCTCCAATCCTTGATCTCCAAATCTCTTGTTATAATCCTCCAGCTTATAAGCAATCAAAGGCTCATCTGATGTACTAAGAACGGTTGGTGAAGGTGTAATCACAGAAGCAGTGCCTGATATCTGGTTTATGAGTGTCTGGGAAGTCTGTGGTGTTGAGAACAGGGAGACTTTATGTTGACCATCCTCTGTGAGAATTCTGAATGTTGGAAGAAGGCCAGGCTGGGTTTTGAGTAATCCAGTTAGCTCTGGGACACCTGAAATATACCCAGATAGTTAGATTACAAAAGAACTAGAAAAACAGAAATTCATAAAGACTTTACAAACAAATCAGTGAGCTTCTTTAGACAAATAACTTCTCTTGAAAACAAAGCTGGACACATCTTTTACACAGTATAACCTTACCAATCAAATTTGATTCCCTTTATACATACGGTGTTTCTCAGATATTAGCAAATGACCTAATAAAACTAGAAATAAACAACAATTTAAGTTATTTGATTTTACCTTTTCTAAGTTAAAATGATGATTCGCTCCCCAGAATTATACAGAAATACAGGGAACCAGAACACTCTCTTCTGTAAAAATCTTTCATTTTCTTCAGGTTAGAAGAGTGAGCTTAAATTCAATAACAAAATTCAGTTCATAATTACTTCTGACTATAACCAAATGACAGACCAACTGTGTGAGCCCTAAGTATTCAGCAAGTCACTGAGACTACAGAAATCAATCATGGAGAAAGTCTGTTTCACAAAAAAGACAGATTATAACTACCTGCTACACCAGATGTGGTTCCCGCTGTTAATGGTGATGTAAGTCCACTGCTTACTGGACTGGCCACTGGTGGGGTTGGGGTGGATCTAAACCTCTTCCTGGGACTTGGAGTAGCACTGCCTGGCTTGGTTACATTCTTTCTCTTAGTGTACTTCCTCTTAACTGTAGGGAATTTATATAATAAACTATTTTAGAAAACAATAAACATCTTCTTGAGAATCAAATTCTCTTTACAGGCTATGAAAGGATGCATTTATTCTTTAAGCGACATAGTTGCTACTACATTCTTTATAATGGTTTCAAGGACCACAATGGAAATAAGAGTTTTATTTGTATTATAATGCCATGCTGTCTGACATTTCAATTTATATTGAAATAAATCTATCTATCTATCTAACCAGATATTCTAGATCATAAACTATAAACTTGTACACTAGCAGAAAGAAAGCTTTTATGAATTTAAATAAGCAAATTTTGACCTTAGGGTAATCACTCAAACAATCTTTGCTGAGGTCTCCTAAACAAAGCTATATTTAAAATATCCAGACAATTTTTTAATCCGAGTATTTGGAGGATTTAAAAATATTCAGTCTCATCCCTAATTAAAGGTATAAGGAAATTTCCAAATCCTTATAACTAATTAAAACTGAAAAACTGTTTCCTTATGAAGAGGCCAATTTATAAAACTCCAACCCATATGCCACATTTCAATCTGTTAGAAGTCAAAGAAGAAAATACTATTTCTTTCTATCTAATACAGACACTCTGTTAAATACAATCTTTTTTTCTAATACAGTGTATACAATCTTTCAAATGGGCAAAGAGTCTTTACACATGAAATACATGTATAAAATTTATCAATATACCTGCAAATAAGCCATACCTTTTACAGGCAGTGAAATACTGGTGTTTGAACCAACAGATCCGAAACTCTGTGGCGAGTCAACAGATGAAGAGCTGGCCAGTGCACGAGCTCTCAATGCTTTGGCTATTGTCATACGGCCTTGCTGACTAACAGGGGACTGCTCCTGCTGCAGGAAGACAAACAAAAATCAGCAAAGGGTAATGTGGTGTTTTTTTCCCATTTAACAGTCTATTAGTAAAAACAAGAGGCCCATGATGGCCCTAGCTCGCTCGCCTAAATACTTTGCCTTTGGGTCTGCTGTTGAGCAAACATCAAAAGCTTTTTTAAGATTCTCCCTATCTATATAACTCTATATGAATTCAAGTGGCGCCCAGAGTAATGCCAATTTTCAGGTGCATAGTTAGAAAAAATTTGGTAGATGACCTCTAGCTGATGCTCCATTGAAAAATATCTAAGTTCTAGGCTTTGTGGTTTCAGACAAGAAGTTTTTTAAAGTTTTGCCTATAAAAGCCTATGTAAAATCAATTGCCTCCAGGAGCAGGGCCAGATCTGACACCAGGAGCTTAATGTGAACAAACTTGGTCGAGGTCCACTAGACAATGCTATGTACCAAATCTGAAGGCTCAGGGCCTTGCGGATTTCAGACAAAAAGATTTTCCAAGTTTTCCCTGTATAAGCCTATTTAAAATCAATTGCCCCTGGGGTGGGGCCAAATTTGACCCCAGGGGTATAAATTGAACAAACTTAGTAGAGGTCTACTAGACAATGCTCATACCAAATCTTAAGGCTCAGGGCCTTGTGGTTTCAGACAAGAAAATTTTCCAAATTTTCCCTATATATGGTTATGTAAATCAAATGAACCCCAAGGTGGGTATAAATTGATCAAACTATGGTCTACTAGACAATGCTACATACCAAATTTTAAGGCCCAGGGCCTTGTAGTTTCAGATAAGAAGATTTTCAAAGTTTTTCCTTTCAGTTGCCATAGCAACCGGAGTTTTTGATGGAAATCAACTTCTTTGAACAACTTTGGTAGAGCTTCAAGGAATATCCCAGGCATGTTTTGTCAATGTTGGCTTAGCGGTTAAGAAGGAGAAGTTGTTCAAGTCAAATTGTTGATGACGCACGATGGACAATCAATGATCCCAATAGCTCACCTTTGAGCACTTTGTGCTCAGGCAAGCTTAAAATGCACAGTGAACATATCATAGGGCGAAAGAGAGTAATTTTTATGAAACACTCAATTATCAAAATGTTAAACCTGAACATCTGTTATACTATAGATGTCTCAAGGCTGTGCAATAATTATAACTTTTCAAGACTTCAATCTTTTGCCTGAAATAAAACAATTTGGTCATTTTTTTCCTAATCAGTGAGTCCCATAATGCTGAAACCTTTTTCATGAAATATTTAGACAATGAAATACTTCATAACTGAATTCAAAAATTCACAAAAAAAAAGATTTTCTTATCAAATACCATTGTCTGAGGGCCAAAATCTTCCCCATCCAATTCATCTTGCATTTCTTGCCGGCTCTTTTTGTGTTTCCTGAGGTCAAGGTCAGAGAGGTCAACTACAACTGACTCCTGTACCATAGGACCATGTGACAATATGCCTCCCAGAAACTCAGCCACTTCATCCTAGAAAAAGCCAGATGTTATAACAGCTGTATGATTACTTTGAAATAATGGGAAAAAAGTAATACGTACACCAAAATGTATTTTTTTAAAGTTAAATCAGGTTCCTTAAGAAAGCATAAACTAGGGTAGAGAGTATCTTGTCTTATTTAGCTTTGCCGACTTAATCAAGTGAGAAATGGCAAATAATGACATTACTGTAATACAAAAGACAAAAGTACATTTCCATCAGACATTTTAGACATGCCTTATCACCTTGTTAACATACACAGCATTCATAGTAAGAAGTGCTATAAATTTTGTTTGATAGTTTTCAGTCAAAATTTCAATTCTGAATTTCCTATTATTAGTTTACAAAATGTATTGTAGCAATTTAGCTGAAAATTAACATGGTAACTTACCAGAATCAGTTTATCCACCATAACCTGTGTGAGACATTCCTGTTTCCTTTTTGCCCTTGACATTCGTAAATTATCATCGGCCCCTCCAACCACAAGCAGGCTGTTTTCTGCCCTGATTTTCTCCCTCAAATCCTCTATGTCATCTATTGTACTGGTGTTGGCATGCTGACCAATCACAAACAGTGTTGGTGTGCGGCTGTCTAGCAATGGGTCATCTGCATCCTGGCAGTAAAAAAAATCATAAGATTTTTTTTTTCCTTTCATCAGTCCTGTATCAACTTCCATAAACAGAATCTTTTTATGAGTAAGTGTTTGATAAAACTAATTTAACAAATCTAACTTTAATCACAGAGAAAATTTACACTCCTGTTTTCACAGAAAAACAAAAGAAGACTATATGGTATCAGAATAAAACGAAAAAATTCTAAGCTGTATTTCTGAACAAGAGAGACATGATGGCCTAAATAGCTCACCTGAGTATAACTGCTAAAAAAAATTTTTACGAAATAAAAGAACAAACTAGAAAATGCTGCATGCCAATATCAATGCTTAAGACTATTTGGTTTATGAAAAAAGACTTTTAACATTTCCATGTCTTGGTAATTTTCTTTAAATTTTTAGTTTAAACACTGTTAGGGCAAAAATGATCCCAGGGACATCATTTGAGCAATCAACTACATATTAAATTTTCACACCTCTCAGTCTTATGATTTCTGAGAAATTCTTCAACAGTTAGTCAATATTAGTCTATGCAAGATATCTGACTCAACCGCTTCTAATCTTACCCCTCTTCCACCTCCAACCCCTGTGTATGGGAAGCCTAAACATACAACTGCTGATACAGTCTCCTGCAAGGCAACCTAAAAAACAAGACAATAAGTTATCAAACTAACCTATATGTTATTTGCTAAGGACTTCAAAACTTAGTTCTGGCAGATACATTTGTTACTTGTAGATGAACAAACAACACAATTCAAAGATTCATTAACATTTACTCATTTTACTGTTCTAACATTACTACAGATTGAAATGATCACATATTTTGAAAGACTCTAGCAAGGTTCATATTCACTTGTTATCCAGGTAATTCTATCTTAATAAAATTCCTCTAGACAGCAAAACACACACTGTTACATTATCATACAGACATCTGTATACTTTTTCTATCATCACTTTTACTTGTGTTTATAGAAATTTCATGAATACATCCTTAAGTGTTGTAACTTTTATGTATAAAAACTTACATGGCAGGCAACAAGAGCTCCAATATTCCAACCCAGCAAGACAATTGGTCGATTTAAATAATGACTTTTCAGCTGAAATATGCAAAAGGCACACATGCCTAGTAAACTTTATATTGAAATGAAATTCAGAAAGGATGAAAACTGGAGTAAAGAAACCAATCCTCTTTTTTCACCATCTTACACCTTCAATAATATCTTCTGTGATAGAGACAAGTTTATTACCTATTTAACTCACCATTGCTGTCAAGTACTTACACTAAACTTTTTTCCCGTGTAAGAAACTATTTACTGCCTCAGTGAGTCAAACTGGAGATTTCAATCCTTCCAAGCCAAGTACCTTTAATACGGTACATGTATCTTTGCATTTCTGTAGGTTTTTTTTAACAAATTTCTGGCTCAAGATGCTGTTTAGTTTTTTTTAGATTAAAGACAAGCATGCTGATTTCCTATTTGACTACCAATTTGACTAAAAAAGTCAGTTAATAGTTTCGAAGAAAAATTCAAATATAAACTGTTCTGCAACTTAACAAGAGGGACATGACAGCCCTTTTATCGCTCACCTCACAACTGCAACTACTTTCACATATCTAATACTAGTATCTAAACTTCAGGCCTTACTGTTTCTGACAAGGTTTTTAAAGATTTTACATAAGTCAGTCCATATAAAACCAAGTGTCCCCTGCCGTAGGGTCAATTTTGATTTTTTAGCCTCAGAGACCTTGACCCTAGTGACCTAAAATCTAACCAAAGGGCAGATGTCCATGATACATACATTATAAATATCTAAGATACCGGTCAATAAATGAAGACTCAGGTAGTTAACTTATATAGGTTTTCCATGCTAAAAATCTTAGGTCTAAAATTTACGGTTTTTCACAAGAAGATTTTTTAAAGATTAAATATTTTGCACAAATAGGACCCCAGTGTAGGACCAGTTTTGACCCCAAGGACATAATTTCAACACACTTGGTGCAGGACCTCCAGCTGATGCTCTATGCAGAATATCTAAGTTTTAGGCCTTGAGGTTTCAGACAAGAAATATTTTTAAGTTATGTAAAATTAACTGACCCCTGGGGCAGGGCTAATTTTGAGCCCAGGGGGCCTAATTTTAACAAACTTGGTAGAAGTTTACTAACCAATGCTAAACACCATATTTCAAGGTTCAGGGCGTAGCTTTTTTAAACAAGAAGATTTTTTAAGTTTTTCGTTCTTGTTGCCATAGCAAACAGAGTTCAGCTTAAAATTTAACTCTTTGAACAACTTTGGTAAGAGCTTCATTCTAGGCATATCACAGATATGTTATATCAAAGTTGACTAAGCGGTACAGGAGGAGAAGTCGTTTGAGTCAAATTGTTGACGAAGCACAATGATGCACAATGGACAATCAATGATCACAAAAGCTCACCCTTTAGCACTTTGTGCTCAGGAGAGCTAAAAATTTAATCACATGGTAAACAATTACCAGTATTTCGCATATTTAACTTTATCTAGTTTACCTAGCTGTCATCATGCTTTTTTCCTACTCATTATTCTTTAAAATCTTCTTATAGCAAAGAAAACCTTCAGCATTAAGTGACTTTTCTCTGATTCACTGCAATTATTCATACCTTCTTTTTACTAAATCTCATGAACTACTTTACTATTTTAAGGATAAGAGCAACAAACCTCCACTACTTTGGTTTTCACAGCTATGATCATGTGCTCTAGACACTGAGCAATGCTGACACCACTTCCATTGTTGACTGTATGCATGGTAACAGGAATGACTTTTCCTATACTCATAAGCTGGTTGGTCCAGTACTTCATGCGCTTTGATTGTAAACTGTTTGTGTTTGTGGGACCACTTGGTGCTACCAAGATAAGTGGATTACCAGGCAACTTCTGTACAAGATAACAATAATTATTTAATCAAAAGGTGCACCCACTAACTTTATATTTTTCCTGTCATTTCTGTGGAAGAAAAATTTTTTAAAGAATATTTCCTATCTGAAATTTTTTTAGAATATTTTTTATTTGAAAAACTTTAGGTAATACAAGACCAAAAATTTTGGGACTAGGAAGTCGTTCAAATAAAAATGTTTATAATGTCTAGACCATCCAGTTCTTACATCTACAAACAAGATATTTTAGAAAACTGCATACCAATTTGTTTTGAGAGTATATGTTGAGTACAGGGTCCCACGGTCTCTTAAGCAGGTTAGCCATCAGGTCTCCACTGAGCATCTGTGCTCTAGGGCTGTAACCACTGCCAGATATCATGCGATCAATCAAGGTTGGAATCTGTTATACAGAATATTATTCGGTTAACAGTTTGATCTCACTTTGTGCATGTTTATTTGTTTCAGTTACAGTGTAAATCTACCTTCTACTTAGCTTGTTCACTGAAGTTGTCATAAATTCTAGAAACAGTCATAAACAACTTTTACCTTGTGATATAGTACTCATGAAAAGAAACAGAGAAATTTCACTGAATCTTGAAGATCAAAATTAAAGTCATCCTCAGCAGTCTCAAATGCATCTTCAAAACTGCATTTAAACCTAACACACAGATCCTGGTTTTATAATTTTCTTCATGAACTATTATCATGTATGAATGATTTTCCAACAAGAGCTGTTAAAAGATTGGTTCAAGTCATTTACCTTTGCCCTCAGAGTCTGTAGAACATCTACATATGCAGCCAGCAATGGTGAACTCAAATTATCCAAGAGGACCCCATGTAGCCATTGCGTCAACCTTGGATCCTAGAATCCCGGTATGTACATTAACAATCGCAGTTATATCATAACTAATTACTATTTATTCACACTATCCAGCATCATCTGAAACCCATGTTTGATCCATTCTGTTTCACTCTATTTATTGACCATGCGACAATTGGTTTCAATCATTTCATACTCATGAAAAACTAATGACATATTTTCATTGAGGCCCGCAATATATCCTTTCGCATTCTTAATAGCCAATGAAATTATTTTCATATTTCAACACAAAGATACATATATGTTTAAAATTCTGGGAAATATGTCTATTTAAAGTAACAACTACCCTGTTTGATGTTAGAGACTCACCATCAAAATTGACCAGTATTTATTTCTAAATATACAAAGAGTTCCTTCACACTGCTCATTATTATCTATGAAAACAGTTTATCAGCAGTGAATTTCCCTGTGGTACGTAATGTAGCTGTATGAAATGTGTACTGGGGGTAACCCACAATGACTTTCCAGTGGTAAAACCTAAACCTTTAAACTGTTTCAGGACTTTAATCTTAGGACCTGTTGTCATCAAATACACTCAGTCAGAATTTACTTCTACTGGTATTGATATTATGCAGTTCCCTTAAAACTATGACAATATTGTTATTAACTATAGAGCTCTTCATCTAACAAGTCAGATTTCTCGTCAAACTTACCCATCGGGCACTTGCAAGAGCCTGGCGAAACCTCTTTGCTGTTTTATCAACTTGATTCCTTCTCAATACAGCCTCATTCACATTCTGCAACCAGATATCAGTTGAAATAACTGCCAAATTACACCTAATATACAGAGTCACTATAATTTTTTGTTTTATTAGGAAAGGGTTAGTACGACAGATATAATAAATCCATATGAAAATCTAAACTTAGACACTGTTTCCCCTTGAATTTATATATACCAGGAAAGATGTACACAATGTGCACTTGAAAGAATTAAGTGCTATAAGGACTTGCATTTTCAGGAGTGCTACAGAGTAAAACTGTCGTCATGATTACTAACACAAGAATTACAAACTTACACAAAAACCTTTCAATAAATTCTGACCGTTACACAGAGAATTGTTCAATCTTTTTTTAATATACAATTTTTTTATTTTTTTTTATAAAACTCACTGCTTCGTAACAAGTACTATGCAATGTCTAGTGATATAAAGTATGGACAACAAAGGCATACCAAACCACTACTAACTTACTTTAGCTCTTAGAAAACACAAGAAAGTACATACTGACTCAAATGCCAGCCTGGACAACCTGTCACTATGAAGAACCTTGTTCACTTTGTTAAAAAGTCTGTTCTGCTGTGGTGTCCAACCTGCCCTGTAACATAACCATGGAAAAATTTGAGTCAAAGCTTTCTGTTTCAACAAACATGCTATATGAATGTCTCTGAACAATACAGTAAAAATTCTATTTATAGCCTGGGCTTTTATTAGAATCATGGATTGTTCGAAAGTTGGGGATGGGCGTCAACTGGAGACACATCTTCACAAGACAGACCGATTTTCTAAGCTGGGCTTTATAAATCCACTGGCCCCTCATAATTACAAGAAGAAATCGAATCTGGAGAAAGAACAGATGTTGACTTATTGCAGACAACGCTAAAATCTGTTCATTTCCATTATTACATGTAGAGTCCGGTATGTTTGAAAGTTTGCTGAGCATGGGGTAAAAAAAAAAAGCCTCGCGCATGATCTTTACTACTTTCTTACGACAAAAATAAGGGAAATATAAGTAAATTTTTTAAAAGGGAAATAAGTAAACTTGAATTATAAAGGTATGCTCAATTTTGCTCAATTCGGGGAATGGGGGTTAAAAAGGGGCAGTTGATTTTTCAACTTTGGGCTGAAAAATGGCCATTTTATTGTCCATAATATGGTGGGTGGGCGTCTATTAGAGGATGGGCTATGAATAGAATTTTTACGGTAATTCAGTATTGCCAAAGAATTTCAGCTTGTACTAATTATGTAAAGGATATCTGAAAGCTAAATAAGCTGAGACTTTCATCTAATTCTTCCAAAACTATATTCCTGACGGTACGAAAACACACAGCATAATGACCAGTCTACAACTGACATAAGAATTTGCCTCTCAATCTAATATTTAATGTTCATGATAACTTGGAGAAAAAATAATGATGCCCATTCTAACAATGACAAAGTTTGTTGAAAGACTTATTTTCAGAGCAGTTAGAATAAAATGGTTAACTTTGGTAGGGTTAAAAAATTCTAAACAGACTTTCATGTTACAGTGCATGTTTGCTTGTCTATTGCATCTTTTTAAAATACATGAAGAGGATCTGCTCATTACTGTATTATTATGTTTCAAAACCTACCTAACTATTTTCTCTTCCCAGTCATCACCTCTTTCATCTCTCAAATTACTTAACTGTTTCTCAGTTTCATTCATAATTGACCGTGCTTTACCAATATCATAAGTTGTTGGCATTTTAGTGTGAACTGTTACAACGTCGAGGGGTATATCTGGCTCTCTGGAAAAAACAAATTAAAAAAAATTACTTAATCACTGTATAATCAGATTTCTAATTTTTTTCCATAGCTCAGGCTGTCAACCAGTCTTCTTAAAAAAAAAGGAGAAATATAGGAATATTTTTACCAAAAGTATAGGACTTTTTGGACACTTTTGAGGCAAAATATTGGAATTTTTTAACGGAAAACTATATTCTTTACAGGCACTAACCTTATCAACTCTTACCTGTACGCTACCAGTTTTAAAAGGTCTTAAAAATTACAATCTCTACATTACATAAACTGTCCACTTCAACAGCATCACAATCCAAAGAGAAGACTGCTGCATAGTATATCATCATCATCTGAATGGGCACCTGAAATGTTTGGGTTTTTTTTATTTTAACAAAAGAACACATTGCAACAAGGATTCAATAAATGACAATATGCTATGATGAAGCATAACAACTTAAATTATGGCAAATTTAAGAGCAGCTAATTATTTATCAAGTCTGGAATATCTGTTCCTTTAGGCTTGTACCACAAAGTGTTACAATTATAAACCAATGTCAATGGCAGCATCAAGATGACTCAATACAGTAACATAAAGCATGACTTTTATAATTAAAACTGATAACTGAAACTAATGTAATCCTATAAGTTCAGTTTGACTAACCTAAAAAAATGTCGACAATCACACTACTTTTCAAGGTGACCACTCAGATGATCGAGAAGTGCACTACAACATTATCTGACGGGGATCGTGATGCTGTGGAAGACAAATAACTTCTCTTACCTGTAAAATAAAGAAGTTTAAAGCAGTATCAAAATAATATTTAGACTCTCATTTTTTTCGTGACAGTTATACTAAAAAATATAGGAGTATTTTTCAAAATATAGGAAAATATAGGAAATATAGGAGGTATTTCAAAATATAGGATTTTGATCCAAAATATAGGAAAATAGGAATTGGCTGACAGCCTGATAGCTTTATCAGACACTGCCTACTTTTTCAAAAATTCAAGAAAGGCTATCACAGGATTGGCTAGCTGAGGAATCCTTGAATACTTTAAAAGGGTTTGTAGTGGATAAGTGGTCCCTAACAGGGAGAAACTTAATTGTTCAATATGAGGAATAATGCTAAAGCCATGTATGTTTTTTCAAAGTAAATTGGGATGTATGGGCATGTAAAGGTAGTGATTTTATCAATCAGCCTAGAATCTTCCTCAAACTAAGTGTTTAGCCCTCAACCCCATCCCACTATTAATGTCTTCTCAGCAGCTTGTACATAAAGGAAACACATGCTGTCTGCAGTTATGATATTTTAAGGTTTATCGTCTCTAATGGTCACTATCACAAATTTATTTTAAATAGACTGCATTAAAATCTGTATCAAAAGGGACACTTACATGTAGTCTTATAATTTTAAAGGAATTCACCGTTCATAACTAGCGAATATTTTTGGTGACATTCCCTGCAGCTCTCAAATCAACCACAATGATAAAAGACTGCATCCTGGAAGAACAGCCATTGCCAACTGAATTACATTTTCAATAACTTTCAAGTTATATAAACTAACAAAACCCACAGGATAAATGCAGCTACATTTGTACAGTACCATCAATAAGAAGCCAATAATGCAGCAATAATATACGGTAACTCCGTAGCATGTTAGGTAATGAAAATGTTGTTTATAAATATCTTAAGAAAGCAAAGCTAAAAACTGTGGCAAACTGCTTACGGCATAGACTGTTCTAATGATCGATTTCTTGGGAATTTCTCCATGAACAATGTTCTTAGAGGTCGGGCATTGCTTGCATCTGGATGGGCACTCCATGGCTTAGAATAACAATGGTCTATGCCAACCACATCTAGAAGTAATCCAGACATCATCTTCTTGGCTGATGGGCTTAGGCTTTTAAAAATCTGGAAAACACAATGAGACTAAATTTGACAGAAAATTTGACCAGCTGTAGACAAGAACATGAAGTCCTTAAAGCTGACAGGAACATTCTAGTCAATAAGATTATGAATGTAAACTTACAAATTCTCGTACAAGTTTATTATTTCATTCTATCACACAAACTGAAACCAAATTTATGGCTTTATACGGGTCCCATGTTTTACAGGAATTGACCATTAATACTTGAGTCGCCGGAATCGATAAATATAAAATCTTTCCACGCGAAGAAACTTCAGGTCGATTCTGGTAATGCAGTCCAGTCTGGTAATAATGGTCAATTCTGGTAAAACGTGGGACTGCTTTATACCAGTATCGTATGCTGCGTGTACTGTACATCTTTAGGGGCTAAAACTGTGTTAAGACCTACTTTATAAGGTATAAGAGATGATTAACCTAAGAAGAATGCATTACAGAAGCAGCCTGAATTGATCTCCTTGATGTTGTCATAAAGCTTTTTATAACTGATCCATCATTATCTCTGCTATTCCAAAAATGTATGCTGTTTGTTCCATATATAATACATACAAAATCTAAAATACATGTACCGGTATATGATATTTAAGTATTGAGCTACATGTATTGAAAAAAAAAAGTATTTCAAATTAAACTAAATGTTTTTGTAAAAAAAAAAACCATGTCTCTCCTAGTGCATCACTACAACAGGGGCACAGAAGAGATGACAAAGGTTGGCTACAGGAGGAAGAGAATTGTGAACTGGAGAATAGGAATGAGTTTGTTGGAAAAAGGCCATGGTATAACAAGGACTACTATTGTTGCAGAAGATAAGGCCACTATGACCTTGATCTTTGATCAGCTGACCCCAAAATCAATAGGCTTTTTCTACTCAACAAGGACAATCATCCTAGGGAATAATCTAGAGTGTGTCAGCAGGGCGCAGCGCCATGCCCCTTTTTGCCGGCACCCCTTTGCCCGATGTTGAGCACCACGCTGCCCCTCCTCCAGTGCCATTATGCCCTTTAAGGTCCGCCCATTCGCCTTTTGCATTGGCCTAGTTTAATTATGTCCCGCCCACTGCTGATTATTTTGTTAAACTGATTGATATATGATTGATCTGCACACGCCTAATCATGTGTGTCACTTGTTTTTTTATTCAGTAGACACCAGACAACCAATTAACACCGTGTGATGTACAGGGATTAAGCAAACTGCGATACCTAAAATTATGGTCGTTGTGAAGATTAAATGGGACTGGTGTTAAAACATCTTTAGTAAGTTGTCAGTACCGCCCATATCATTAAAACTCTAATTGCTGTTACGAGTAAATCAAGAGAAATTAAAAAAGACAGTGGCTATGGTTATGGTTACGGAAGTTCCGTAATCCTAGACAAACTCACTGGAAAAGGCTACAGTTACGGAATTTTTTTTAAAGAAGCGTATTTTCATCAGTTAAATATCAAATAGCATGCCAAATTTAATTTTTATTCATTAAACAAACCATTTTAATTGTAAAGTTATGACGATGAATTTTCTATACCATTTGATACTTACACTACATGCACATGATTTGAGCGTTGATACCTGAATGAATTGAACTACATGTAAAAACTAATGATAGTGCCAAAACATCAAAAATTAAAAAAAAAAAATGATTTCATTATACTGTTACTGTTTTGTACACAGATATGATTGAGTGCAAGAAACGTCATGTTAATGGAACTTTTAAACGTAATTACAGAATAGAGCAAAAGTACTGTAACTAATTATTATCAAATTTAGTGAAAATAAAAACATTGTTTGCCAGTAACTGCGTACAGAGACCCCACCCCAGTCTTCTTTGAAGTGTCTGTAGATGACGACAATGACATTTAACGTTAGTCAATACAACAACAACCAAGATGGCGTATCATAACATTTTTGAGAAAATGTAATATTTGAGACAATTAACGGTTTATCACTCGATTTTGGGTATATTACCCTTCTTTAAAAAAAACTTTCCGTAACCATAGCCTGTTCCACTCAGAGGCTAGGATTACGGTTCCGTAACCGTAGCCACTGCCATTAAAAAAAATAATTATATGTTTGAGTTAGAAATATGAAATTTTCTGATCACCTTTTCACTGCAAACAAACTTGTATGCATGTAACAAAATTGCCGTCAGAAAAATTTAAAATGGCCGAATGGGCCCCAGAATGTGAAAAAATGGAATCCTTCACGATCAGTCTGACAGAGCAGGACTCTAACGAGCAGGCGACCTGGGTGAAATTGTCGCCAAAAACTCCCTGACTTCACCTTTATTTGTTTCAGTTCTCGGATTTATTTGTAAGAAAAGTCAAGTAGATTTAGCAAATTGAAGGTAACCAATTTCAGCAAATATTTAGTTCATTAAACATGAAACAGCAAGTGAAAATCTGGGATAAATTCCATTTGTCATATATTTCCGCGACACCGTTGTATTTTAATATTCAAATAATAATATTTAATAGAAAACAGTGTTTTGGAGACTCTTTATATGGCAAACTTACAACATTCAATTGATGGATATGGATAAGTGGTCATGGTTTTATTATAAGTGCCAGTTTTTCATTGGAAAAGTTTCCTATTCTCTAAGAATTGAATATGTGTGTTTAAGGCTACAGTAACAGTAATTATTTTTTGGCAGATCTTCAGTGCCTGTACATTCTCACTAAATAATGAAATAAAACATTTTCATATCAGTATGAAAAATAAAAGTTTTATTGAATAATTTCTTTCTTTTTGTTAAATACAGCACTAAACCTATACTAGTATAGGCAGACATAACAATGCTTTCAAGTCGGAACATGCGCAATAATGTGCTGCCCCTATACCTTAGCACCCTGCCCTAATTTTGCAGCACCCTGCCCTTTTTGGGGTTCTAGATTATTCCCTACATCCTATGAAGTTTGAAGACTCTCGGTCAAATAGAACTCAAGTTATTGAGTGGAAACCATTTTCAAGTTAAAGATCACTTTGACCTTGACCTTTGACCGGCTGACCTCAAAATCTATTTGCTTATTTTACTCAACAAGGTCAATCATGCAAGGAAGTTTAAAGGCTCTGGGTCAAATAGAACTCAAGTTATTGAGTAGAAACCATTTTCAAGTTAAAGATCACTGTAACCTTGACCTTTGACTGGCTGAACTCAAAATCAATAAGCTTCTTCTACTCATTAAGGACAATCATTACATGATGTTACAGAAGTTCCACTAGACTCTGAAACTCAAGGGTCAATGACCCTTAACCCCAAATTTTGGAGGGTCATTTCCTGAACTTCAGGAGTCAGAGCTAAAATACAAGAGTATCATGGGTGGTCCCATGTTTTACTGGAATCGACCTATATAATTATTTTACACATAAGCCCCACTCAACCTAGCTACTCATATAGCTAGCAATATGGCCACGAGATAGTCATACACGCTGAATCATTAATAAGATTAGTTTAACAAAATGACAACTATAAGGTATGAACCCAGGAAGCAGTTTGATGAAATTGCCTGCTATAAATACCCAAAACGGGAGTTAAGCATAATTCGAAGATACATTAGATGCAGCGCGGACTTTGATGACAAACACTCATCCCCGTGATTTTACTGTCCGCGTTGAGGATTAAAATGACCACCGCATTGAGTGTTCATTCGTATAAAACGCGGTGGTCAGCGCGGCTGTTCGTGGTGATCAGTACCGCGCAGTGTCGCGCCGTCGGATCGAGGTGTGCGGGGAGTCCGCAAAACGGAGTCACAACAAAATTTAACTTCCAAAAATTGGTTTCCAGTTGTTTCCCCCACACTGACTTTTCCTCCTGGATGTTTCCTCCAGGATGTTTCCTCCCCAATATATATTATATATAGTAATGTGAAGATATACTATATAATGATGATATTGTTCTTTATGAAATATTTAGTATCATTGATATTTAACAAATAAAACATGACAAAATCATCATGTAAAGAAACATAATTGGTACTAAGCTCTTTAAAATGTGTCAAATACACATGCTGTGTATTTCACAACTGCCATATCCTGTTAATAGCCTTTGTAAATTGTTGTAGTGTACATGCAACTATCTCAAACAATTCACACATTTCACCTCATTAAATGCTTGGTAAATTTAGTGGTTTATATATTTCAAAAATATAATTCTCGTTATATTGCAATAAAATAATTTACTATTTAATTTACATTTAAAATTATATAAATGTTATGTTATTTGTAAAAATTGATTAATGATAATCTTGATTCTTTTAATAATCAGATGGTTGAAATGTGAATATTATTTCTATATTTCTATATCAATAATTAAATTTAAACTATTGTAAATGCAACAAACCAATGGTACATGAAAATTATGTATGTATCTAAGTAAAAATATAAACCTTTCCAATCTTTCCCAACTACTTTTTATATAGTATATATATAGGGGAGGAAACATCCTGGAGGAAACTGTAGTGTGGGGGAGAGATCCAGGTGAGGAACTGGTTTGTGGGGGAAACGACTGGATACCCCAAAAATTTGTATTTGTTTCAGATGAGTTACAAAGTACACGTAATTATCATCAGTTGAAGTTGTTTCTTGTTGTTTTTCATACCCCACCCAGTTTTACTTTTATTTGTTGACGATCAATGTTTGGTTATATGATTGATGGTATTTGTAGAAAAGATACACAGCTGATTATGAATAGATTTACTCACCTACCTGACTTGTTAATTACCTTAAATTGCTGCAATTTATATATTTTCAAGTCTTTAATTGGTGCCGCGCTTGCGTTAACCCACTCGCAAATGAATTACTCGCAAATAAATTATAAAGGATAATCAAACTGCGAAAAGTTTATAGATCTAATTTAAACAGTCAAAATTAGAAGAAATGAGCTCTAATTCTGATGCATTTGTGTATGAATGCTCCTATTTGTTTTCGCAAAGAATGCAATTCAAAGCAATTTTCAGAAAATGAATTGACTTGTTTCCAATCAACACGTGTTAAATGTGACATCTGTATCGCCTAGGTGCTTTGCAAACATAATTGATCGATTTTGCTATATAATAACAAGTGTTTCCAAAAATTCAAAACAAAAGTACACAACAAACCTACACAGCAAATGTATTTGAAATTTGGTTTTAATTTTGCCAACAGAAGCTGAAGACCAACTTCGTCAAAGATAACTGTATGACCATATAGAAATGCTGGCCACATGTTCATCCAACACTGTAACTGAAATAAGTTGTTTAAGTTGGCAGTATATTAGTCAGACTTGTCGAACAGACATCGAGAAAATTTTTGATAAGCGATGTCTTTTTCCAATGGTTTGACAATAATAAAAAATGTCAATAAAATGGGTCAAACCGTCAACGCCAATTAAATTAGGCTAACAGAATGTATAAATGCAGTAATCTCTAAATCAAAACATCGCGGGGACGCACGCCGTTCTATCACCGCGCTACGTGGAGTCATGCACTGAGGTCAGTCGCAGCTGTAGTTGCGGTGGTTATTTTAGCGGACACCGAAATTTCGGGTGTTCAGTCCACCGCTACTGGCCACCAAGAGACGATACCGCCCCCCCCACCACAATGTTAACAACATCAAAGTCCGCGCTGCCTGTATTGTAGTGTAGATAAAATATCATTAGTCTATATTTTTACTCAAGTTATATATTAATGGAAGAGTGAAAAAATAAAAGCACAATTAACAGCAACTTTAAAGCTTTGTTAAACTGTAGTCAGTGATCAATGACATCTTCCTTAGTTGCTTATGCAGAAGAAACAAGGTTTTTCAAAAAGAAATACAATATCACGAAATCCAGTGATAAATTGAAAAAGTGACACGTATTTGTTACAGATCATAAGATGTATCAGTATGTATTTATATACAATAAAGTTCTGATCATAAAATTTCTCCAGAGGAACTAAAATTTCAATAAAGTGAATGAAAATACCTAAAAACATATATTCCCCACTTTAATCACAGCGCCATCTACATTTAGGTAATACACAACTAATTGTAACATCAAGTCCCACTTTCACTATATTACCTTCTGAAGATGCTTCCTTTGCCGATTTCTGGAAACAATCAATCGTGTGAAACTACTCCGGTATATCGTCTCGAAGGAGACCACCCCTGTCATTTTCACAGATACTTGGGGTAAAGAAATTGTACTTGTTTCATACAAGCGAAGCCTTTAGGCTTGTAACAGAGACTAATTACGCTTTTATCATGTTTTTTTTTTATAATTTTGGCACCTGTGACCCTCCGTCACCATGTACATATCACAAATGTGCGACTATACCTACCTTGTTGTGGTTCTGCACGATATTGGAAGAAGAAGCCTTAAGGCACTCGCATACAATGTTTGGTGCCTGTCTGAGAACGTTTTAGTAATTGTTAAAATGACTATAATGCCTTATAAATGGTAGCAAGACATTTCATCCCCAGACACTTTACCCCCTCCCCCATGAAAAATCTGTAAGACACTTCATCCCCCCAAAACATTTTTAGGAATATAAACTAAAACTTTTATTTATGTATGTAGGTATTTTTGTATTATTTTAGTAAAACGCACAAGAACGAACGTACGCACGCATGCGCGCACGCGCACCCCCCCCCCCCCCCAACACACACACACATTGTTATATTTTTGTATTAAAATTTTATGTTATTCAAACAAAAAAATAACATTCATCACAAATAAAAAACTGATACATTAAACAGAACACAAAAAAAACAAAGCTGTAGTATAGATACATTTGATTTAAAACTGCAAATATTTCAGATCAATACTCAATTTGATCAATTAACAACTTTAATTTCTGGCCATTAAATGCATACATTATTGTATTGGTCTTCCATCCTTTACGCTTAATGTGTCCTCAATTTGAGGTAAAAGGGATTACAACATATGTTCATAAATATGCCTCACTGCTACGCATGTATGAAACAAGAACAATTTAAAATTTTAAGAAAGAATTAATTAAAAGACTAACTAAATAGGTCTCTCATGTGTTCAACATCGAGTAAAGTCTACATTTCTTTGAAAATAAAAATGAAAAATTAAATAAAACACTCTCAAATTCGTGAATTTGCTCAGTTGTATCTAACTTTAAAGTTTATACCTTTCTTGCCTTATTCTACTTTTTTGTATTTAGTGGATGTTAACAAAGTTCAACATTGCAAATTTTGAAAATGAAGTTACACAATTACATTTAAAGATATGGTTAGAACAATATGATAGCAGTTGTTCAATATAAGATTTAAATGGACTTTTAAGAAGCTTGTAACTCTATAAACAAGGCCATGGAAAAGGCAATATAGACGGCCAGGTAGACTATAAGTATAGAAGTCAATTACGTCTATTACACAAATATTACAGGTGTCAATACAGAATTTAGTTCAACAGCAACAACAACAACCACAAACAAAACCGCAAAATACCTTGGAGTAGCCGTCAGTTAGAATTTTAACTTGAGAAAGCAAATTGATAATGCATACTTCAAATTTATAAAAAGAGACATCCAGAGTAAAAACAACAACAAAAAAAATAATAATAAGCAGAAATAACATATAAAACTTAGGAACGACAATATATTTCACTACAGTCTTGCATATATGGAAAGAAGGTCTAACATATGAAATTGAAAGAGTGCAGAGAGCTACTGTAAATTGCCTAATGAATGAATACTCATACATATCTTAAAATGGCAAACACTTCACAGAGAAGAAATTATGATTCACTGGTAATGTTAGATGAAATCTCAAACCAACATGTTAATAAAGACCACCATAGAAAAGCATTGGCAAAGTGATTAGAGTTCTGGACTCTGGAGTTCGAATCCAACCAGGGCTGCTCGAATATTGGTTTGAAACCGAGAAGCAGCCCTCGAGAGGGATTTATAAAAGTTGCAAGAACTTGCTTCACTCGATGTAAAATAAGTAAGTTTAAACTAAAGTACACCACCATTACGTACTTTCAGCATTCAGAAATTTTTAGAACCCAATATCATAGTAATGCCTCACATCACGAACGATCAGACTCAATAATAACCTGCCTTGTTTCGTCAAGGCTATTATCACTCTTTAGTATTTTGTCATAGAATGTTCGAACCAAAACCATGTTATTCATTTTTTAACCATTTCTTTCAAGCTCTTTCAGTTTTAACAGGTCAGTTTTTACCTACCTTGATTTTTAACACCTGTCTCATACACCCCAGGCATAATTAGTGATTGATTTCTTTCCACAATTGAAATAAGGGATTCTCTTCTCTTTTTTGTGTTATCCTTGATATTGATGTGACTGACATGGTTCATTTTCATTAATATATCATTTCATTCTTATATTTGTTTTATATACTTATATGTCTATTTTAAATGTTTTGTATCCATGTTGCTTACACAATATTGAAATAAATCTATCTATCTAAAAATCTATCTAAATTTATTTTTGGGAGTACCTATGTAGATGTTGATGTAGTTCAGTAGTTTCCATTTTACAACTTCAGTACATATTAAATTAATGAGAATTAATTACATTTTTGATTAGATTAAAGAAAATGTTTTGAAAAAAAATAGCTTTATAATGTACTTGAACTCGTATTTAGTTGCAAATTATTTTGTGTCGGAAGTGGTTATTATACGGGAAGTAACTCTGCTCTGAGTTAGATCTTTCCTCATACCGGATATCGGAGTCTAAATTAAGGTTGGAAGATTTTTCGGAAATTGAAAATGAAAGTAGACATTTATTTCTCTGTTTTTACAGTGTGCACACAACAGTAAAAAGTATAGATCAGGTAGTAGTGCTGGTTTTCTTTAAATGTTATTCGTTTTGTAATCGGTAGGAACATATTTTTATCCGGGATACTTGATTTTATTGAGTTTTACATTCGCTCTTTTACACTTAGCACACTCAAATAAAATTTAGCTGAAATTGTCCAAACTTGTTTTAAATTTAGAATTATTAAAAAATAACCGATGAAGTATTATCTAATGCTCCACTTGCTTTAAAATTCATCTTTTGTTTAGCCCTGTATAAAACGAAAGGTTGATTTTCTGCTGAGTACCATTTAGTCTTTCATTGAAAGACTTAGCATTTTCATTTTACAGTTTTACATTTACAGTTCCACGGCGGCACGATATACCCAAATACACCCAAATATACCCAAATACATCCAAATATACCCAAATACACTTCAAATATACTTCAACACTTATGAAAGACAGCTTTTAACAAATACCTATTGTCAAGTATGTTTCTGCAAAAGCACAGATGAACTAGAAAATGAAAATCAGTAGCAAAAATTTTAATATTCAATCATACATATTAGTCACATTTCGGACACAAACGGCTATCGTAAGATTTACACTCTGTGAAAAACATATATTTATGCAGGTTGTTTCCCTATGTGAATGCTAGAGAATCGTTTTACAGTTCCAACTTTATACTCTTTTAACTAATTTTCCATTAAGATTTTTATTCTTATTTTCAGATACTTCTTTTTATGAATTGCATATTTTTGATATTTGAGGCAATATAATTATATTAATAATACCTTATTAGTAATTATCACAAGGTTTTGTTTTCACAGTACCATACATGAAGAGAATCCTGAATACAAACAAATGAGCATTAACTTTAAAATAACCATTAAAACTTACATTTTCTCGGCAAATATTTGAAGTTAAGTGTATAATTTTGCTTGATTTATAAAAATGTGTTGATAAAATAATACAATATAAGTGTATTTGGGTGTATTTGGGTATATTTGGGTGTATTTGGGTATTTCGTGCTGCCCTAATTGGAAATGCGGATTTGACCAATGTGAAAAATAGCTTCAAATCCGCGGTATACGTCAAAATATTTTGGACTAACTAACATTAGGCCTTTAGGTATTCAAAGCACTGAGACTACTGTCAGAAGCGAAAGTTAAAATGAGAAAGTTAAAAAGATTGTTCTTTGTCACTGCACCCAAATCATATCAATTTCTTCAAGTGCTTTTAGATATGCTCTAGAAAAGCATAATTTCAACATAAAAGTAATGGAGATAATGAGCCAAGGTAGAGTGTTCAGACTTCCTTGTCATGCATATGTGTGACCATACATGCCGTTTATGGTTGGATCATTAACAGGAGATTTGTGGAAATTCGCCGGATTTATGGACATCACAATTGGGTAAAAACGAAAACCTAAAAACGTGTTTCTGACGTCAAACATGGTACTTTATACAACATCGTATAACAACAATCAAGCAAATGAAACAATTTTATGTATAATTAAGAGTTTACATCTAGCGTGTTATATAATATAATGATTTTGCTTTTTATTTCTAATTTCAGAATTAAAATACTTATTTTACTCTACAAAATAAATTTTGATATCTACAGCAGTTTCAGTAGTCAAAAATTAAAAAATTAACATACATGAATTACCTCCCTTTTATTTCTACATGAGAGATCATTCAGATACACTCGTTATATAAAAAATTTAAGGAATTTTTTCCTTAGGTTAAAAAATATACTCATACCATATTCAAATACACTTTTTAAGATGGATGTATCTTAATATTTAGACACACGATTTCTTAGTTACCTCCCTTTATTTTCACTATATAACTACTGTTTGTCATGTTTACATCAACGAGTATAAAAACAAAACAACATTATTACTCAAACAAAATTCTCTGAATTTTAATGAAACAAGAATAATGTCATACTTACATTTGATCTGGATACAAAGCAAAACAAAACAAACAAAAGCAACAATTTTATTTCTTTCAACTGGCGGTACATAATCTTTAATGAACTAGTACATTAAAAGTGTCATATAATCATATTTAATAATCCTGACGTGTCATCTTGTTGCAAACATCAATTACGTCAATCAGGAGCTAAGTATTACCCCGGGCAATGACCAGATGTTACTGACATTTAACACTAACGTGTATAAGAGAGAGCCGACTTTCGTCACATAATCAACCAATTATCAATCTCGCGTGTCAAGGTTTTGACTTGGTATATTCAAACTTGGACTTAAGTGTGTATTCAACAAATTTTATGGATTTTTTTTCTTTCAAGACAAAATGTTGATTTATCGGGAGATTTGGGTGCTTCAGCCGGGGCGCCGGGGTAAGGGTCTAAATATCGGGAGAACCCAGGGAGTAACGGGAGAATGGCATGTATGAGTGTGACCATTGTATAAAGTATAAACTCAATCCCTCAAGTATTTTTTGAGTTGTGATGTACAGATGCGAAGAAGACACTATGGTTATTTGAGACTCTAATAATCTTGAGCGTCGCATGCAGTGCCAATGCTTGTATGTTAAGAGCAACGACTGAATAAAATTACTTTTAAGAGTGTTATGGTGCTATTCAGTAATTGCTGTTATGCACTTTACTTAAGATGAATAACTTTGTGATTGTAAATGTTCAAGATATTAGTATTTATACAAAAGTTTAATAATTTTCCATGTGAAAAAGGGGCATAACTCTAGAAACACTGATCACTCAGTAATGTTCCTTGTGGTACAGATGTGCCTTGTCCCCAGTAGCAAGTATGCCGAGAATGAATACAATATTTTTTATAGTTTTCAAAATTTCCTTTATCAGTAACCAATTACAACAAAAATTTCAAGTTGAAATGGGGCAGAACTCTTAAAACAGCTTTCAGAGTAATGCCTCTTGTCTTAAAACTGTACCCTGTCATAATAAGCAAATATTTCAAGTTTCAAGTTGATACCTTTGATAGACTTGAAATCATTCCACTTAATAACCAATTTTGACAAAAATTTTAAGTTAAGCCCCTTTTTAAAAGAAAAATATATTTCAGAATAATGCCCATTGTCTTACAACTGCACCTTTTCATTATAAGCAAGTATTCCAAGTTTTGTGGTGATACCTTTAAGTGTTTCAGTAACGGGCTACATCAAAGTTTTGGCACAACAACGATGATGACCTAGCGCTCAAAATAGCTTGAGTTTATCTTCCAAACAGATGAGCTAAAAAAAGTGGAAATACCGTGCTGATCTCTATTAAACTGAAATACTTGACAATAGCTTATATCCAAGTAAAGAGAAAGACAGAAATCAAATATATTTTTGTGTAGGTAAACTGTTCATATGAAAGGAACAAAATCATGCGAGCAAATAATTAAGATGTGAAAACAGTATATAAATAACCTGAAATGTACAAAAATACTACTGCAAATATATATTGCTGCCATAAATGCAATTATACTGACAACACAGAAGTTAACGGAACCTAATTTCTTGATTCCATGAGCATTTTCAAAACATTCAGTGCTGTTTTACTAGAGGTAAATTGGATATCATTCTACTCAGATTTGTCCCAGGCAGACCTACATGAATTGACTATTTAGAATAACCACTTGTGACAAGTTTATGATGTGACACATACATCCTACCTTACATGAAGTAAACTTGCATAAAGAGTCCTATTCTAACAGATACTTTAAAAAACTTTTTTAAGATATTAATAATTTCAGACTGGATTTTATCTTTAGTATAGGAAATGTGGCATGAAATTATTTTAAGTCAAAACATGGTCATGATGAAACCCCAAATGTTTCCATTGAAAAGTTTTAATCCTTACATTCTTTATGACCAAGATATTTGGAGATCTGTGCTTATCAATAATCAACTGAGGTGTTTCAAGAAAAGCATTAAAATATATACATTATTATATACTCTATATACAAGTAAAAGGTTATCAAAAAATGGGGATTGGAGCGAATACTGAAATCAATATTCTAATATTTGGTTTGCCATATTGGAAAAGATTCGAATTTTCGATTTTCGGACGTTCCCTCAGTTATCCAAATTTTGATATCTGAATATAGGTACTGTTTAAATGTTTTCGTTCATACTAACCTGTTTCGGGAAACTGCTGTGTATAATCAAGAAATGGCTTGTTTAATGGAATCCTCAAATACTTTTTGTGATTGGCATAAACATAATATATTCCGTTCTTTAAAATGCAAAATTATCGCCATAAATACGGACAGTTGATAATGTAGCATGGGTTGTTTTTTTTTATGCCCCCGAAGGGAGACATATAGTTTTTGAACTGTCTATCCGTCCGTCAGTCCGTTCGAAAACTTTAAAATTGGCAATAACTTTCTAATAAGTAAGTGGATTTACGTCATACTTGGACACAACACCCCTTTGAACAAGACCTTTACACTGACCTATAATTATTTGACCTTGACCCGTGATTGACCTTCACCTTGAAGATCCAATTGTCCAAAAACTTTAACATTGGCAACATTGCTACATTATCAACCTATATTTGTTTGACCTTGATCCCTGAATGACCTTCATCTTGAAGATCCATATTTGTCCAAAAACTTTAACATTGGCCATAACTTCCTTATTAGTAAGTGGATTTACTTCATACTTGGACTCAACACCCATTTGGACAAGACCTTCCCACTGACCTGTTATTATTTGACCTTGATCCCTGAATATCTAATGGTCCAAAATTTATTATTTGACCATTATTTCCAAATTAGTAAGAGGATATACTTCATACTTAAACACAACACTACTTTGGACAAGACCATCCCACTGTCCTGTATTTATTTGACCTTGACCCCTGAATGACCTTCATCTTGAAGATCCAATTGTCCAGTAATTTTCACATTGCCCATAACTTCCTTATTAGTAAATGGATTTACTTCATACAACCCCCTTTGGATAAGACCTTCCCACTGACCTATATTTATTTGACCTTGACCCCAGAATGACTGGTTCTCAGATCAAAGTTCAAAGCACCACTTTCGGGGGGCATTGTCATCTTACAGTGACAGTTCTTGTTTGGTAAGATTCGGGAAAACAGGTAAATATAATTGACATTGATAATTTAATAAATATGCAGACTAAAAGCAAGGATGTTAAAAATATTTTAAGCACATTTATTAGAGAAAAATATTTGAGTTATTCTGATTGATTTGTGAACAAAACAAAACAGAAAAAGTATTATCGACCGAGTTAAAAGCATGATTGGTTTTTGTGTACATTTTCGTGTTTATGTTATCTCATTACACACATTCAGAATACATCGCTGATTAGCAGACGATTGTTTCAATGCGTAGTAAATTTAATGAATAAATTTTTTTGCGGATGAATACTAAAGTACATTGTCCGATACCCACGGCCGATCCTTTAACATTGTAATGTAATAATCAACCATGGGTATCAGATGATGACTAAAGTACTAACATGTTATTTTTACGGTTTGATTTGCCAAAAATATGAAATTATTCCTCATGCTTTCAAAATCAACAGAATTCTGCAATATCAAAGAACTTTTATCGAAACTGCAACGAAAACTCATACAACCTGTGTACTATTTTTCAATGCAAATGTATGGATAAGAGGCTTTCGCTTCTAAAAAAAAATCCAAAAAGTTCAGACTGAGAAAAAGACTTGAAAGGTGGTATGTTATTCATACTACATAATATATTAATAGTTATTTGAGAGTATAATTATAACTATTTACACTCTCATACCATAAATTAGTAATTTATCATTTCCAGGTTAAATAGAAAAAAGATTTTAATGATAAATTGGCAACTTTTATTTTCTGTTTGTTTGAATACATTATTGCCTTCATTTTAATTATTTTTTCACAAAATGAAACATGAAGTGTTTCTTAGAGATCATTATTATTAGGGTTGTATACTTACTTTTTGTTGAGCCCGCTTGTGGTGAGCTCTACTTAGTCGCCACTTTTGGCGTATAGTTCGGTGTGCGTGCGTCCGGATTTGTCCGCTCTATACCTTGCTCATTCTTTGAAGGATTTCAAAATAATTTTTCACAAATGTTCACCATGATGAGGTTGTATGTCGCACACAAAACCCAGGTCCGCCATTCAAAGGTCAAGGACACACTTGGGGGTCAGCGCAAAACCCGTGTCCGGAGCGTAACTTCTACATGCTTGGAGGGATTTTTATATAACTTGGGACAAATATTCTCCATGGTGAGGCAGAGCAAAAAATTCAAGTGTCTGTGGCAAAGGTCAAGGTCCTACTTAGGGGTCAAAGATCAAATAACAAAATAAAACATTCATTTGAGAGTATAACTTCTATATACATGGATGGATTTTAATATAACTTAGCACAAATGTTCTCCATGTTGAGTTGAGTGTCTCGCGCAAAATGAAGGTCAAGGTCACAAGAGGTCAAATAAAAATATTGTTTGTTGGCGCTGTTTCTTGCTTATGCTTTAAAGTATTATGCTTAGTGGTCAGAAGATTTTGAAATTGTTGAGTCCACTTGTGGTGAGGTCGACTTAGTCGCTGCTTTTCACTTTTTGTGGTTTAGTGTATGTGAGTTCCTCAGTCCGTGTGTCTGTCTAGATTTGTCCGGTCTATATCTTGCTCATTCTTTGAAGGATTACAAAAAAGTTTGATACAAATGTTCACCGTGATGGGATGGTGTGTCACATGCAAAACCCAGGTCCGCCTCTCAAAGGTCAAGGTCACATTTGGAGGGTCAGCTCAATACCTGTGTCCGGAGCATAACTTCTACATGCGTGGCGGGATTTTAATATTACTTGGGACAAATCTTCTGTATAGTGAGGGGGAGTGTCGCGCGAAAAATTCATTGTCTGTGGTAAAGGTCTTACTTCAGGGTCAAAGGTCAAATAACACGTAAATACATTCATTTGTGCGTATATTTCTTTATACATGGATGGATTTTTATGTAAGTTATAACAAATGTTCTCCATAGTGAGTTGAGTTGTCTTGTGCAAAATGAAGATCAAGGTCACAAGAGATCAAAGATCAAATAAAAATATCAAAATCTTCAAATAACATGAATTGAGTTTTTTAGGCACAAATGTTTATCATGAGACTTCGTGTCATGCACATGAACCAGGTCACCAGGTCAGAGGTCAAGGTCACCTAAGATGATGCAATTTCAAGATTTTGCTTTGGGTATAAAGAGGATGTGCGCAGCACATCTCACCTATGTATACATCTTTCTTCTTGATCTGAAGCTAATAGGTTCAGGTTTGAATTAAGACGAGCGGGCTTGACATTCTGCCCGTGGGCATGTCTTCTTTTATAATAAAAGTTACATTATTGATAAAAAAAACAAGTTGAGATTAAATATTAAATATTAATATTAAAAGAACTAGCTCTTCATAGATTAACAGTGATATATAGACACATATTTTCTTGGTTTTTAATGTCAGGTATAATCATTGAATGCTATTGTTGTACTGGATGCAGCAAAAAATGAAAATTTGTATTCTAAGTGACATATTTGGCCTTTCTGGTACAGCCTTTCATGTAATTGGCCCTTTTAGATTTTGACCTTTCTGGACTCCATTCCCTTAGTGTGTCATCACTCTGCTCACAGGAGTTTCCTATATTTGGCGCCAAACATAGCAAGCAGAGAAAAACCTGCCCATAGCTGAATTCAAACTTGAGTATCCTAGATCACAAAGCAGACACTAACACATTGCCAAAGAAGCTAGCTGATAGGCAAAAGAATAGTACTATTGTAATATATGTGTATATATTCCCATATTTTCTGGAGGGGAAAGTCATTTTTCCCTAAAAACACAGCTGAGGAGCAGAAACTTGATTTTTATTTAGCTGACACTAAGTCGCATAGGTTCAAGTAACCAAGCTCAGAATCTAAAGACACATTCAAGGGTTGCATGCAAAAAAGTTTTAAATGCTATAAAATACAGTAGCAGGTAGCACTTGTATGCAGTCACCTCGTGATTTGTAATTTTGTTGCTAGCATTTGTTGGTAAACTGAGGAAACAGGTCTCTTTCCTCTATTTAAAGGGCAATGGCTTCTGGCCATAGGTTATCACCTATTGGAGGTGAGATGTCACAAGAACGAAGAGAAGAAGAAGGGGAAATTGAGTTCTTGCTGGAGGCGTTCAGGCCCTACATTGTGCAAATAGTAGACTATAGAGACCTGATGCTATATAAATATTTTACATTAGGTAAGGAACTGATTTTTTTCCCCAGCTGAAATTTCTAAGATGGATTTTTATTTTAGACTGCACCATTAAAAGTTATAAGGGAATTTCATATTAAAGTCTTAAATAAACGTTTTTAGAAAAGACAGAAAATTTGGATATTTTACATGTAGAAATTAAAAAAAAAAAAAAGACTTGTTAAAGAAAAGGTATGTAAGTTTTGATCCTGAGAACAGTTGATAGTGAAGGGAGACTTTTAAATCTTGGCTTGATATTCTTTACACATCTGCAAATTATTTAAAGCAACTGACTCACAGATGGGCCGACAATGAAAAAAAAGAAAATGTTTATACATCTAGAAATTCTAGCTGTAATTGTGAAGAACATATCTAAACTAAGTTAATGACTCATCTTTTGGTACAGAAAAACATCAGAATATAAAATTTTACATTCTTTTATCAGTAAAAAAAATTTACCCTGTAAGTCACAGGGAAGATACTTAAGTTAACTTTTGTCTTCAGTTTTTATGGTGTATAGAAGCATAATATTTTGTTTTTTCAAAGTATATTAACTTCTCTTAAATTTTAAAGAAAAAAAAAATCAGCTAAATTCTGTGAGTCAGTCACTTTAATTGAAATGGAAGTTATATAACAAATATTAAATTTTGCAACACATATTCCATAACTCTAGCTTGCAAAAGATGTTATCTTTAAATGGCTGCCCAAACTACTCCATAATTAGTCCCCTACCAGTTCACAAGGGGGGACTATAGGTTTGCCCTCCGTCTGTCTGTCTGAACGTCAATCCGTCTGTTCGTCCATCCTTCTGCAAAAACTAGATCCTGTGATATTTTAAAAAAGTACATGGAAAATTTTCATGAAACTTCAAACATGGGTAGATGGCAAAATGGAGATTATGCACATCATTTTATTTTGTTCGATAAATTTAGTTGCTATGGCAACAAATAGACTTGAAATATTGCAAAATGGTGATATACTTTTGATGCCCAGTAGTTATTAATTTTAAACTTGCGACATGTTTTGATACTCAGAAGACCAGTTTACAATTCATATCCCATAACTCTGACCTTTGATTTCAGAAAGTTATCCCCCTTTTTTTCATTGAAAATTTTCCAAAAATCTACATTTCTTGAACCTACTGATTGATTGAGACTTTACACAAACTTCATTGGTGTTATTATTATTTTATACAATACATTCCATAACTCTTTCAGATATAGCAAAATTGTGTCCATTTTTACTTAAAAAAATATACTAGTAGCAAATTATTTTCTTGAATGTTTTTCTTCTAATTACTTTTAACTTATACAGAACCTTTATAACTTTAGTCAAGTCTTACAGATCACACAGCAAGGTGCATTTATAAGTCAGTTGTTTCTGTTGAAAAATTGAAATATTTATTTGTATTACTTGTGGATATTTTATTTATAACATTACACCCACTTAATAGGCATACATGTCATCTTTTGATTATCTGTTTTATAAAACAAACCTCCATCTATCATTAACAAGAAACTATTGTTTTCTCAATTTCTGCTAACTTATTATCAATATTTTTGAATTTTGGTTCTATTTAGTGTGACAATGCCCTTTCCAGTAGGGGACTTCTGTTGCTTGGCAATATTCTTACTTGTTTATTATGAAAATAACCTCAAACAGGTGATTTGGACAATTATTGGTGTATTTTGTTATGCAAAATTGGTTGTTTAGCATAATTGCTTAAGTCAGCAGTGTAAGGTTTTTGAAATAGAGACACCATTGATGATTGAAGCAAAAGCCAGTAAAAGTCATTACTGTATGACCTGGGTAAACTATGATAAATTATATGTCTTGCTTGCCTTTGACCAACGACACACCATTGTCATTTGGCTGAGATTGGAACAGGTGGCTTCCCTTATTGGAGGTGAAAGTTCTTACCATTTATCCATTTCGTCTACATTTTCTTTTATAGTTAAATAATGAAAATTATGAATTTCACTTATGTAATGCATACATGAATTGTGTTTGTTCTACTCAGAGCAGAGAAAAGCATTCAGAAGTCATGCCAAGCTTAAAGCAGATACTGAGGTAACAGATGAAATGGTGGATACAATCCTCCAGATGAAAGATATTCCAGACAGATATTCAGTTCTCCTTAAATTTTTTCAGGAAGAGTTAGGTGAGTTAGGACCACTCTGCAGGGGAACAGCCTAGAAAAAAAACCAAGTGACTATAAAACTTGCTATATTCGAGGTATGTCCATAAAGTTTATGGACACCCCTAGAAAATTGTGAACTAGATGCAAAACATGCAACAAATTTATGTTGTCATAAAAAACAAAATTCTGATATTGCATTTGAGAAAAATATACGCTGCTATTAATATTTTTACTTGTAGTTGTGCATATCTGCGGCATTTTCCAGTTCAGTGATTTTGTCAGAGTTATGGCCCTTTAATGATTGTTAGTTTTAAAGTTTGTGTGGACCTCTTCTCTTATACTACTAATGCAATTTGAATGAAATGTCACAGGATTGATCAGTACCTCAATTTACATTTCCAGCAAACTGTCCAATTACCCCTCATTACAAATGCTTATTTGGCTATCATCAGATGACACATGTGATCACTGATCGCTCTTGTATCACTTTATTTGTTTTCCCTTGGACAATTCCCCTCACATCATTTTGTCACTGCAGACATTTCCCCCTCCTGTATTCTTGACTATCCCGGAAAATTCCTCTCTCATATCTTTGACACACTGGACAATACCCCTCCCATTTTTTTCTGGTTGGTTAGTAAATGTACTTTATAAAAAAAAAGAATTTCAGGCACCTAATTCATTCTGTGTGCTCAAGGTGAGCATTTGTTATCACCCTGTGTGCGTTGTGCATGTTGTGCCATCAACTTTTTATTTTAAACAACATCTCCTCCTAAACCACTTGGTGAAAGTTGATCAGACTTTACAGGAATGTTCCTTGCATGAAGCTCTTCCAAAGTTGTTCAAAAAGTTTCATTCTATGAAGAAAACTGGTTGCTATGGCAACAAGAATTAAAGACTTAAAAAAACCCACCTCTTATCTAAAATTGCAGCCCAGATGTCTGAAATGTGATGTATAGCATTGTCTAGTGGACCTCTACCAAGTTTGTTCAGATAATGTCCCTTGGGTCACTATTTGCCAGGCCTGAGGGGTCACATGTTTTACATAGAAATATGGAGCAAAATCTTAAAAAGCCTTCTTATCTAAAATTGCTTAGCCCAGAGTTCTGTAATTTGGTGTGTAGCATTGTCTAGTGAACCTGTAGTTTGTTCAAATAATGCCCCTTATTTGGTCACTATTCGCCCTGCTTGAGGGGTCACATGTTTTTTGTAGAAATACAGAAGAAAATCTTTAAAAATCTTGTTTGAAACCATAAAGCATAACAGTTGTGGATTATGCTGATTTTTGCCTTTTTCAGAGAATCGAAAAGTGTTGCAGATACTAAAAGGAGAAAGAATGCCATCTAATATAAATGTACACAAGGAAAAAATTAGGAAATGGATGAAGGAAATTTGTGACAATTTAAGTGTTACTCAGATAATTCCATCATTAATAAAGCATAAATTGATAGTAAACAGAGAAGCAGACGAGTTGAGAAAATTAGATAAAAATTCCTCAACATTTGAAGCTGCGACAGAACTCGTATTTATATTACCAAACAGATCAGAAGACTGGTATGCACTTTTTGTGATCTGTCTAATTGATTCAGACCACGAAGACCTTGCAAAAAAGTTAGATGAGAGCTTATATAACGGTAAGGAACAATAGTTTAAAAAATTGTAGGAATTTATTTTTGCATGTAAATTTCTATTAGTCCTTATTTTACTCATTTAATATGAAAATTATTTTACTTATTTAAAATCAGTTTGAAAAAAAGCAATTTTTATGTGCCCGAACAAAATTATAGGTGCCGCTTTGTCCAAAGATGGTTCCAGTCAATTGCATAAATAGGTCACAGGGCCATAAAGTGGTTACAGAAGTGCAAATTTCAACAATCTTATGTGAAATGACAGGGCCCTGAGCTTCAGTGTGGTATGTAACATCATCTAGAGGTCCTCTACCAAAGTTGTTCAAATTAGGCCTCTGGGGTGAAAATTGGTCCAGCCCTGCTACTCATGGGTTTTCCTTAAATGTATATAGTAAAAACTTGAAAAATCTTCTTCACTGAAACCCTAAGAGCTTAGATATTTGGCATGAAACATCTAGTGGACTTCTACCAAGAGTTTTCAATTTATAGCCCAGGGGTCAAAATTGGCCCTGTTGGGGTCGAGGGGAAAGCAGGTGGGGGTCATGAGTTTCCCTTATGTGTTTATTGTAAAACATTAAAAAATCTTCTCTGAAACTTAAGAGCTAGAGCTTAAATATTTCGCATGAAACATTGTCTAGTTGAGCTTCACCAAGCATGTTCAAATTATTGCTCTGGGGTCAAAATTGGCCCCACCTTGGGGGTCATTGGTTTTCCCTATATGTATATCGTAAAAACTTAAACAATTTTCTTCTCTAAAACTCCAAGTGCTAGAGCTTAGATATTTGGACCTCTACCAAGATTGTTTAAATTATGGTTCACGGGTCAAAATTGACACCGCCAAATTGCTTAAATTGCCATAACTTTATTAATTAATGGATTGATTAGATTCATACTGGGACAAAACAACACTGAGAACAAAACTGACATGTTGAATAGTTTAAGTATGACCTTGACCTTTTAATGACATTGATGGTGCTAAAATAAGCTATATCTTTGCTACTAATGGATGTGTTGTCTTTATACTTGGACATAACTGCCCTTAAGAAGGTTAAAATGAACTTAACCTTGTCCTTTGTTTGACCTTGACCTTCAAGGTCAAATTATTAAATATTGCTAGAATTGGTCACAACATTTAAGACAAACCTGACATATTGAATTATTCAGGTATGACATTGACTTTAAAATGACCTTGACCTTCAAAGTCAAGTTATTGAATTTTGCTTAAATTGCCATAACTTTGTTATTTATGGACAGATATCATTCATACTAGGACAAAAGAATACTGAGAACAAAGCACACATGTTGAATAATTCAAGAATGACTTTGACCTTTAAATGACCTTGATGGTGATAAAATTGGCTATATCTTTGTAATTAATGGATGTATTGTCTTCATACTTGGACATCAATCCCCTTTGAACAATACCTCCAAGAAAATAAAACTGAACTTGACCTTGACCTGTATTTGACCTTGACCTTGTAAGGCCACAACACTTGAGACAAAGCCATTGGCTTTGAGATTTGATATTCGGTGTGTAGCATTGTCTAGTGGACCTCTGCGAAGTTGGTTGAATTAATGACCGCAGGTTCAATATTGGCCCAGCCCCAGGGCTTAAATATAGTTAAAAATCTTCTTCTCTAAAAAAAGCTTGACACAGATTTTTGTAATTTGAGCAGTTTACACAACATAATCCTGTCCAGGGTTTAAATGACAACAACAACAAAAGCTGATTAATACTGTATGTGTCAGTTCTATTGTTTTGTAAACAAAATGATGGAGATGCATTTATATACTAACTTGTGTCTGAAGATAACTGTTGATTTTTATAGCTTATATGATCCAGAAGCAACAGAAGCAAGCAGAAAACTGGTCAATCAGAGACGATATTGACTTTTGTGAACTTTTTGGACAAACTTCTCTAAGTAAGACCATTAATTGTATATATCATGGACTAGCCATCTGAGGGGTGTAGTAAAAAAGGTTTAAATTAGTTCCTTGTTAACGATAGCCATAAGGACATTTTTGTTTTTAACCATTGAAACCTTGGAGAGAGAGTAGGGGGTTTTAAAGAGCATTTAAGAGTCTTACAAAATGCACTTGGGTATGTCTGTTATGTATTTGTAATCTTAGAATAATAGTTGGTGGAAAATAAAGTGTGACTTGAAGCAAGGTTTCATTTATACAGTACTGAGGGGAGTATTGACACTGAAAACATGAAATCTCATTTTATAAGTGTGATAAAGGTTTTCTCTATTTTGCTATAAAACATGTCATTCTGAAACAAACTTGAAAAGCCAAGGAAAGCATTTGAACTGATGTTTCCTTAGACTGAAATATTCTGTTAAAACTGCTTTCCCTTTAAATATTTCCCCAGATATTGTCCACATCATTATCACTGTCCACTATGGAAGCCTTGCTTAGTCAGCTACACTTCAAAGATTCTTTGAAAAACATTTTTTATTGTTTTATTATACAATATCAAACAGGGATAGTACTTTTAATTCATTTGAAATAAACTTCGAACTTTGAACTTAACATTTCTGACAATGACAATGATATTATTCTGTTATATTCTCACAAGTGCCAGGACCAAAGGTGTCCTCGTTTAAAGATACACTGCGAAGTAGTGATGAGACCTATTGTAAAGAGACCTACAAAGAGGAACTCACATTAGGTAAGTTTTTGTGTTTTCATTTAATTGATAATCATCAGAGAAAAGTTCTCACTTCTTAGGACAGTTGTTCTTAGACTAATGTCTGCCTTGTCATCAAGAGCCCATACCAACCATAGTGACACAAGAAAGAATTTGGCAGACATGGTCAATTCTTCTGCAAGTGGAACTTGAATCCATGAACTTTCTTTTTTTGAAATAGAAGAAATACCCTCACTGTCTTTACTACATAGGTTAAGGCCACATGTACCACTAGATTTGGTTTCTAAGCATTTTATCAAGAGCAAATGTGAACTGAGCATTTATCGGGCATTCTTGTATTTAATAACACTGCTAATAATAAAAAGCTAATGTGATTTGTTAGTAGCTGTTGATGTAACGTTTGGAGGTTGAAAATCTGAGAACCTACCTTTTAAGTTTTCAATCGGGGTTATTGTTAAGACAGTCTTTTTGCATTATCAGTACAATTATGAAATAAAAGAAAATTGTCATTTGTTTGAACTGTTTTAGATGAGAATACTCAGCTCAAAACAGTTGTTGAGACAGAAGATACAGCTGTAAAACAACCATACTTAAACAGTGCCCAGTTTGATACAATGGAGGCTCCAGTACTTGCAGGTTTGTGGTTTTCTTGCACCCATTTTATGCAGACATCTTTTTAGTCATATGTATCTGCATTTCAAAATGAATGCACTTTTTTTATTTCATTATTACGTATTACAACTGTCTCCACAAAATTGCAAGTTACAGTCTTCTAGTTGTCTTTTTTTCAGAAAAGTATGAACCCAGTCTAGATTGTAATAATCTGAGTCCAAACAAAGCTGAGGATGACAGTTTGGCATCGGTGAAGAGTGTGGAGTCAGTTAAGCGGTCCTTAGATGACAGCTTGACAGATATGAGCTTAAGCTTTAGCTCCTTACTCATTAACACAGATAATATTACAGTTAAAAGTGAGACAGGAATGTTCCTGTCATCACTGACATCCCTTCCCGGAGAAAGGTTTGCTAAATTTCATACATGTGCAGTGTAATTACAGTTCTTTAAATAGACAAATGTCCTGATCTTTGGTTGTGATGTTTTTTTTGGGGCATTTGGTCTGTATGTTTTTTAAAGTTATAATACTGCCCATAATCACCTTAAAAAATTAACCAAATAAGAACTCTAGAATGCTTAGAAACATTATCAACACCTTATCTGTATGGTTACTCTATGTGAATGGCAAGATGTGCTTGAGATACATCAGGATTAAATAATTAAAAATATTTTATGACCCGCCTGGCTTAAACTGCTTTAGAAAATGCCGAATGCACTTCACCCATATCTGTAAATAGAGTCGTCCGTGTCACATGATCAATTTTGAATATTTGACAAGGACAACAGAAATGGATCATTCAGAATGTAAATTACCGATAATTACACAGTTATTTTTCACAGATGGCAAGATGTGCTTGAGATACATCAGGATTAAGTTCTCAAAAATATTTTATGACCTGCCGGTCTTTAATTGCTTTGGAAAACGCTGAACGCACTTCACTACTATCTGTAAAATGTGTCATCAGTGTCACATGATCAGTTTTGAATATGTGACTTAGACAACAATATTGGGTCATTCGAAACTTAAATTTATTAAAAAAGATAAAAAGACAAAAAACGTATTCGGAAACGCAGTAGCGTCAAATAATACAATATGTTATATTTTTGTTAATGGGCGGTATTATAACTTTAATGTAGTTGCCTTCGAAAAAGAATACGGTTAAAAGAATTCACTATAAGTTTAGTATGGCTAGGGTCTGATATGAATGACCTTTGTTGATTGGTGGTTTATTTGCAAATAAACATTTAGGACATTTTATTTACTTTTTAACCTTTAGTTTTAAGAGACCTTTTATTTTGATCTTATTATCAAAAAAAAGTTGTTGTTTTTTTCATGAAACAGCAAGATTATCAAAATAAAAAGGTAGACTTGCTTTTAATGGTTAATACTTTTGCATGCTTTATATTGAAGGTCATATGATTCTGAGGGCTCAGGTAATGGTACACTGGATTCACAGCAAAGTTTTGACAGTCTCTTACAGAATATGGAACAGTCAGTTGCCAGAGTGTCAAACTCTCAGGAAAGTTTGACATCCAATACCTTCAATGAAAACACAAATGAGGAGGTTAGTTGATTTCAAAACAAAACCGTCTCCATGACCTAGTGGTCAAAATGGCTGACTTCAAATTGTTTAACCTCTGGAGAAGAATGTGAATCTAGTACTGGTTCTTCTCAGGATAGAAAGTTACATTAACTGCCTGATATGACTGACTGTGAGAGGGCATTAAACTCTTTAAAACCAAACCAAAAATGTTTCAAAAAAGGAAAGTTGCAGTTAGCAAAAAAATCAGAGTTGAGCCATTTAGTTGAAATTCTGTCATAGAAATATCGCTTTTTGTGTCGCCCTTTCGAAGAAACAGCGATACAAAGGGATCGCTTTGTCCTTCAGTCTGTCCGTCCATCAGGAAAACTTAACGTTGGCAATAACTTTGCCATTTCTTTACATTTCCTCATCAAACATTCAAATTATATTGCTTACAACAACAGGGTCATGATGATGCCTAAATCTTTAGGTCATGGTCACATGTAACAGAGTTATGCCCCTTTTTGTACTTGGATTTTGTCACAAAAACTTAACTATGCCATTTCTTAATATTTCTTCATCAAACTTCCCAATTGTAATGCTTACAGTTGTATCTCGTATGACATAAAGATCATTTTGTCCATCTGTCTGTCAGTCCGTCCGTCAAGAAAACTTAATGTTTGCTATAACTTCGCCATTTCTTATCATTTCTTCATCAAACTTTCTAATTATATTACTTATGACAGCAGGGTCGTGATGATGCAAAAATCTTTAGGTCAGGATCACATTTAGTGGAGTTATGCCTCTTTTTAGCTCACCTGAGCCGTAGGCAAATGGTGAGCTATTAGGATCAATCAATGTCTGTCGACCGTCGTCCGTTGGACGACCACAATTAGTTTGTTAACACTTTAGAAGTGACATTTTTGCCTCAGTTGTCATGAAATTTAGTCAGGATGTTAATTGTTTGTGCCAGTGATTTCTTGAACGAGTTGGAAAAAGGGTTATCTAGATTGAAAAACTAGGTCACATGGCCCAAAAATAGAAAAACCTTGTTAACAATCTAGAGGCTACATTTTCAGTCCAAATATCCTGGAAAATTTTCAGAAAGGTTGTTTTGATAATTTCTAGCTCAAATTTCGAATATGGGTCATCTGGGTTCAAAAAGTAGGTCACAGAGCCCATATATGGAAAAATCATGTTAACGCTCCAGAGGTTACATTTTCAGTCCAAATATCCTTAAATTTTGTCAGAGAAGTTGTTTCAGTGATTTCTAGCTCAAGTTCGAATATGGGTTGTCTGGGGTCACAGAGCCCAAAAATGAAAAAACTTTGTAAACATTCTAGAGGCAACATTTTCAGTCCAGATATCCTGGACTTTTGTCAGAAAGGTTGTTTCGATAATTTCTAGCTCAGATTTGAATATGGGTCATCTGGGGTCAAAGTCTAGGTCACGAGCCCAAATATATAAAAACTTAGTAAACACTAGAGGCTACATTTTCAGTCCAAATAACCTGGAATTTTGTCAGAGGGTTTGTTTCGATGTATTCTAGCTCAGTTTTGAATATGGGTCATCTGGGTAAAAAACTAGGTCACAGAGCCCAAATATGGAAAAACTTTGTAAACACTCTAGAGGCTTCTTTTAAAGTCCAAATATCCTGGACTTTTGTCAGAAAAGTTGTTTCAATAATTTCTAGCTCAGCTTCGAATATGGGTCATCTGGGTTTAAAAACTAGGTAACAGAGTCCAAATATGAAAAAAGCATTTTAACAGTCTAGAGGTTACATTTTCAGTCCAAATTATCTGGAAATTTGTCCGAAAGGTTGTTTAGATGATTTCTAGCTCAATTTCAAATATGGGTCATCTGGGGTTAATTAACCAGGTCCATAACAATTATGTTAAAAGCAGTCATACTCAGGTGAGGGATCTAGGGCCATTATGGCCCTCTTGTTGTACTTGGACTAGCATGATGTCTTTTCCAGCAGGATCTTGTTTACCTTTTTAGTTATTCTAACAAAGTATCCAAGGATGACACATGTGTTCAACTGAACACCTATCTAGTTTATATCTATATTGATGAGAGGAGGTACATTTTACAGATGTATTTAACTCTTGATTTCTGTGAACATGTGTTATGTATTCCTTAGTCAAAGAGGGCAAAGGATCCTCCATTAGGACTTACATGTATATAAAACAAATCAAAATAAAGTCAAGAATAAAACGAGCTTTAACAATTCTTCATATTGAGCTTTTGTGTTGAGTTAGCCAAGATCTGTTAGCTTGAGTAAGCTTATAGACCACATTTTCATCCAGCATGGTAACTGTCAGGAAGAAGTAAGTTTATTTATGGTGCTGAAGTTTGAATTTACAGCTGAAGAAGAGTAGATAAAATATATATATTTTTTATTAGCACTTTCTCTCTAGTTAGCCTTGAGAAGGGGAGGGGGCATTAACAAGAAAAGATCTTACTTGGGTATTGATTTTAATGTTCTAAAAGTCAAAATTGCTTACAATATACAAAAACAATGATTTAAACAGGACCTTAAATGAAGGGAAAAGACACTTGTAAATTCCAAAAAAATACTGTTGAGGCATGTGCAGATGGAACTTCATAGAAACCATTGATTTTGAAATGGCTGAAGTATGTACCAATTCTTGTTCATTTGCCAAATTTTCGGGGGCACTAATAATCAGACACAAATGGAATGAGGAAAGTAGTTGGCAGTCGCTAAGTAGACATAGAACTGAGGTATACAGAGTATTTTATTGCTATATCTGGGTTTCCTTATGATATAGTATAGCTCTTTGTCAGAAAGCAGTATATCAGTGGTCAACACTGCACTGAATTTCGATTGTAAACAGTGGTCAACACTGCACTGAATTTTGGTTGTAATCAGTGGTAAACACTGCACTGAATTTCGGTTGTAATCAGTGGTCAACACTGCACTGAATTTCGGTTGTAATCAGTTGTCAACACCGCACTGAATTTCGGTTGTAATCAGTGGTCAACACTGCACTGAATTTCAGTTGTAATCAGTGCAAAAAAGACTTAAGACACTAAACATAATTTCATATCACTCTTTTTGGTCTATATTGTGGTCTGGATATAGTTTGCGACCTTTCTCAGATATAAAATGGACGGTTAAATATTGTGCTATTTATTTTAAGCACTTATTTGACCATTGTTATTGAAAAATACTTGTCTTTCACTTGTCAGCTTGCAACAAAAACTTCAGCAGTTGAAGTGAAAGATAGATATTCTAAAAGGTCAATGTTTCTTTTTTGGTATAAATTTTAAGTTTTGAAAATCAGTTTATTATTGATAAAATGAACAATGTTTTTTTGTAAGCAAGGTGCGAGTATTGCCTGTTAACTGGAAGCTATAAACAACCATAGGTTATTAATCATTGATTGATTTTCCATTATCGGATATACAGGAGAGTGTGTGACAGCATATTTTGGTTACTCTTTCGATAGATAAGGAGTGTTAATTCCATTCAATGCCCATTCCTGATAACAAATTATCTCCCTTTCTCAGATAACATCAAAGGTAGACCAAATAGCACATTGGTCCTTTCAGTTGGAATCCTCTGACTTTATCCTTGTTTCTAATTGTGATGGTCTTGACTTTAAGTTGTGAAAATTGTCACTTATATATTAAATACAAAGTTAGGATTACCAAAAACAAAGATAATGGTATTAACAAAACATGTTGCTAAACTTAATTTGTAATCTGACTACCACTGTTGCAAATGATTAGGCTTAATTATCACCATCATGTGACCAAAAGAGAAAATAGCACTAAAGGCAGAGGAATCCAAATAGAAGGACCACTGTAATATCAGAGAGTATTTAGGGTAGATAATCCACTAATATCCCCCATTCAGGCCTTGATTTAAATTAAAACTAACATAACTCAAGAAGTGACTTGTTCTAACACTGACTGTTCATGACATGTTCATCGTAACTACAGTATTGGGATACTGACATTGTGTAGTACACTTTTAACAGACATCAGTCTAGTTTTAATTAGTGCCTCCCTTTTTGGACAAGCAATGTATTTGAGATTGCTAATAAGAACCATTATGGTAAATTCAGAAAAAAAATCATAGTTTTGATTGAAACATCAATTAATTTATTGTTACAGAAAAAACGCTCATTTGGGGAATTCCAAAAATTAACAAAATCAAAATCGTACCCATCGGATGATGTCAAAGGTGCTGCTTGTAATGCTGTAGAAATTTATGATAGAAAAGTGTCATCCAATTTCAATGATAGTTTGAAGTACATGCGGAATAATTCTCAGAGTCCTTCATTCAAAGAACTGAAAGACAAGGATATTTACATGAATGAGCAGGAGAAATACAACATCACTGAAACAGATACAACTGGCTTAGGTAATTAGTTTTTGTATTTTTAGCTCATCTGAGCTCAGGGTGAGCTATAGTGATCACTGGTTGTCCGGCATCTGTCATCTGGCCGTCGTCTGTGGTCCATCCACATTTTACCTTGTTAACACTCTACAGGTCACATTAAACACCCTATCATTCTGAAAATTGGCCAGGGTTTTTAACTTGATTTTCTCTGGATCAAGTTTTGAAAGTGGGTCATGTGGGATCAAAAACTAGGTCATCAGGCCAAATCAAAGGAAAACATTGTTAACACTAACACTCTAGAGGCCACATTTTTTGTTTAAATTACATTAAAACTTGTCAGAGTGTTTGGTTTGCTTATATCTAGGTCAGCTTTGAATATGGGTCATCCTGGGGTAAAAACTAGGTCACAGGATCAAAACATGGAAAAACCTTGTTAACACTCAATAGGCCACACTTTTTGTTCAGATGACCTAGAAACATGTCAGGATGTTTTTCTTGATGATCGTTAGGTCAAGTTTAATTAAGGATCATCTTGTTTCCTGAACCAACTTCATCCCTTCCTTGGTTCCAGAGTTGATGCCCCTTAGCAATAGGATGCAGGGTAGCATTGAAGGGCCGTCATGGCCCTCTTGTCAAGGGATATTTGTGATCCTCTATTGATCATTACAAGATTTTTATTCGGAAAAATGGGCCTGTTTGTTAGTTTTGTTAATTCACAGGTTGCAGCTGAGAGTGAGAAAAATGAGAAATAGATTTTTATGCTTGATCATATTATGTCTTTTTACCATGCAACTTTTGATCATTATTATTTGAATATGCTTTTTTTTACCATATTATGTACATAACATGCTTTATTCTGAGTATACAAATTATTATCATATAATGGATAATTATGTCTCCCCCCAAAAATGGGGGAGACATATTGTTTTTCCCCCGGTTGTCCGTCCGTCCGTCCGGCCGTCCGTCCGTCCGTCTGTCCGTCACAAAATCGTGTCCGCTCTGTATCTTCCAAAGCCCTTGAAGGATTTTTATGAAACTTGGGTCAGATGTTCACTTCATCAAGGCGACGTGCAGAACCCACTTTGCGGGTGTGGTGTCTCAAGGTCAAGGTCACACTTGGAGGTTAAATGTCAAATGCCACAAAATCGTGTCCGCTCTGTATCTTCAAAAGCCCTTGAAGGATTTTTATAAAACTTGGGTCAGATGTTCACCTCATCAAGGTGACGTGCAGAACCCACTTTGCGGGTGTGGTGTCCCAAGGTCAAGGTCACACTTGGAGGTTAAATGTCAAATGCCACAAAATCCTGTCCGCTCTGTATCTTCAAAAGCCCTTGAAGGATTTTTATGAAACTTGGGTCAGATGTTCACCTCATCGGGGGAGACATATTGTTTTTCCCCAGTTGTTTGTCTGTCTGTCCGTCCGTCTGTCCGTCACAAAATCGTGTCCCCTCTGTATCTACCAAAGCCCTTGAAGGATTTTTATGAAACTTGGGTCAGATGGTCACCTCATCAAGTTGACATGCAGAACCCACTTTGCGGGTGTGGTGTCTCAAGGTCAAGGTCACACTTGGAGGTTAAATGTCAAATGCCACAAAATCGTGTCCGCTCTGTATCTTCAAAAGCCCTTGAAGGATTTTTATGAAACTTGGGTCAGATGTTCACCTCATCAAGGCGACATGCAGAACCCACTTTGCAGGTGTGGTGTCTCAAGGTCAAGGTCACACTTGGAGGTTAAATGTCAAATTTTACAATCATCTGATTCAATACTGCCTGCAGCAACTAGCTGGGGGGAGACATATGTTTTTGTTCAATCAAAAACCATTTCTAGTTGTAACAGAGGACGATCAGGATAACAGGGAAGAGGTTGAGGATAAGGATATATCACTGAGAAACTACCAGCAGGAACTTGCCGAACCTGCCATACAGGGAAAGAATGTTATCATTGTGGCCCCCACAGGATCGGGTAAAACTAGGGTGGCTATGAAAATCATACAGGTAAGATAACACTTCCACCAAAACTGAGTTACATTACTGTAAGATATGGACATGTATTATTTTCCTATGTCTGAAACTACATTAATTTTGTTTGTAAGCAAGAAAACTAAGTGCCAGTATTTCATTTTATCTGTTATTCAGAAATGAATATATATATCTCTTGATGAAGTCTTTGTTGGCTATTTTGGCTTCTGATGACATAGACTTGATTTATATATGCAGCTCATCTAGACTTACTCCTCAAATTTTCTGTGTATTTAAGGAGGTATACAGATATGTATTTGGTGACATTTATAATTTTATAGTTTGATTTTTTCTTTTAATTTGTTTTTTCTGTAACAGGAACATTTTCGACAGCAGAAGGGTCGGGGAATAGCCAAAGTTGTCTTCCTTGTAAATCAGGTTGCTCTGGCCAATCAGCAAGGAGAGGCTTGCAAAGAACTGCTGAAGAAGTACACATCAAAAGTGATTACCGGAGAGTCACAACGAAAAAGCGAGTGCCTGAAGGATTTTATTGACAAGTAGGGGGTAGACTGTAGTCTGTTTATTTTTTAGAGAAAGACCTAGAAAAATAATGTTGCTAAGTGTGAAAATGGAAAAAAACAACCAGTCATCACTTACTGGTATTTCAAACTTGTTCATTTAGCTATTCCTGCAATACAAGTAAGTACAGGTAGTGATCAGGACTCTGGAAAACGAAAAGTTTGTCAGTTTTGACAAAATTTCAGCTTCCTGGACCAATTTTTATGATCAAAACTCCTTGAAAGATCAGTTTAGATATCTAATTTAAGTAAGCTTTTCATGAAAATACAAAAATTTCAAACCCAGACCCCAGTCGGACCCTATTGCAGTCCTTTAGACCTATTGTAAAGATAAAATTGCCACTGTGACAAGTGGCCTGAGGCAGTTAACTGATTAAATACATAGACATGCGTCTATCAATAAGTGTCTTTGATAAGTCAGTAGATTACATTAAAATCTAGATCACAGTGCCCAAATATGGAAAAACCATGTAAACGCTCTAGAGGCTATTCCAAATGACGTTGAAATTTGTCAGAAAGGTTGCTTCGATGATTTCTTGCTCAGGTTCGAATATCGGTCATCTGGGGTCAAAATCTAGGTCACAGAGCCCAAATATGGGAAAACCTTTCTAACACTCTTGAGGTAACAGTTTCAGTCCAAATATCCTAGAAATTTGTCAGAAAGGTTGCTTTCATGATTTCTAGCTCAGGTTTGAATATGGATCATCTAGGTTCAAAAACTAGGTCACAGAGCCCAAATATGGAAAAACCTTCTTAACACTCTTTTGGTAACAATTTCAGTCCAAATATCCTGGACATTTGTCAGAAAATTTGTTTCGATAATTTGTAGCTCAAGTTGGAATATGGGTCATGTAGGTTCAAAAACTAGGTCACAGAGCCCAATTATAGAAAAACATTGTTAACACTCTGGAGGTAACATTTTTCAGTCCAGATAACCTGTAAATTTGTCAGAAAGGTTGTTTCTGTAATTATAGGTCAAGTTTGAAATTGGGTCATCCGGGGTCAATTAACCAGGTCGATATCAACTTCGTTAAAAGCAGTCATACTCAGGTGAGCGATACAGGGCCATCATGGCCCTGTTGTTAAAGGTCATGTGACACGACTTTAACAACTTTGTCTATTCAAAATAATCATAATGTACTGATTAAAATGGTTTAACTGCGAAATTATGAAAATATTGCTTTTGATAAGAAAAAACGTGTTTTTGATGATCGGCTGTTTCCGTTTCGACATCGGTAGTTTCCGCCACAATTTTTGGCTGTGACGTAGATTTATCCCTACTGTGCCAGGCAGTAGTGCAGAATTACATTGCTCATAACACATCCGTTTTTAAATGAAAAAATAACAGTAAACCACAATATTAAGAAACACGGTAAAGGCACACTTTAAAAAATAACATGCTATAAATTGTAAATTAAATAAAATAATGTGATTACTTAAGTAAATTCAAACTTTGTGCCGGGAGAACGGTTTGTAAATTTACCTTAATAAATATCAAAAAATATTCCAATTTCTTCCATGTTGTGGTTCTATATAAAACTAATCCCTCCACGTTTTTACATGCTGCGTAACACCTCCTCACTTGATGTTTACGGCATAAACAAATTCTTTTTCATTTAAGTGTAGTAAAATTGAAGTGAATTTAGGTGATTTAATGTGTTAACATTTGTTTCACTGGAATGGAAATTCACACTACAGTGTATTTTCACGTTGGGATATTGTTTGAAAAATAATAGTATGGCATGTCCATCAAGTAGAAAGTTGTGTCTGCTTATAAATTAATATCCAATGAAATGTCAAAGATCCATAAATCACGCCTTATACTGTGGGATTTATGCAAATTAACCTGCCTAAATGGGACCCTTGTATATTCTGCATAGCTGTCAAAACAAAACAATTAACTTTTTTATGACCCAATCAATGATAAAGTTGAGACAAATAGCAAAATTTTATGGCAAGTGATCTTACAAATTGATTGTATTACTTTTGATCAGTCACACTTGTGAAAACATTATGTAATAGCTTGTTCCAATTAACATGTGTGAATGATTTTCAGTTAAGAAGCTTCCATGCAGATACATATTTTAATTAGATAATTAAATGTAATGGATCTACCTATGATGAAAATAAAAATCATTCGACTTCTAAATGTGAACAAATTATTAAAAAAGCAAAAACAAAAAGTAAAACAATGTGTTATGATTTTGACTTAGTTTTAGGGCTTCTTCATATTATTTGTTCTTTGATCATTATTGTTTTGTTTTCAAAAAAAATGTAGAATGAATAAGCCAAAAATATAAGATATGCATTTATAATGAAAAAGTCATAGATCTAGTCAAAGATTACTAACCCGTACCTCAGGCAAAATATACCACAGACAAATAAGGAACACATCACTGTAAGGAGAATGTTTTTATGGAAAAAAATCTTTCGACTGGAGTTAGTAAATCAAGTCTTCAAACAAACTGCATTGGATAAAAATAAGCATGTTCAAAATCTTTTTGGATCAGTTACTTGAAAAATATCTCTTAGTCTAGATATTTTCACTGATGTATCTTTTAATTCTACAACCCTGATTAACCTAGCCTCTATATAATATTGCTCATTGGCTTCGTAATTCCATCAAAATTTCAAATTTATTTATTTAAAAATCTTCAATGTATATTCATGATGATAGCTTAACTTGTTCAATTTTGATTTTTTACTATATTCAGTCTACATTTTCACTTTCCATCATAAGTTTAAATTTTTTAATAACAATCCAGGCAGCTGTGTAAAGTGGCAAGAGATAAATGTGCGTCACTTCCGGTTTCGCTCGTGACAGGTGCGTGCGACCAAGTGCGTAAAATATGGATTTTAATTTGCTATAAAAACATCTTTAAGATGAAAATTACCTGCGGAATTTTGTAAAACAGTCATAGTTAGATATATATTTTTCGCTCATATGAAAATCTCGAGGTCAAAAATTCGTGTCACATGACCTTTAACTTTCATTTCGAACAAAATGGTTTTTTTTCACGATGTCATCAAACCAACCAAGGTGAGGATCATAATTCAGTGATGACATCTTGTCATATTTATGCTTTAAAGCATGTATTAAGCATACTTATGTGAAACATTGTTTTTGGTTGATTTATTTTCATGTTTTTGGGATAAAAGATGGGGGTGGAGGTAAATTTTTGGCAGAGGGGGTCTCAAAGTGATTGAGATTTAAACATTTCCGGAGCCCTGGTAGTTATTGTTATGTATCATTTAAAAGAACAGAATAGCAAAGTTTTTTTCAGATACTGCAACATCATTTTCCTGTCTTTTGTGAAAGGAACATTTACCTGTTAGATCAGTACATGTATCTAAAAATTGTTATTTTCAGTTGTTCAATTGATGATGTTGTGAAGATATTAATAGGTCTTTTTTCATCTTTTGTTTTAAGACGTGACATTCTGATAGTGACGGCTCAGGTGCTGTTTGATGCATTAATAAGGAAAGAAATCAGCAGTATAAACTGTTTTTCTCTGATTATATTTGATGAGTGCCACCATACACATGCTAACCACACGTTTAACCAGATCATGGGACGATACATGGACCTCAAGTTTGATAAAACCGATTCAGTGTTACCACAGGTATACTTGTGTCTTTCTTACTTGATTTAATATGTATTCTAGTTACAATGATTCCTGTGAAATTTGAACCTCAGCAGAAATGAAAAAAAAAATTGTTAAAAAATGGATGATTGTTTTACATAAAATTTATTATATATTTGAAGTTTCTTTTAAATTTTGTTTGCAGTAAGACAGATGTGACCAGCAGCTTTTAGTGTGTCATAAAACTGTTACCTTGGCCTTCATGGTAATCTTCAAAGGTCAGATGGTTTTGAATTGTCATGAGTAACTTACAGGTCCATTTGAAAAACCAAAATCAGTTTTTTCGCTTTCTGATTATCATTGAAAAAGTACATTGACAGAATGAGTCAGAGGAGAGAGCATTTTCAAATGGTATTGTATTCTTGTTCAGATTGTTGGTCTGACAGCCTCTGTAGGTGTGGGTAAGGCAAAGAATGAAGAGAAGGCTGTGGAACACATCAAACATCTGATGGCAAACCTGGATGCCCAGGTCATATCTACTGTAAAGAACAATGTTTCTGAGCTTAGACAACATGTCAGTCTACCAGAAGAAGGTAAAATCTACCATAATTACTGTGCAACTTCAAAATTTAGCTAGAAGGGACTTTTCTAAAATTTTACCTAAGACCAAAATGAAAAAAAATGGTTTGTTTGTAGTAATTTCTGTGAAACCTATAGGGTACTTAGGTCAGCAGAATTTTTTTTTTCAAGCTAGCAGTGTGATTGTATAATCAAATACCAGAAGTGCTGGGAAAATAGAAATTACTATAAAGGGTAGTTAGAACAAAAGTAAAATACAGAGTCTTTTAGATTATTGGAAATATTGAACTTTTTTCTTTGGGCATGATCAGTTCTACAGGGGGAATACATGTAGGATGCTTTTGTTATGCCAGCCATCAAAGATGAGGGGCCATATTGTTTTGCAAATGTTGATTGGTCAGGAGACACTTTGTTTCCAATCAATATCTAGAGAACACTTAGACTCACCTTACTCAAACTTGATATGTAGGTTGTTCATGACCAGTAGATGACCCCTTCAATTTTCCAGGTAATTAGGTCAAAGGCCAAGATCACGGTGAGCTTGGAAAGTAAATCCGTTTCCGATCAATAACTATAGAGCTTGGGGCCAGGTTCCTCAAACTTGGAGTGTAGGTTGGTCATGACCAATAGATGACTCCTATAGCTTTTCAGGTCACTAGATCAAAGGCCAAGATCACCATGACCTTGGCCGAGCAAAACAGTTTCTGATCAATATAGAATGCTTGGGCCCATGCTTTCTAAAACTTCATAGGCAGGTGGGTCAATAGATCACCCCTGTAGTTTTTAGTCACTAGATCAAAGGTCAAGGTTATATTAATAATTAACTGAAAAATAGTTTCTGATGAATAACTAGAGAATGCTTGGGCCTAGGGTCCTTAAACTGGGTATTGGCTCATCAGACTTGCTATACAGGTTGGTCTGTTCAGATGACCCCTTTTGCCTTTGAGGTTGCTAGTTTCAAGGCCAAGATCATGGTGGCCATAAACCATAAAGAGGAAAACAGTTTCTGATTGATAACTGGAGAATCCTTGGGCTTTGCTGTCTAAAAACTTTCTACCTGCCTACCCATACAGTTCCTGTACTCTTTTGTGTTTTCCAGTAATTGAATTTTATACTTTTTATATCCAAATTGTCATTGACATAAGCTACAGTTCCTCCATTTCATCTACTTGCCAACGCCAATAGGTTTGATATCAGAAGCCCCTGTCATTCCCCCTTTAATGTACTGACCAAGTCCCTGTCCTTCTACCTTCCTATTCTTTTATGGGTGCCTCAAGCAATAAGATGCATAGGGGGCATGTTTGTTTTACTGACATCTCTTGTTAACTTTATTTCAAAATGTATTAACTTGTAGCGATGATTGGTATATTTTTAAAGAATATATATGTTATGTTTATGCAGAGACATTCACGGTTCCAAAAAGACAGAATGATGTATTTCAAGGAAATGTTGTAAAACTGATGAATACCATAGAGAAAATGATGTCGCAGTCATCATGTAAGTGTTCTAGATTGGTATAACTTGAGCAATGATATAATTGAAGGAAGTTAAGTTCCTCAGTTCCTCTGTCCCTGTCTGTCTGTCTCTCTCTCTCTCTCTCTCTCTCTCCCAACTTTGATCAGATCTACGACTTGTCTTCCTCTCACCTCCCACATCTTGTATCAGGCAGAGTCCCAGGTAGCACTCATCCAGAATACTGTTCATAAGTTACACACACTTGTATCTAAAATTTATTTCAAAGTAATGCTAGAATATTTAAGTGATGTTTATCACACAGTGTTGTGGTCGAGACCTGGGAAAAGTGATAGTGACTGAGGATTGGTATGACAAGCAAATTTTGAAAATTGTGCGAGTCATTATTTTTTTTTGAGTCTTTTTCCCTTTGTGCCACACTCTGAACTCAGTAAAAAAAAATTGTGTAAGAGTCTATGATATATGGTTTTTCCATGTATATTAATGTGAAAACAGTAGTATTTTAAATCATGTACCTGTTATTATTGACATTTTGTAAAATATAGTAATGATAAAGATACACTGGATAAGATAAGGTTTAAATTGTTGTTTCATTTGGGATTTTAAGTGGTTAAGGAGATTCCAGAAGCCACCAAGTTTGAGAGTGCCCTTAAAGCCCCTGCTCAGAAGGGGACACCTCAGTATACGCAGTGGGTCAGTAAACTATGGAAGGAGACAGCAAAGCTAAAGAATTCAGATGCACGGAGGTTTCTAAATCCATGTAGAGCTCATTTAGAGGTGAGCCTTGAGGTGCAAGCTTAACCATAGAGGTTTCTTTTTTGAATAGCATTGGTTGAGTTTTTAAGAATCTTTTAAGCTAGAAATGAGCCTCTCTTCCTGTATTCATGCAAACTGTTTTGTTATGTTGAAAGGGACAGAATATGGGAGTTGCTGTAGAGTTGTTCAGTGTATAAGTAGTTGATCAGGTTATTAGTAAATAAAATAAAATAAATGAAAATGTTTTATATGCTCCTTCAGTTGTTACAGTTTTAAGGATGAATGCAGTGTGTATAAATAATATCTTAATTGAGGAGAAGTTAATTGTTGGAGGAATTTCAGGACTAAACAGGAGTTAAACAGCTTTTAAATTCATTTGTTTGAAATTCTTTTTTACACTTTCCTGTCAGCAGTTTTGAATTAGGTACCCTAATTATGTGCAGGAATAGTAAGTTATTCTGCAACAATAAAACCCTTTGAGGTGTGAGATTCTCAGTAACTTTCTTCATTCCTTACTCTGGGCACAAATACTGGTTTGAACCCAGGTAGCAGTCACAGCTGTGGATAAATATAAGTTTAAAGAACTTGTTTCTCAGTTGCTGTACCAGTTATTTAAAAGTGAATAACATTAAACTAAAGACCTAGCCAGTTTGTGTGAACTCCTCAGTGGAAACCACACTTTTGAATATTATCTACATATTTTTCACAATATCTATATTCCTTCTTGGATATCAACATGTATTTTCACTCTTAATGATATCAACTTGTATTTTCACTCTTAAGGATATCAACTCGTATTTTTACACTTATGGATATATATCTACTTATATTTCAGCACTACAACAAAGCATTGATCATATACAATGATGCAAGAATGCAAGATGCCTTGAACTACCTTGATACAGAAATGAACAAGTGGAAAGAAAATGCAAATATGGATAGAAATGAGGCCCAGCTTTATGGAGCCTTCAAAAGTGAGTTTGAACGTTTTGGAGATCCTTATAAAGTCTTTAAAAAATACTCTAAATGTACAGCCAGGTACAAAGGGTTTTTATTTTCTTCGTTTTATGCAAAAGGTTGATTTTCACATTTCCATAAACAGGAAATTGGTTGTCGAAAAATTCTTTACCCAAGATTGCTTGTATATTTAATTATTTTAGTCAGTAACATATTACCTTGATTGTGTTCTATTGTTACAGTGCAGAACAATTTATGCTGTCGAGTCTTTTATGTGGAAAGAAGGTCAGCCAAATATCTTCTCGCTGAAACAAAAGAGAACCATGTTTTACTGCAAAGCTAGCAAGATTGTGTGAAAAAAGATGCAAAACATCTTAATGAAGGGACAAACATGTTTGACAACACTTATTGGTTGTTTAGATAGTTAACCACCCCTTTTCATGTTACCTTTAACATTACCACCTTATCATTTTCAAAAGAACTTGATGGTTATTTCACTGTATCGTTTTCATATAATTATTTGCATTGTTTGATAAATAACATAAAGTGTTACATTTTCTAGAACTGAGGGGTGCCAAGTTTACAGACTGTCCAAATCCAAAGCTTCTTAAGTTAGGAGAAATGATCAAGAAAGCATACAAAGACAACTTTGAGAATTCACGTGGTATTGTATTTGTAAAAACAAGAGACCTGTGTAAGGCTATCCTGAGCTGGATGCAGGAGACTCCAGGGCTTCGGGAATTAAACCCTGTACCATTTGTAGGCACAAATATGGCAGCAGATAAAGGAGGTATGTCATATACTGTACAGAAAATTCTAAATCTAGGGAAGTAGTTGCTGTTAGAGCCTTGTAGTCATGGTTTTATGGTGATTCAGTTAAAAAAATCGATTTTTAAATTAACAGTTCCTGCTTATGATGTTTTAAATTTTTTGAAAAAAACTTAAATTACATGTACGAAAAAAAAAAAAAAAGAATTTTTAATAACTCTTTATCAGAAAATCCAGTCTTTGTACGTCTCATCTGTTGTCTAAAGGAGACACCATATAGTGGGCTTTGCAGTGAATTTGATCAGTCATGACCAGCTTCTAGTCTAAAACTTTTTGCCAAATTGATTGTATAGTGGTATCAAATGTCTTTACTAGCAACTTATTTCTGTATGATGTACCACCATTTAGGTATGACTAAAGCAGAACAGGTTGATGCTCTACAGTATTTCCGAGATGGAAAACACAAGCTAATTATAGCAACATCAGTGGCAGAGGAGGGTCTCGACATCTCAAAGTGTAATCTTGTGATCCGATATGATCATGTGACCAATGAGATCGCCATGGTTCAGTCTAGAGGTAGGATTTTAATTAACATTTTTTTTATGCCCCCAAAGGGAGGCATATAGTAATTGCACTGTCCGTCCATCTGTCTGTCCTGTAAAATCTTGTCCTCGCTTCATCTCCAAAACCGCTTGAGGGATTTCATTGGAACTTAACAGGAGTGTTTGTCACCAAGCCTAGCTGTGCATATCGTCAGGAGTTTCTGGTCGGACTTTTTTTGGCAGTGTTATGGGCAGTGTAATAGTCATTCTTTATTATAACTTCTATATTAAAATCTTGTCCAAGCTACATCTCCTAAACCACTTGGGGGATTTTATTATATATAAAACATCAGTAAGGGTTGGGAATAAAACAATATTGTTTGTATTCAAGGCCAAACTCTCAGCTTTCTATTTCATTGAAAATTATGTCTTCAACCTTCATATAAGAATCTGAAGCAGAAAAACATTACTTTACCATTTACCTTCAGTGCATGCATCTGATCTCTTTTCCACAGGCATATTCAATTATATATTTACACCAGTTTCATTTCAAAGCTACTTTTCAGGGGCATATGTCAATTTCCAGTGACAGCTCTTGTTTTTTTAGCTCACCTGAGCTGGCTCAGGGTGAGCTATTAGGATTGATGAATGTCCGTCGTCCGTCGTCTGTCGTCCGTCGTCCGTTCACATTTAGTTCGTTAACACTCTACTGGTCACATTTTTGCTCCAATTGTCACGAAACGTGGTCAGGATGTTTCTCCCAGTAATTACTCGGACGAGTTCGAATATGGGTCATGTGGGGTCAAAAACAAGGTCACACAGCCTGTATATGGAAAAACCTTGTTAACACTCTAGAGGTAACATTTTCAGCCCGAATATCCTGGAAATTTGTCAGAAAAGTTCTTTCCATGATTTCTAGCTCAAGTTCAAATATGGGTCATCTGGGGTCAAAATCTAGGTCACAGGGCCCAAATATGGAAAAACCTTGTTAACACTCTAGAGGTAACATTTTCAGCCCAAATATCCTGGAAATATGTCAGAAAGGTTGTTTCGATGATTTCTAGGTCAAGTTTGAATATGGGTCATCTGGAGTCAAAAACTAGGTCACACAGCCTGAATATGGAAAAACCTTGTTAACACTTTAGAGGTAACATTTTCAGCCCAAATATCCTTGTAACATATCAGAAAGGTTATTTGGATGATTTCTAGCCCAGGTTCGAATATGGGTCATCTGGGGTCAAAAACTAGGTCACTGAGACCAAATATGGAAAAACCTTTTTATCACTCTAGAGGTAACATTTTCAGCCCAAATATCCTGGATATATGTCAGAAAGGTTGTTTTGATGATTTCTAGCTCCAGTTTAAATATGGGTTATGTGGGTTCAAAAACTAGGTCACACAGCCCAAATATGGTAAAACCTTGTTAACACTTTAGAGGTAACATTTTTAGCCCAAATTTCCTGAAAAACTGTCAGAAAGCTTGTTAAAATGATTTCTAGCTCAAGTTGGAATATGGGTCATGTGGGGTCAAAAACTAGGTCACACAGCCTGTATATGGAAAAACCTTGTTAACACTTTAGAGGTAACATTTTCAGCCCAAATATCCTGGAAATATGTCAGAAATGTTGTTTCGATGATTTCTAGGTCAAGTTCAAATATGGGTCATCTGGAGTCAAAAACTAGGTCACACAGCCTGAATATGGAAAAACCTTGTTAACACTCTTGAGGTAACATTTTCAGCCCAAATATCCTGGAAAACTGTCAGAAAGGTTGAATCGATGACTTCTAGCCCAAGTTCGAATATGGGTCATCTGGGGTCAAAACTTAGGTCACAGAGCTTAAATTTGGAAAAACCTTGTTTACACTCTACATGTAACATTTTCAGCCCAAATATTCTGGAAATATGTCAGAAAGGTTATTTCTATGGTTTCTAGGTCAGATTCGAATATGGGTCATCTGGGGTCATAAACTAGGTCACAGAGCACAAAAATAGAAATATCTTGTTAAGGCTGTAGAGGCTACTGTTTCAGTCCAAATATCCTGGCAGTTTGTCAGAAAGGTTGTTTGGTTGTTCAAATTATTAGGTTAGGTTAAAGGTCACGGAGGCTAAAAATAGATTTATCTTCTGTACCTCATAAAACCTTCATTTATAGACCAATATCTTTGATATTCAATATATAGGTTTCTTGCATGGACCTCTACCCATGGGTAGGGTTTGAGGTCACTGGGTCAAGGTCACCATAGCTTATAATAGATATTTCTACTTTCTGTCATAGAGCCTTTATTTATTGACTGATATTTTACATAATTTGTTTGTAGGCACTTACATATTTTCAATTAAAAAATGAAATACTGCTTAACAGCAAACCTACAGCCATAGTACTCAGGTGAGCGATCCAGGGCCATCATGGCCCTCTTGTTTTGTTAAGTGCAACACTGTTGCTACAGAAAAGTTACAACTTGCCTCTTACTTTCACAAAAATATTTACAATGCAAAGAATCTTAAACCTGTATAACAGTGAGCAATTAATTTTTAACTAGCTTCTTTAATATTTTTAGTTCGTGAACTGATGGTGTGCTCAGGATGAGCTTAAATGATCAGCCTTTGTTTAACATCAAAACTCCTGCATAGTTCATGGTCAGCAGAGGCCACATTTTTATCTAACCTGAGTGAAAACTTGCATAGAATGTTAACCCCGATGATCTTACAAATGAGTTTGAAACTGCTTCATGGTGTTTCAAAAATTAAGTCACCAGCTCAAAACAAAGGAAAACCACTTTTTAACACTAAATAGAGGTTGTAGTTTTGGCCCAATCTTCATGAAACTTTATTCAGAATGCTTGTCCTGATGATGTCTAGGAAGAGTTTGAAACTGGGTCAGAATCTAGATCATCTGTTCAGATCAATGGAAGACTGTGTAAACATACTAGAGGTCATATTTTTACCCAGTATTCATGAAAATTAGTCAGATTTTAAATATGTTTTACTTCAGTCTTCATGGAACTTGTTCAGACTGTTTGAGTTAAAAATCTCTAGCCTGAATTTGAAATTTATTCATGTGGGTTCAAAAAGTAAGTCACCAACCCACATCTGTGGAAAAGCTCATGAACTCACTCAAAGTAATTATTTATTACCAGTCTTCATGAAGATTGCTGAGAATGTTTGTCTCTTGAAAGGTTTTCTCTTGTCAAAACTATATCATCAGTTCAAGTCAGTGGGAACCTTGTGAACAGTCTGAACGTCTTATTTTGCTTCCATTTTGATAAAAAAAAAAGAAAGTCAGATTGTTTTGATAATCTCTGGCATGAGTTCGATTCAGGGTCATGTCGGGTTAGAAATGAGATCATGGTTCCAGTTTTGTCAAAAAGCTTTTGAACTTTCTAGAAGTCAAATTTTTGACCCAGTCTTTATGAAACCTGTCAAGAATCTTTGTTTTGATTTATTCTAGGATGAGGCTTTTAAGTCGGGTCATGTATGGTAAGATTCTATCGGTCAGCAATACAGTTAATTTGAAAACCTTGTGAATAATGGAGGGGCCAAATTTGTCCTAGTCTTCATCAAACTTTTAAGTTACATGTGTCATCAAGTCTTTTGCTTTTTATAGCGCATGATGTTAGCACATGCTTATTCTTCCACTCTTTCCATGACCTTGACCTTTACCTTCTTGTCCTTTAGAACAGTGATACTTAGGTACAGGAACATCTTGGTTCCTCTTGTTGTGTATTTTTCAGTTGTTCTGTTCACATTCAAGTATTCCTTTGCCATTTCTTGTACAAGTTAACGAGCTATTTGTTTTATCTATTTTTAACTTGAGTATCGGGTACACAATTTTCGTTCTAATTTTCATAGTTAGATGCATATAGTTGCCGCCTTGTCCGTCTGTCCGTCCGTCCCAAAATTTTGTCCGGACAATGTCTCAACCACTGGCTTGAATTTACTGAAACTTCATAGGAAACTTCACTGCCAAGAGGAGCTGTGCATATTAGCAGCCTGTTCCAGTTCAATGATTTTTCACAAAGTTATGCCCCTTTAATGCCCTTTCAACTGTCATTTTTGTCCAGACTATTTCTCAGCAACCATTGACTGGAATTCATTGAAACTCCATAGGAAGCTTCACTACCAAGAGGAGGTATGCATATTACCAGCATGTTTCGGTTCAGTGATATTTCACAAAATTATGCCCCTTGGATGCTTTTTTTATGTAATTTTTGTCCGAACAATGAGGGACATTGCTGATAACAAATTATCTCCCTTACTCAGATAACATCAAAGGTAGACCAAATTGCACTTTGGTCCTTTCAGTTGGAATCCTCTGACTTTATCCTTGTTTCTCTTTGTGATTGTCTTGACTTTTAGCTGTGAAAACTGTCACTTATATATTAAATAAAAAGTTAGGATTAACAAAAAACAAACATTATGGTATTAGCAAAACATGTTGCTAAACTAAATGTTTAATCAGACTATCATTGTTGCAAATAATTAGGCTTAATTATCACCATACCAAAAGAGAAAATAGCGATGAAAGCAGAGGAATCCAAATGGAAGGACCAAAGTAATATTAGAGAATATTCAGGGTAGATAATCCACCAATGTCCCCCATTTCTCAGCAAACATTGGGTGGAATTCAATGAAACTTGATAGGAGGCTTTACTAACAGTAGGAGCATATTAGAGACATGTTCCAGTTCAGCGATTTTTCACAGATATATGCCCATTGAAGCCTTACCATCTGTGATCGTTTGTCTGGAGCATAACTCCAAAGCTATTAAGGGGATTATGATGAAAGTGTACACAACGATAGAATGCAGTGAGAGGAATCACAATGTGCAAGAACAAAAGCTCTGTCAAGTTTACTTTCGGAATTATCTCCTTTTGATAAAGTTAACTTTTGTCCTGAACATAACTCCAAAGCTATTTTGTTGAAAGTTAAGAAAAAGACTGAGTGGAAGTGCACTATATTATGAACATAACTCTTGCTTACCTTCATTTTGAATTAACTCCCTTTATTGCATTTAATTTGAACTCTTTTGTCCAGACTATAACTCAAGATCTATTAAAGGCATTTGTTGAACATGTGTTATGTTGGGGAGCATCCATCATTTCCAAGATATCCTTGTTAATACTTATTAACAAAGATATTTTGTAAAATTCTTGATTAAAATCTTTAATATAATTCTAAAACAGGTAGAGGTAGGGCTGCAGACAGCAAATATTTTGTGATTGCTGAGGACACAACAGGAATGGCAGAGAAGGAGGAACTCAATATGATACGTGAAGTAATGATGAGGAAAGCTATTATTCAACTCCAGGTGATATTTTTAAAGTTCATACCAATTTTTTAAGCTTGATTATCATTCATTTTATCCTTGTATTATGGAATATTGAAAATTACTTTTGAGAGAAGATTCATCGATATTCATCTTAAATACCAATTTCACATTAAGGATGGACTGAGCCTTACATGCATTAAGTGTACCTCATAGACACCTCTATGGCTTTTCATGGAATTGAACCAGGAATCTGTCACCATTGGGATATTAAAGCAATCAGGATATAAATCTCTGTTGAGGAGAATGATTTTTGCCTGGGATTTGAATCAGAAAATCTACCAGCATTTGGCTGTTGAAGCACTTTAGAGGTAGTTTTTTTATCAAACAAAGTGACTGCACTATTACATCTTTCAGAAGAATTTAAGGCAGTATGTGTGTGAAATAATTTTATGGCAGTGGTCTCTATCTGCCCATCTTCCCGTCTATGAAACTTTTGTCCAGATAACACTATTTATTGATTCAACATCACACATTGACAATGTACATTGAGTGTATGTGCATCACTCAGATAAAAAAAGATTTTGTTAATATTTCACACACTGTTAGAGAACATTAGGAGGAAGTGCAGTATGCAAGAACTCTTACTCTGCCTTTCCCCAATTTTGAATTATATCCCTTTATTATCAAGAGGTATTGATTTGAATCAGTTTATATGTCACATATGAATGATATTGAAAAACAATTGCATTGTATAGGAACAGTAATTGCCGCTAGCAATATCTATTTATTCTAAGTTAAAAACTCAGTATTTTATCTGTACCACAATGATATCATATGCATGAGGCCAAGATGAATAACCAGGAACTCGTTACAGCCCTTTATAAGTTAAAATCATTTGATTATACAATTTTTTGCCATGCAATTTCCAGTATTCCAGACACATTGAGTAATACATGTAGCTCCTCATATTCTAAATCTGACAAAGGGAGGTGCTGCTTTATATAGTCATTCAGCTTCTTTTGAATATAAAATAGATTATTTTAAATTAGATAAGATGATAATTGTCATTTAAATTGAAATCAGCAACATTTCTTGAATTGTTGTTAAGTTAGAGCCTTTGTTATCTTTGTATTATTAATAATTATTTTCCACGACTTTGAGAAATAATTGTTTCCTGTTTCAGAGATACATTGCCAATGATCCAGAGAGATTTCGACAGGAAATACATAAATTCCAAGATGAGGCCAATCTAGATCGAGAGTTGAAGAGTTTGGGATCCCGACGTAAAATAATACGCACAGGCCAGTTTGAACTTCGCTGTATTAAGTGTGACCACTTCATTTGCTGGTCAGACGATGTTAAAAAAATTGAGGGCTCCCATCATGTTGTTGTTGACGATCACTTGGAAAATCGTGTGTCTTTTGCCAGAAGTGGGTCATCAAGATACCAGGATGAGACAATCCAGTTTGTTGGAAAGCTAATTTGCAAAGAGTGCGGAGGAAATCTTGGTGTGATATGTATTCATCGCACTGTGGAATTTCCAGTGTTGAAAATAGAAAATTTCCTGATTGTTGATACGAATGGCAGGCAAGATACATGCAAGAAATGGAAGTCTGTACCATTTATTGTTGCTCCACTCACTAGTGATGATTGGAAGACAATCATTAAAGCAAGAAAAGAAAGAGTTCATTTTGAGTAATAGAAATGCATAGGTATCTTTCTTTTCTGCTCAGAAAAGATACATTGTAATAATTGACTAAGCTATATTAAAAATGTTATTTAACACCGCTCAAACTTATCTGGGAAGATGGGGGTAAATAGAAGTCAACTTATTAGTCAGTTGATCGATTTTGGTATTGGTTTTTACGTGTTCCCAATGACAGAAAGAGAACAGTTTCAATTAAACTAATGAAACTTCATATTTAGAAGGCTTTTATGAAAATATAGCAAGGGATTGCATTTTGGATGTCTTTTTTTTTTTTTCAAGGTAATGGACAATGTTACTAAAAAGTAGAAAAACAGTTACTGATCAATAACTTCAGTTTGGAATGTCATATTGAAATAAAATGTCATAAGTAGCATTTAGCTATTACTAATAATAGATTTTGGTTTCCACACAATATTACATGTTAAAGAAGGTCTCTTGTATTAAGGCTTCATGATAATAAGACTGCATATATCATGACCTCACTTGGGATTGCTTTTGGGGTCATTGGGGTCACTAAGCTTTAATAAAGATAGATTTTTGGTTTCAGTTCAATATCTTCAGTTTTACTAGGTTGTTTGTACTTGAGCTTGGACAGTTCATAGCAACTAGTCCTTAGAATTACTTTTGGGTCTTTGGGATCAAACAGCCACACACTGTTCCTAAAATAGATTTTTGGTTTCCACATAATATCTTCATTTCTTATTAAATTGACCTATTATACTATGACCCAGTTATAAAGTGGAAATGCTTTAGGGGTCCCTAGGGTCAGGGTGAAAGTAACCATACTTTTTGTACCACATTATGGAAATAAATCAGTTGTACTTAAAACTTAAGCAGCTCATTACTTCACTGCAACACTTAGAAAATGTTATTGCCGAACCATTGTTGATATTGTTGAAAACATGGTTTCATGGCATTGCCACATTTCTTGTTGAATATTAAAATATGTTTTAGAAAAAGGGGTTGTTAAGTAATTAGTAATACATAGACAAAGGGAAATCAAAGCATCAAGGAATTTTTCCCATCAATTTATGAATATGGACCATACCCTTGGGATTGGGAATTTCAAGGCAGTTTGTCCAATTTCAGTTACACTTTTTATTCAATTTATATATGCCCTAAAATATTTTGACACACATTAATCATTAGACACATACAATTTTTTTATATTTTTTTTTTTTTTTTTTTGCCAGTATTATTGACTTGCTGTGGGGATTTTGTTATGTTTTTTAACTGTCTGTCCGTCAGTCAGTCAGCACTACCGAAAATAAATAGGGGGCCATCTAACTGTAAACATAACAAAAAAGAACAATATAGTTCATACCGTAACAGTAGAAAAAGGGGCCAATGGCCCTCTATTAAACAAAAGAAAAAAACAAGTGCAAAGGCCCCCTATCCAATTTCGGCCGGACATCTGTCCGTCCATCAGTCTGCACTACGGAAAATAAATAGGGGACCATCTAACTGTAAACATAACAAAAGAGAACAATAGATTTCATTCTGTAACAATAGAATAAGGGGCCCATGGCTCTCTATTAAACAAAAGAAAATAACAAAAGAAAAGGCCCCTATCCAGTTTCAGCCAGACATCTATCAGTCTGTCCGAAAACTCTAACATTGGCGGTGAAATAAATTGGGATTTTATTTTGCCTTTGCAATAAAATGTAATATAAGGCTCGTACTTTCAGTTTTCTGTTCAAGTGTGATGTGGTCTGATTCTTAACAAAGTATTATCATTTTAGAGTTTTTTATTATGCGATTTTGTTTTTATTTCTGCAGAACAATCTTGGTTAGCACCCACATTTTAGAACTAAAAACTTAGTGCATGTGTTTTCAATTTTGTCACAAACACTTGTTGTTTGAAGTGAACATTACAAGAAATTGCAAAAATTTAATAGGGGTCATTTTCAAACAATTTGTGAAATTTTAATTGTAGTTATTGTAGCTAAAGATAATGCTAACATAGCCAGCTGAATCAAAGGAGTTAAGGTAACACCATCAGGTTTTTTTTTGTATTGTCTGTTTATCATTTTTCACTTAGTTTGAAAATTTTAACAATAATATGATCAGTGTAATTATAAAAGCTTCATGCTGTGTATTGGTAAAAAACAAATAGTACATTCTGTATTAAGTTCAAAGTATATCTCAGTTTATGTAAGCTTTTTAGTGATTTTCTTGGCAAGGTGACTCTTTGTATTAACAAGCTCAATGTTACCTTGAATAAATTACCTGTATTTCTAATTAAGCTTATCAGCATGTTTAAGGGTTATTTTTTGGATACAATGAAAAATTTTACCTTTCATAACTGTTTGAATATTTTTTTTACAATTGTTTCTTAATTATCAGAAACAAGAGAAATAAAAAATTTCTCTTTCTAATTTTTTGATCAACATTGATTCATCATTGTCAAATTGCCAAGTTATAGCAATTTTGAATTGTCATGTTTGTCATTAATTTTGTTATGTTGTATCAGTTTTGAATTGTCAGCATTGTCTTCTTAATTTTCTTTTGTTCTACTTATGACATAGCAATTAGTATTGCAGATTTCAGAATTCTCCCATGCTGTGCCTGTCTTGTAAGGTTTCACTGACTGCAATCTCTAGAGCTTGTCATGTTTTGCTAATCATCAACCTTGTATGTAAATACTTTGTCGTGCCAATATTTTTGTGTCATATGTTGAAACCAGTGAATATTTCTGTGATAGTTCTTTGTTAAATAGTGTAGCTGCATAATGCCCCAACACAACTCTTCTGTACTTGGGCATTGCAGTGTTTTCTTCTGTTATTACAAATAATTTGGCTGTTAGAATAAAATAATGATCATGATGTAGGTTGTAAAAATGTTGAAGATGCTTTACACATAGGCTTTCCTCTCTCTGTATCCATAATGTTAAAAAATGTACACTAAATCCTTAAGAAAGATCTGCTTGAGAAAACCTACGTTGATAGTTTTATAGGTACAATGTAGTTAGTTGACATCGTCTGAAACCCACATTCATTCTGTGCTGCTTCACTCTATTTCTCAACCGTAGATAACATAGCTGTATGGAGTACATACTAGTGGTAACTGATGATGGGACATTGAAAGCTAGAGTTACAGATGTGTGAATAAAAAGAATGGAGTATTTTTATGGTAATTGTCAAGATGATTTTCTGTATAATTGTTTTTTGGAGAAAATTAATACCAATAAAGATTAAATCTACACATTCTGTCATTCATATTAACCATCTCCGTGGCCTAGTAGTGGTTAAGGTGTCTGCTTATGGAGCGGGAGGTTGAAGGTTCGAGTCTGGTCAGGGGCTTGTTCTGATGTGGCCAGTTGGTGAGCCGCCAGCTAGTTAAAAAATGGTTAATGATTGCCTGTCCGCCTGGCACATAAGATAAGGAATCGGGGAGTAAAAGTGTACACTAATAGAGGTGTCTCATAAGCCCGGGAGGTTGGCCTTTTCAGTAGGGGTGACACTATAATAAACAAGCACTTTACTTTAGTCTTTACTTTTATTAAACTTTCAGCTTACCTGAGCACAAAATGCTCAAGGGTGAGTTTTTGGGATCGTTGATTGTCAGGCGTCCATCAGCATGACTCGTGCGTTGTCAACAATTTGACTAAAATGACTTCTCCCCCTAAACCACTAAGCCAACTTTGATGATCTTGCCTGCAATATTCCTTGCATAAAGCTCTACCAAAGTTCTTCTAAGAATTTAATTCCAAGCAGAACTCTGGTTTCTACAGCAACAAGAAGGAAAAACTTTAAGTTAACCTGACCAAATTTTCAGATGATTGTTGAATTCAGACAAATGTACTCTGAGTATTGCTAGAAGTTCTTGCTAAAAAGTGTAAGTTTAACAAGCCAATGGACTGAAAAATTATTTCTCCAATGTTTTCCTGCAATAACCTTTATTTTCCAACTTATGAGTAACAATGTTTCAGGGAATGCCATTGTTTTCCAACTGTCCCCAGTTTCTAACTGTATCAAGCACACATGAATCTGTCTCAAAGTACACGGGGCTTATAATATAGATATAGAGGTATTATTCTTGTTGCGTAAAATACCATTTAAATCATTTCGTGACTGTTATTCCGTGTCACGCGTACTGGAATTTTCCCCCGTCCATAAAAAACCATGCAAATTACACGATAAATCATTCTCACGGTGAAAGGTTTATTTTGTGAAAAAAAGACAACAAATTTGATGAGGACAGGTAATTTTTACTCTTACTTAGATAAAATAAAGACCTGCATATTAAAACATTTAAAAAAGCCATTTGATTCAAGTAGTTTTCAACTGTAAATTCCAGAGAAGATCAAACGTAGTGTACCAGTTACCGGACGGTACATGTCGGAAATATCAAAATCCAAACTTTACTTGGCTGTATGAAAACTTTCTTTATGTATAGAAAAAGGCAGTTTTTCTTTGCAGACTGATATTTACCACATTAAATTCTTCTTTGAAAGAAGGTATAATAGATAGTTTGTTCTGGTCTGTGGTTGTCGAAAAATTCAGGTGACAGACGATATGCCCCAGTGTCTTTATGAGCCACTGTTTTTATGCGCCACTTTCAATACCTTATATGACACTATTGATTGTATATAACTTATTGTCCTCTGCCTTTTCGAAGAAAAAAGGGGGATATAGAAATAGTCGCCGACTTTCGTGTCCTGTCCATAACTAAGCCATTCATCAACAGAATTTGAAATAGTTAGGCACAAATGTTTGTTATAGCAGAGACATAGATAACAGAGATAAGCAGCTCCTATTTACTCCATTGAAATAGCGCACATGCCTCTCAAAAAGTGAAAAAGTAAGGCATTTTGTAGCAATTAAAACTCAATGGCTATTAGTTCGACCCTTTTAAGGTATACATCATTTGAAAGCTTAAACAGTCATCTATAGCTGCAAGTTAAAATATTGGCAAATTTCTAGCCCTTTAATTTAATATAACTTGGCAGAATATACCCACTATCCCAGTTTTTCACCATCTTAATAGTTTGTGAAAAATGATTAAGTTGCAGTTCTCTTTAACACATGATGCATCATTTATTTTTACCAGGAATAAAATTATTTTACCTGCTGCAATAGACAAATGGCAAGGCTTTCAGAAAATGTATAACTTGTTTCAATTTGGCAACTAGTTAACAAGTTATACTTGCTACAAGACACTGTCTTAGCAGGCACGCATGAGACCTTAACTAGCTAGGAAGTTGCCTATCTCTGTTATCTATGTCTCTGGTTATAGTAAGACAATGTGTCATGCTTGACATCCATACCCCTACCTCCAAGATCAAGGTCACACTTGATAATTAAAGGTAAACATTGTCTATTGGAGTGTATATGTCATGTCCAGTCCATAACTTTCTCATCAATCAAGGGATTTTGAAAATACTTGGCACAAATGTTCACAGTAATGAGACGACTTGTCGTGCACAACACCCAGGTGCCTACTTCCAAGGTCAAGGTCACTCTTAAAGATCAAAGCTTAACATGGTCTGTTATAGGGTTTGTTTTGTGTCTGGTCCATGACTTTTTCATTGATCAAGGGATTTTGAAATTACTTGGCACAAATGTTCACAATAATGAGACAACATGTCATGTGCAACACCCTGACCCTACCTCAAAGGTCAAGGTCACAAAAAAAGTTGAATTCTTAAGCATTGATGAACAAAAGCCATTAAAAGAAACAGTATTTATACATGTAGGTCAACTTTTTTTGAAGAAAAAAATTGAGTTATTGTTATAGTTATGGTGTCATTGCTGCTGCCATTGCCATAAGCGTTCCCGTCCGAAAACTGAAACATGACCTAAACTTGACCTTGACTCATAAATGACCTTCACCTTCAAGGTCAAAATATTGAATTTTGCTAAAATTGACCATAATTTTATTATGATTAGGTGAATTGTCTTCATACTTAGAAACAAGAACCTTTTTGACAAGATCTTCCATGGGACCAGACTAAGCTTGACCTTGACTCATAAATGACCTTCTTCTTCAAGGTCAAAATATTGAAATTTGCTAAAATTGGCCATAACTTTATTATTATTAGGTGCATTGTCTTCATATTTGGACACAACAACCCTTTGGATAAGATCTTAGAGTGGACCAGACTGAGCTTGACCTTGACTAATAAATTACCTTCACCTTCAAGGTCAAATTATTAATTTTGCTAAAATTAGCCAAAACTTTGTTATTTGTTGTTGGATTTGATTCATACTTGGACAAAACAACATTTATGACAAAACCGACATGTTGAATAACTCAAATGTGACCATGACCTAATAATGACCATGACTGTCAAGGTCAGATGATTGATTTTGCTTAAATTGTCATAACTTTCTCATCTTTATATGGAATTGATTCTTACATGGACAAAACTATACTTATGAGAAATCCGACATTTGACAGGCAAGATCAAATTATTGAAATTTGCAAAAATTGGTATGGATGAATTTGATAATTAAATTCCAAATGATGTTTCATTTAAAATCCCTTCACCACAGTGTGCTTCCTCTGATGTGTTTGCCTTTGGAAATCGGAAAAAGTTGAGCGTGGCCCCCACTTGCGCTGGCTCTTGTTAAAGTTTTCTGATCCAAGCATTCGAAGAGAAAGTAAAAAAAGAAACCCACAACATTTAAGAGATTGTGTACCAATCAGAATCTTGGCCATCACTGTTACATTCTTACTCACATCTGAATGTCCAGTTCCTGTCAAGAGAAAAATGTACTCTTTATTTGGCTTAACTGCTCACAAGTCTCAGGGAAGTACCTACACACACTGTATTGCTAACTCAAACTACCTCCAAACATGAAGTCTGTCTTCAGGGTCATGCTTATACAATGACCAGCAGAGCAATGTCACATGATGGTTTGAAGTTAGTCAATTTTACTGCAGACAAAATCAAAGTAAACAAGTCGGCTCTAGTAGAAATAGACAGGCTGCGTGAGCACTGTACTTTCAGTTGGGAACATCCATTTGAAAACTTGGACCCTAATGCATGTATGCACATAGGTTTTCTCAAAGAGAGTCAACTGATTTTGAAAATAACAGTTCCCTCTAGTTTAAGTGTAGAATAGTTTCAGACCAAGGTAGAAGCTTTCTCATAGCTGTTACTTACAGAAATACAGACCACCCCAATTCAACAAAAATATGTTTTTTACTCTCCTCATCTGCCATCAGTGCTATACCTAAGTCACATAATATTATACTTGGTGGAGACTTTATCTTGGTGCCTGATGATCCAGTTGTGATTAAGTTTTGTCATGATAATCAACTTCGACAATATGTACATTGTAGAAAAGCCAACTCATCAGTTGGGAAGAACATTGGACCTGATTTTTGCTTCTGATAACTTACAGTGCACTAGTAGAGTGATTCCAGTTTCTTACACCAACCATTTCTTGACTATTTTATCTGTTTTTTAAATGGCTTGTATTGATTTGTATTTGTCACATTTTGTGGTTTTGAAATAGTGATAACAGCTATACAAATATATTTCTGTTTACACATACACAGGAGTTATTTCATTCTATTTCTTTAATGAATTTATTGTTACATGTGCAGATCCAGCATAAATCAGGATTTTGCACTGAAAGTCCAGATCCATACCTTAATCTTTTGAAATACCACAATTTTGTGCTTCATGTAAAACTTCCCTTAGGCGGGGGACGTTGGTAACTCTGTTACAAATTGTTGTTGATAGTGAATTTGGGTTTGAATTACTACTTTAGTTGCTTCTAAACCCGGTGTCAAAACTCAACCAAAATAGCTGAACCAGTTACAGAATTCTGCTGAATATATGAACAGAACTTGATCTACTGAGATCTACTGACCTCAGAATCAATGTGGATCATATATAGGTCATGAGCAACTACACTACCAAGTCTAAAGATTGAAGACAAAAAGGTCACTGTGACCTTGATCTTTAACCTTCTGACCTCAAAGTCAGTAGGGGTCATCTACCAGTCATGAACACCCCCACAGCAAATCTGATGACTGTATGCTAAAGCGTTCTCTATCTATTGATTGGACAAGCTTTTTGTGGTCGAGGTCACAGTGACCTTAACCTTTGACTTACTGACCTTTAAATCAAAAGTGGTCATCTACTGGTCAACCTCCCAATCAAATCTAAGGACTGTAGGCCAATTGATTAGACAAGCTTTCTGTGGTCACGGTCACAGTGACCTTGATCTTTGACTCAAAACCAAAAGAGATCACCTACAGTTCTGTACTTATTGGTAGGACAATCTTTCCTTGGTTAAGGCCACAGTGACCTTGACCGGCTGACCTCAAAATCTGTAGGTGTCATCCACCAGTCATGACCAAACTCCCTACCAAATCTGAGGACTTTAGGCCAAAGAGTTCTTACTGATTGACCTTCAGTTGTGACCTTGACCTTTGACCTACTGACCCCCCAAAAAAAATAGAGATCTACTCAATAAGGGCAACCACCCTAAGAAGTCTGAATGCTGTAGGTCAAATGGTACTTGAGTAATTGAATGGAGATGGTTTTCAAATTCAAGGTGACAGTGACCTTGACCTTTCACCTACTGACCCAAAAACAAGGGGGTCATAATTACTGAAATACTTAGAATAATAAGAATAAAATTGGCTTCTTTTTAAGTGGTGCATAAAGACACTGGTCCATAACGTCCGACATTCTAAAGATTTGAACATAAACAGAATTTCGACAGCTTTCATTCAGGCAAAAGCCTTTACCACTGAATAGTGGTGGTATATATTGATTTTATAATTAACGTAACATGTAAAGTAATGGTGTAAATTTCAACTTCCTGATCAGGTTTAAAATGCTAGAAAAGGCATAATTTTGAAAAGCCTAATTCATTATGCTTAAAGCGACTGACTCACAGACCGACCATGAAAAAAAAAAGTTTACACATCTAGAAATTCTAGCTGTAATTGTGAAGAACATATTGAAACTAAGTTACTGACTCATTTTTTTGATATAAAAAAAAAAAAACATCAAAAAATAGAGTTTTACACACTTTTATCAGTAAAAAATTTACCCCATTAGTCACGGGGTAGATACTTAAATTATATCATTAATTTTGACGAATTTTGATAAGTTGTCTCTGTTGCTCAGTAGGTTGTCGCTCTATAGTTTACGGACCGAAAGGACATGGGTTCGAATCCTGATAAAATTAAAACTTTTTTTTCAGGTTTCATGGTGTATAGAAACATTATGTTTTTTCCGAAGTATATTAAGTTCTCTTAAATTTTAAAGAAAAAAAATGTCATCTAAATTCTGTGAGTCAGTTGCTTTAAACTAGTAAAAGAGTTTAACTACTTTTTTAGTTCTGATATTTTTTAGTTGTTCAACTTTAAAGAAATAAAAGGGGAACAAGCATGAAATATCAGCCCATTAATTGGTTCACCTTTGGAAGTGAAATAGTGAGGTTAAATTTTTAATGATTCTGGAGATATTTTATCTATTTTGCAAAACAGATAATTTCTCTCAGTCCAAGTATGGGTTATTGAAGTTGTATATTTATAAGTTGTGAAATGACATAAAAGTAATGAAAAGGTTCTAGTCACCATTATCCTCCATTGTTTGTTTTGTTTTGTTTTTGTTTTTTGTTTTTTTTAAGGTTTAACATGAGATGCTTCTATTTACACTGCCTCCTCACCCCCCCCCCCCCACACACACACAAAAGTTTTTTTCAAGTAAAAATCAAATTTTCTTTATTTTTTCAGCATTAAAAACATCTGTGTATTGTTTCTCCATCAGAAAGATTTTTGTCTTTTAATTATTTGCATTTTTTCTACAGAACTGTATGAACTTGCTGATGTGACTGTTGTATCACCATGGAGACATACCTTACTCTGTTGTATGTGACTTTGGAACAGGAATTAGCTCTCAAAGATTTCTTCCTTGAAAAGGGATGGTCTTATTGTAAGCCAGGTATATACCAATAAAAGAACATATTTTTCTGTTAGTCAGTAGTTAGTGCTTCTTTTTTCAGAGAAAAACGATAAAGACCAGCTAAAAAGACCACTTTGATTATTTCAAAAATCATGTGAAAATAGCAATTTGTTAAAATCAAAGTCTTAAATTAGAAAAAATGAGACCCATTTTTAAGACTGGTTCAGTTTTAAGACCATGTTTTGACTGGTCTTACTAATAGGTACTTACTGTTCTTTTGTTGCAGGTGGTAGATGGATGATTTTAGAGATTTTATCGAATCTTAGTGAAATCTAAATTTTTATTTTTTATTTTTGCCTGTATTGTAAAAGTTGATATCATTAGGTATGAACTGAAGAGCTTAGAGAGGACCTCATTTAATGCAATACAATCCTTATTATGTACTTGAAATCAGACAAATTTGTTTTAATTTTTACAGGTTTTTGAAATGCCTAAAAATAATTAATGTCAGTCTGTCAATCTTTTATTACTTTTACATTATAGACATGTAACTTGTTGCAATGTAGTTTTCTGGTAAATGCTTTGTAATGAGCAGTTATAGATATTTCTGTATGATTCAATAGTTATCACTTAATAACAAGTATGAATTTTTTGAGACTCAGTAAACTGAAGATGTAAGAATGGTATGATAAGAGCACATTAAAAATGTTTTTGTACATTTTCAGATCTGAGTGTTTTAACAGACACTGTTGGACCAGCTGAAAAGCCACAAATCTTTAGAACTGTAAATGAAGATATAATTGAAAACTCTGAACTTTCTGGAAATGATGCATCTCTAAAAAGAACGATTACAAAAGTAGTCACAAAGAAAGGTAGAAAGAAAGTAGGGACATCACCTGATATAACAGCTATCAAGGTCGAGATCCATACAGAAAATGAAGAGTTCATGAGGGAATTAGATGGCCCAGAAAAAGGGGCTGTTGATGAGCTGACCGAAAATGATGATGGAGACAATGATGATGACTTTGCTGATGATTTAAATGAAATAAATGAGGAGGCAGTTGGTATGGAAAACAACTACATTAAAAAAGCACATAAAAGGACTGTTAGCAAGTCAATAGTTACAAATGGAAGGAGCTTTACTCAGGGAAATTTGCAACCAGGAACTAGGTCAGCAGATCAGAATGATCACTGGGCATCTGGACGTAAAAAACGGAGAGTAGGACCTGTGACAGAGACAACATTAGATTCAGTGATGTCAAAAGAACATAAAGAGGTGAAGCAAACATTTTTTATTTTTTTGCCTAGGTTAATTAGAAAAAACTGAAAGTTGTAAGGTTAGTTCGTCCTTGTCCAATGGTTTGTATTAGTAAGAGAAGCATACTTAGATCTGTTTAATTGTTAAACAGTTCTTAATTTGAGACATAAAACTGACTGTGTGTTAGTAATTATACCCTCACCACAAAATGTGGTTGGGGGGTGGGGATTATACTGGAATCATTTTGTCCGGTTGGTCAGTTTCGTTTCAACCTTGTCTGCTCAATAAATCATATACTAATTGAAGGATTTTCTTCAAACTTGGCTTTGATGTTAACCTCAACATTGGAATTGCAGAACCCATGTTGCCCTTGTTTCAGATAAAGGTCAAGGTCACATTGGAAGGTCAGACAATTTTCATGTCCGCTCTGTAAATATCATACCCCTTGTAGGATTTTCTTCAAACTTGACTCAAATGTTCACCACATAATAGCAATGTGCAGAACCCATGTTGACGTTATACTAGCTCAAAGTCAAGGTCACGCTTGAAGATCAAATATTTGACAATGAATTATAAGACAAGGATTTTCTTCTCACTTCGCCCAAATGTTCATTTCAACAAGGCAATGTGCATAACCTATATTGTCCTTGTGTCAGCTCAAAGTCAAGGTCACACTGGAAAGTCAGACAATTGTTTTGTCTGCTCTTTAAATCCTATACCCCTTGAAGGATTTTATTCAAACTTAGTATTCAAACTTAGCTCAAATGTTTCCCTGATGAAGAGGATATGCAGAACTGGTGTTGAACTTGTGTTGCTCTTGTACTACCTCATGGTCAAGGTTGCACTTGAACGTCAAATATTAGACAATCAAATGTAAAACAAGGATTTTTCTTTGTTGGCTGAATACATGATATTCTTTATTTTAGCTCATAATTTCTTTTTTTAGTAACTTTGCAAAGTCAAAGGTGATTGTTACCTGTTTCCTGCTTTATTCATACCATTACCTGTGAAGTGTTGTCTTATTTTTGCCATCAAACACAACTATTTTATGCCACAAAAGTTATTCCCTTTTCCATCTATTCAAATATCCAAGTCACCTTCAATCAATGACATTGGTGGGGGGTGGGTATGAATCGCATTCAGCGATAGTTCTGGTTTTTTCTGGGATCAGATAGATCAGAAGGATTAAGTGTACAACCTCATTGGCTTCTGAAGGAGAATTTATGATGACTTCTGAGTTATTTAAAATCGTTGATGCAGATAAAAAAAATAAAATGGTACAGCAGAACAGGAAAAAAAAAAAACATACACAAAAATGCTCCACCTTAAGCTTAACCTAAATTTTTTTTTCAGAAGGTTGACACAGATGAATCCCCATTATATGATAAACAGTACTTCAGGACCCTCCTAACAGAAGCACTAAAGTCTTCACCCTCTGGAAAAGAAACTGCCAAGAACGAATTGTCAGTTTGTCCACAGTGTGGAAAATCAATTAAAAATACGAACATGAGGCGCCACCTGTTGTCACATCTTGACTTACCTTACAGGTGCACACGCTGCACAGTTTTCTTCAGGTCAGAAGCTGAACTTGAAACACATAGGCAGGAAAAACATATAGGTGAATTTGTGTGTACTTACTGTGGAATGGCATATAGATTTAAAAACTCTCTGACAGAGCATATACACATGCGACATGAAGGTAGGACAAAAATGTATGAATGTACAGTATGTGGAGTTAAAATGTGCCGTAAGAGTCACCTGGATGACCATATGAATGTTCATAACAACATCAATCCATACAGTTGTGACAACTGCAGCAAATCTTACAAAAACAAGAGTGCATATAAGAGACATTTAAAAGATTGTGGGAGTGGAAACAAATATGTATGTGACGAGTGTGGTCAGTTGTACAAATCAGCAGCAGGTTTACTTGACCATTCAAAAAGATGTCATGATAAAACAAACAGCTACTTATTCTACTGTGTTTGTGAAAGCGGTTTTAAGACACGAGCTGCAAGGTGCAGGCATAGATTACATTGTGAAAAATATCAAAACCAGAAAGACAATAAACCAGGTTTGATAGAACAAAATATTACTATACTGCGTGTAACAAGTACTCCAAAAGTGGAACATGCAATAAGTGAAAATGGTCTAGTTCCTCTATTAAAGTCAGATAAAAATAACGATTGTATTGAGGAGGGAGAAGTTTTATCACAACCTGTAGCAGAACATCATGCAGATGATGGTACCTTCCATAGTCTTGCGGAGGGTGAGATAGCTAACAGTACAGACGGTTTGAATGGATCAGATTAGAAGATGACATTTTTTAAATGATACCATTAATGAAATTTGTTGCACAAGGAATTTATGGCTGTGTTGAAAATTTGCATTTTCTAGATAAGGCAGCAATGTGTATGAAACAGTTAAAGAACTGAAGTGATAATACGAATTCATCAAGTTGACTTTATGTCTAAATGCTATTGCCTGTGATATAAAACTTTCTCAATGAGTAATTTCCCTTGGGTCTTACAAATAATCATGTTGAATCTTCAATGAAGGACTTAGAAGTGAAATTTAACTTAGTTACTTACACTGTTTGTGTCTGAATGAGAGCACCATTGAAGCTGGTTCAGATAGTTTTTAACAATTAGCTTCTGAGATTTGTAAATTCTCATGCTCTGGAAGTTCAAACATACTGGAGAATTATGCATGTTTATTTACTCATGACTATTACAGCTGTAAGATTATTTAAACTAGAATAAAATTTATGTACTTGCTACTTCTTGTGTTTTTCCCCTTTTTTGTTCTTTAACAGAAGAACCATTTTATGAACATCCTCAACCAGCATTTGTAAATTGATATGAAGATTTTAAACATGCTTGGGGCATCTGGAATGTTATACATCACAAGACAAATTTATTTGTTTATCATTTGTGGTTACATATCTCATCAGTAGTGTGATCCCAAGGTCAAGAATGCTGCAACAACTATTGGACATTGTCTGCATCAAATTCAGCCAGAATTTGTTAATTTAAGATAATTTGAATAAAGAATAAAGTTGATCATAAAAAGGTCATCCTCAACTGAATCAGGGTCTTTGAAAGACCCTGACTGAGTGTAAATAGTAAATGTAAATGGTCAACAAGAACGAAGGCCAAACCATGCCAGCCTGGTCATGCTACACAAAATGAAAAACAAACAAGTCAATGTCGATCACAATCACCTTACAAACACAAGAGACAACAAAGTCCTCATCCCGCAATCAAAAATACATCACATGAACTCGTCCTTCCCAAGGACTATAGGACTCTATTCAAAATAAATGATTAAGTTAATCTTTAGTAAAAATCTTGTTTTCTCTGTTATTATCTTTAATAATTCTAATGTTCCTGACATGTGCCTGCCTAGTATAGTCAGTACTGACTTTTGGCAGTAATAAGTTGAAAATATCTTTAAATCAGGCAAATATCAAGATGACAATGACAATAGAATATTCGGCGAAGTGTATAACTCGGAAAAAAAAACTAGAAAAATATAGTGATTTCCTGGAAATCATGGAAAAGGCTGTAAGTGCCTCAAGCCGTACGCTAGAGTCATGAATTTAGTATCTATATAAACTAGGGACTCTCACATTTTACATGCAAATAATTATATTTATATTAAAGGGACACTTAAGTCCCTGAAAATCGTATTATCGCTGCCGTAAAATATGGCCGTACAAGAAAACCCGGAAATCATGGAAAAGACTAAGTTCCTAAATACATGAGATAGAATTAAAAAATGTATCTGTATTAACTAGAAACTTTCAGCTTTTATGTACATGTTAAATGTTAATTATTATATTTGCTTAAGGGAACTTTAAGTTTTAAAGCTCCTGAAAATAGCATTACCACTGCCATCAAATACAGCCGAACGAGAAAACCTGGAAATCATGGAAAAGGCTGTAAGTTCCTTACTACTTGTGCTAAAGTAATAGATTTTGAATCTATATTAACTAAAGACCCTCAGCCTTTACATCTATGTAAATGATTATATTCGCCTAAGAGGGATTTATGTCATGGAGCTCATGAAAATAGCATTACTGCTGACGTAAAAATACGGCCGTAAAACATAGAAAAGGCTATAAGCAGTACCGTAACAATATGTTATAAATTACACCATTTTATGATTGTCTTTTGTTAATTTGAAAATTCAAAATTTTTTACCAGTTTTAAAAGTCCAACCAGCCTTTAATTAAAGGTGTGATTCTTTTATTGCCAAGAACGGCGATCAAATCAAAGGGATACTAAAATGTAATCAAATTCGATAGGTTAGGTGTGAAAATGAAATTAACATTTTTTGTTAGCTCGACTTTTTTAACCAGATTAAACTTGACCTTGACTTTTAAATGACCTTCAAATTCAAGGTCAAAATATTGAATTTTGCTAAAATTGGCCATAACTTTATTATAAATAGGTGGATTCTCTTCATGCTTGGACACAACAATCCTTTGGACAAGACCTTCAAGTAGACCAGACAAAACTTGACCTTGACTCATAAATGACATTCACCTTCAAGGTCAAATTATTGAATTTTGCTAAAATTTGCCATAACTTAATTATTAATAGGTGGATTGTCTTCATACTTGGACACAACAACCCTTTGGACAAGATCTTCAAATGAGCCAGACTCAACTTGACCTTGACTCATAAATCACCTTCACCTTCAAGGTCAAATTATTAAAATTTTGCTAAAATTGTCCATAACTTTAGTATTTATGGTTGGATTTCATTTATACTTGGACAAAACAACACTTATGACAAAACCAACATGTTGAATAATTCAGATATAACCATGACCTTAAAACGACCTTGACCGTCAAGGTCAGATGATTGAATTTTGCTTAAATTGTCATAACTTTCTTATTTATTTATAGATTTGGTTCATATTTGGGCTAAACAACACTTTTGACAAATCTGACATTATGATTATCTCAAATTTGACCTTGACCTTTAATTGACCTTGATAGTCAAGGTCAAATCATTGAATTTTGTTAAAACTGGCCCTAATTTTGTTATTATGGTTGGATTTCAATCAGACTTGGACAAAACAAGACTTATGAGAAAGCCGAAAAGATAAATTATTTAATTTGACCTAAACCCTAAAATTACCATGACGTACCATCAAGGTCAAATAATTAAATTTTGCTTAAATTGTCATAACTTTGTTGTTTATGGTTGGTTTTGATTCATACTTGGACAAAACAACACTTATGACAAAACCAACATATTGAATAACTCAGGTATGACCATAACCTAAAAATGACCTTGGCTGTCAAGGTCAGATGATTGAATTTTGCTTAAATTGTCATAACTTTCTCATTTATTTATAGATTTGATTCATTTTTGGACTAAACATCACTTATGACAAATCCGACATTATGTTTCTTTAAAATTTGACCTTGACCTTTAAATGACATTGACAGTGAAGGTCAGATTTTTGAATTTGTTAAACCTGGCCATAATTTTGTTATTTGTGGTTGGATGTTAATAATACTTGGAAAAAAACAACACTTATGACAAAGCTGACATGATAAATAATTCAGATATGACCATGACCTTAAAATGACCTTGACTGTCAATTTTGCTTAAATTGTCATAACTTTCTCATTTATTTATAGATTTGATTCATATTTGGACTAAACAACACTTATGACAAATTCGACATTATGATTCTTTCAAGTTTGACCTTGACCTTTAAATGACGCAACACCATGACAATGCGATACGACGCACGACAATGCGAAGCGACAATGGGATATTTCGTGCTTTTATAGCGCGACAATAAGAATTGAAATCGCAATATTTCATTTGACATTGTCGCGCGACGCTTCGCATTGTCGAGCATCGTATCGCATTTTCGCGATGTCGCGTGGCGTTGTCGAGCATCTACCTCTAAGCGCGACGGTGACATTTTAATTGGCCCCATCAGGATTCCGTAATTCTCAGTGTTATTTTGTCCCTGTATAGATCAAATCCATCAATAAATAACAAAAGTTTGGCTATTTTAGCAAAATGCAATAATTCGACCTTGACTGTAAAGGTCATTTAAAGGTTAAGGTCATACTTGAATAATTTAACAAGTAGGTTTTGTCATGAGCATTGTTTTGTCCAAGTATTAATAAAAAAGAACTAAAAATGACATTATGGCCAATATTAGCAAAATTGAATCATCTGACACTGATGGTCAGGGTCATTTGAAGGTCAAGATCACAGTTGAATGATTCAGTGTGTCAGTTTTGTCATAAGTGTTGTTTTGTCCTAGTATAAATCAAATCAAACCATAAATAACAAAAATTTGGCTATTTTAAGCAAAATTCAATAACTTGACCTTAAATGTCAAGGTCATGAAAGGTCAAGGTCATACTTATAATAAATTAAAATGTCGGTTTTGTTGTTTTATCAAAGTATAAATCAAATCCATAAATAAACAACAGTTGCGACAATTTAAGCAAACTACAATAATGGGAACTTGACTGTCATGGTCATTTTAGGGTAAAGGTCATACCTGAATTATTCAACATGTAAGTTTTGTCAAAAGTGTTGTTTTGTGCAAGTATGAATCAAGTCTAACCATAAATTACACAGTTATGACCAATCTTAGTAAAATTCAATAATTTGATCTTGCTAGTCAAGGTCATTTTTTAGGTCAAGGTCAAACTAAAATCAAAATGTCGGATATGTCAAAAGTATTGTTTTGTCCAAGTATAAATCAAATCCATCAATAAATGACAAAGTTATGACAATTTAAGCAAAATTCAAACATCTGACCTTGACGGTCAATGTTATTTTTAGGTCATGGTCACACTTGAGTTATTCAACAAGCCGGTTTTGTCACAAGTGTTGTTTTGTCCAGGTATAAATCAATTCCAACAATAAATGACAGAGTTATGGCAAATTGTAGCAAAATTCAATATTTTGACCTTGAAGGTTGCAAGACACTTCACCCCCCAGACACTTCACCCCCCAAATTTTGCAGACACTTCACCCCTCAAGACACTTCACCCCCCAAAAATTGGTAAGACACTTCACCCCCCAAAATTTATTTTTAGAAATATATGTGAACCTTAACTTTTATGTAGGTATGTAGGCATATTTGTTATATTACTGTAGTAATTTTGCATATCAAACAAAAAAAATAAATACGACCAGGGCTTAAAATTAAAGCCCTGATATGACAAACAATTCATTTCTGATATATTTTTGTATAAAGAATTAACTATTCAAACAAAAAAACATGACAGACTATTTATTCATGTCAACATTTAAACAGTATAAATAACATTCACCACAAATGCAGCCTTGGATATTCCTGTTAGATTAAAGTCCATACTTATACTTCTGTCCAGCAAATCAGTTATCATAATATGGTATGATGGCTTTGTGCAGTACTGGTCGAATGACTTTTTTTCAAAAATTAATAGCTACATGTATTCGTTTAAAGCTTTTTTTCTGTAATGTTTAAATAAAAATATTCAGTTTTTAATTTTTTGTATTTTATTTTGTAGAGCAAAACTGTAATTATTGTACGTATTTCTAATAAGATTAAAAGGGTCTGTCTATATAATCATGCATATTCTCATCAGACAGTTGTATATTGTCACATTGTATATTCAACATTATTTGGCTAAAATCTGTTTATTGAATTGCATGGTAAGTGTGCCACTTATTGATCTCCTATCACATGGCGTAATTACGCCTGATGAAAATTATTACAATATGCAATATTAATTTATTGCATAAATTAATTGACGTAATAACAGGTGTTTAAGTTTAAAAGTGTGCAGGTAAATAACTAGATACCTCAGCTTAATTATGTAACAACTTCCTGGAAAAGGTTGATATATTTAATTTTATTTATAAAAAGATCAAGATAATTAAAATATACTCAAAATTGCAAAGTCAGTGAATACTTACATATCTTTTTAATCTTCTAATTACTTGTTATGGGTCAGCAGCTGTTTTTATAAATTATTCAAAATATAAATCAAGCACAAAGACTATTTATTTATTGATGCTGTAATATACACAATATAGTTTTTCACAGGCACCTCTGAATTAAAACAGTAAATGTTTTGATCAAAATTTAATTTGATCAATTAACAACTTTAATTTCTGGTCAGAAAATACATACATAATGGTATTAGTCTTTCATCCTGTGTCAGTGTGTCATCAGTTAGAGATAAAAGGAGGTGTGAAAGGGATTATATTTGTTGTATTGAACAGAACATAGCTTAATTATTCTGATATAATACATAATATTTTTTTTAGTATTAACTTATAATGTAATATTTATAGACATTTATACAATGATCCTATTCCCAGCCAAACATCAAAATCTATATGTGCCCGGACAACAAAACCATTAAAAATGCTATATGATTCATAAGACACAAAAACATATATCTATTAACACCTTTAATTGTCTGTAAGTAACAAAAAAAAATGGGGGGTGAAGTGTCTGAGTCATTTTTCATGAAATGAGGGGTGAAGTGTCTGGGGGGTGAAGTGTCTGGAAAAAATGGTTTGGGGTGAAGTGTCTGAGGGGTGAAGTGTCTGTAAATCATTTTAACGTATAGTTGATACATGAAAGAATCATAATGACCTTGCACGACAACGCGATGCGATATTCCAATAAATGTCGCGTCGCGTTGTCTAGTGTCGTTTGGCATTTTCGTGTGTCGCGGTAGAGGATCAGTCACGACACGCGACAATGCGATACGACATTGTGAAAATGTCGCGTTGTCGCGCGTCGCTTCGCATTGTCGAGCGTCGTATCGCATAGTCGTGCGTCGAGGCCTACATAAATGCAGAACGCGACAGACGAAAACGCGACGCGACACTCGACAATGCGACCCGACATTTATTGGAATATCGTATCGCGTTGTCGTGCAAGGTCATTTTGATTCTTTCATGTATTAACTATATGTTAAAATGACCTATTTAGTATTTTCAGTCATTTATCTTTGTTATTTTTTAAATTTGAACGTCAAAATTGATTTCCAGTAAATCGATGTTTTTCCGGATTTTCCGGGACTTTTCCGGGTTTTACACCTGCCCGAATATTCGTCCGTTAATACAGCAATCATCGTATTCAACGGTTTTCTTCAAGCCGTTCTTAATAATCTGTCAATGAAATTTGGCTGCATGTCATTAAAGAAGGTAAATTGGTATGAATTTACCCACAGTGAAAACAGAAAGCCTTGACGGACTGATTACGTTTCTGAATCGGAAGTTGTTGTTGATTCGTACCGAAATCAACTCGTACCGTTGAGAACAATTTTCCAGTCATTTTTTTACAAGCACAACTTAAAAGATAATTTGAAAATGTTGAAAGGCTATTGATATTCAGTGATTATGTTCTGTTCTTGTAGAAGCAGTTTTTCTATTAGCTAGTGCGAGATAATAATTCAAGTGACGTCTTGACTTGAGTAAATTCTGAGATTTTTTTGTTGTGGGTCAGAATCTCGCTATAACACCCGGAGGCGAGATATTGACCCATACAAAAAATAAAAAATATCTTGACTTGCGTACAATTAGTTGGACTAGAGCGATATCTAGTAGCTAGAAAGCCGCAGATTCCATTCCTCACTTATGATTCTCTAAAAAACTCAGCACAAACGTACACTTTGATCACAACGATCTCATCCCAACTAGAAACTTGAACTTCCTGATCCCCCAGTCCATACCCAGTACCACCTTAACTCGAACTTCCCAAGAACATTAAAGTATTGGAATAGTCTCCCATACCAGATCAAATCAAGTGCCAGCCTAAATATTTCAATTCTCCCGTTTAGTCCGACCCAACCCCCACCCCACTCCAGTATGTTTTTAACCTTGTACTTCTGTCTTCAAACTTTTATCTTTTAACTAAGCACATAACACTTTTAGTTTTCCTGACGAGTGCCTTCTAGTTAGTCAGTACTAACTGGTCGGAGTAACCGATTTAGTCAAACTAAAAAAAAATACCTATCTATAATAGATAGAAGCACAGGAGTTTGAAATTCTATCAACAAACAAGAGATATTTTAAAAATTATGTCCTCTACATAATAAAAAAACACAGGAGTTTGAAATTCTATCAACAAACAAGAGATATTGTAAAAATTATGTTTTTTTATTATGTAGAGGACATAATTTTTACAATATCTCTTGTTTATTGATAGAATTTCAAACTCCTGTGATAGAAGGAATAAAATGAACTTTATACACAAGCCCCATTTAAACACTGTTATATAGACTAGAGGTGTTTTTGGACTTGAAGAAAAGTTTGTGTCAAGTTTCTGTTTATAAAATGTTGAATTATGCTCAGCTGAAGCAAAACTAACTTTCAGAAATTGTAAAAGGAAACAGACCTGTTAAAAGTTGCAAAAATAGATCTTGAAGACAGAAGTAAAGATTATTTTTGTATTGCTTTAGATCCTTGTCAGTTTCTGAAAACACTTACTACAGGCAGGACATGCATAGACTGGAACTTTACATTACTAATTATGAAAAATCCACTCGCCTCAAGCTAGATTTGAACTGAGTCAAAATAATTCAATTGACGTCTTGAGCAGATTCTGAGATATTTTTGTTATGGGTCAGAATCTCTCTATAGCCGAGGCGAGATATTGACACAAACAAAAAATTACACAATATCTTGACTTGCGTACAATTAGTTGGACTAGATTTGAACTCTGTTCCCTTCATTCTTTATGCAGACTCTCTTCCACATCATCATAAATGCTAGTTGATAGGCATAGGAGTAAGTGCTGTATTATACCTTGATTATGTACAACCTCACTTCTAAGAATTCTTCCTAGAAGCAATGAATGTTGGTGGAACTTTCAAAAGGTTTAATCACATCTACAATTTGGTGTTATTCAAATTTGGCATCAGATGCAACCAGGAAAAATTCACTTACCCTGAGATGGCTTTGAACTTGAATACCTTTGATCACTGAGTACATTGTAGGCACTATCATGTCACCATAAAGTCTAGCTGATACACAAGGGAGAAGAAGGGCTACTACTACAGAAATATCTGTTATCAGGGGACAGACTGTAATTAGTGGAATATATACATGTTATCTAATGATAATGGCATTTTAGGTCTTCGATTTTCTTTATAGATACTAAATATCTGTTATAGCATGCATTCAATACAGGTCTAGTAGAGTTTGAGAGTAGTACTGTATAATATCCCTTTCTTTTCTTTTTTCTTAATCAAGCTAGTTATTAAAAGCTATGCAGAAAAATTCTTTATGTTACAGAGCCTGTTGTGACAGTTGTATCACCATGGAGACATATCTCACTCTACTGTATGTTACACTGGGACTTTTCCGGGTTTTACACCTGCCCGAATATTCGTCCGTTAATACAGCAATCATCGTATTCAACGGTTTTCTTCAAGCCGTTCTTAATAATCTGTCAATGAAATTTGGCTGCATGTCATTAAAGAAGGTAAATTGGTATGAATTTACCCACAGTGAAAACAGAAAGCCTTGACGGACTGATTACGTTTCTGAATCGGAAGTTGTTGTTGATTCGTACCGAAATCAACTCGTACCGTTGAGAACAATTTTCCAGTCATTTTTTTACAAGCACAACTTAAAAGATAATTTGAAAATGTTGAAAGGCTATTGATATTCAGTGATTATGTTCTGTTCTTGTAGAAGCAGTTTTTCTATTAGCTAGTGCGAGATAATAATTCAAGTGACGTCTTGACTTGAGTAAATTCTGAGATTTTTTTGTTGTGGGTCAGAATCTCGCTATAACACCCGGAGGCGAGATATTGACCCATACAAAAAATAAAAAATATCTTGACTTGCGTACAATTAGTTGGACTAGAGCGATATCTAGTAGCTAGAAAGCCGCAGATTCCATTCCTCACTTATGATTCTCTAAAAAACTCAGCACAAACGTACACTTTGATCACAACGATCTCATCCCAACTAGAAACTTGAACTTCCTGATCCCCCAGTCCATACCCAGTACCACCTTAACTCGAACTTCCCAAGAACATTAAAGTATTGGAATAGTCTCCCATACCAGATCAAATCAAGTGCCAGCCTAAATATTTCAATTCTCCCGTTTAGTCCGACCCAACCCCCACCCCACTCCAGTATGTTTTTAACCTTGTACTTCTGTCTTCAAACTTTTATCTTTTAACTAAGCACATAACACTTTTAGTTTTCCTGACGAGTGCCTTCTAGTTAGTCAGTACTAACTGGTCGGAGTAACCGATTTAGTCAAACTAAAAAAAAATACCTATCTATAATAGATAGAAGCACAGGAGTTTGAAATTCTATCAACAAACAAGAGATATTTTAAAAATTATGTCCTCTACATAATAAAAAAACACAGGAGTTTGAAATTCTATCAACAAACAAGAGATATTGTAAAAATTATGTTTTTTTATTATGTAGAGGACATAATTTTTACAATATCTCTTGTTTATTGATAGAATTTCAAACTCCTGTGATAGAAGGAATAAAATGAACTTTATACACAAGCCCCATTTAAACACTGTTATATAGACTAGAGGTGTTTTTGGACTTGAAGAAAAGTTTGTGTCAAGTTTCTGTTTATAAAATGTTGAATTATGCTCAGCTGAAGCAAAACTAACTTTCAGAAATTGTAAAAGGAAACAGACCTGTTAAAAGTTGCAAAAATAGATCTTGAAGACAGAAGTAAAGATTATTTTTGTATTGCTTTAGATCCTTGTCAGTTTCTGAAAACACTTACTACAGGCAGGACATGCATAGACTGGAACTTTACATTACTAATTATGAAAAATCCACTCGCCTCAAGCTAGATTTGAACTGAGTCAAAATAATTCAATTGACGTCTTGAGCAGATTCTGAGATATTTTTGTTATGGGTCAGAATCTCTCTATAGCCGAGGCGAGATATTGACACAAACAAAAAATTACACAATATCTTGACTTGCGTACAATTAGTTGGACTAGATTTGAACTCTGTTCCCTTCATTCTTTATGCAGACTCTCTTCCACATCATCATAAATGCTAGTTGATAGGCATAGGAGTAAGTGCTGTATTATACCTTGATTATGTACACCCTCACCTTTTAAGAATTCTTCCTCCAATTCCTAGAGCATTGAATGTTAGTGGAACTTCCTAAAGGTTTCATCACATCTATTTTTTTGAGTTATTCAAATTTGGCATCAGATGCAACCAGGAAAAAATCCACTTGCCCTGAGATGGCTTTGAACTTGAATACCTTTGATCACTGAGTACACTGTAGACACTGTCATGTCACCATAAAGTCTAGCTGATACACACTGGAGAAGGAGGACTACTTCTACAGAAATATCTGTTATCAGGGGACAGACTGTAATTAGTTGAATATATATGTTATCTTAAAGACCTTGATAATGATAATGGTATTTTAGGTCTTCGATTTTCTTTATAGATACTAAAGATCTGTTCTAGCATTCAATACAGGTCTAGAGTTTGGGAGTAGTACTGCATAATATGCCTTTCTTTTCTTTTTTCTTAATCAAGCTAGTTATTAAAAGCTATGCAGAAAAATTCTTTATGTTACAGAGCCTGTTGTGACAGTTGTATCACCATGGAGACATATCTCACTCTACTGTATGTTACACTGGAGCAGGAATTGGCAATGAAAGATTTTTTCATTGAAAAGGATGGACATACTGTAAACCTGGTAATAATTTTACTAATGATATGGTCAGGTGATAACTAGCTGTTTCAAGATGCAGTGTGTACATGTATGGTAGTAGCTTAGGTTAATTCAGAGCTTAATGAGGCTGGAGTTCAGCAAACATTTTCATGAAGAATATACATTTAATTTCAGAAACTGCCTTAAACATAAATGTACTTTGGAATTTTTCCCTGTTAATGTTTTTGATATGCAACTGCACTTGTAAAGAGTTTTGTGAGACTTAGGTTGTGTTTCCATGTAATAAACCATTTATCTTTATGTATTTTCTGTGCTTTTGGAAAAGTCAAGTTGAATCCCAAAGTTGAGCTTGTGTAAATATACATTACATAATGAACAACAACTTTAAATGAGAATTATTTGACATTATCACACATAATCAATCAATTTGAATGTTTTCAGATCTAAGTGTGATGACAGACAAAGTTGGTCCAGTCAGTAAGCCGCACAGCATTAAGACAAAGAATGGAGGAATAATCATGTACTCACAACTTCCTGGAAATGATAAGTTGCCTGGAGTAGTGACAGATAAAGCTGGAAAGAGGGGTAGAAAGAAGAAAGAACCATCTCAAGATTTTACTGAAGTTAAGATTGAAATTCCTGAACAAGAAGCAAATCAAAGTCAGCTGGGCAGTGATACGTGTGAACTTGTTCTAGAACTTGATGATGTGGGTGATGGGGACAATGATGATGATTATGCTGATGAGCTTGTTACAAATACATTAGAAAATGAAGCATTAGATAATGACAAAATTGATCCTAAAGTCGATGATCCTACAAGAATAAGAGATAGAAAGCATGTTGCAGATATGGTTAAGTCTGTTTACGGAACCAGGAGTAGAAGTCGAAACATTCTAAAAAATGTGCGACAAGAAAACGAATCTCTGGATCATGACAAAACTTCAGTGAGCAGAACTTGGAAAAGGAAAGCCGAGGTGAAGACGGATGACTTAGAGGAAGTGGTAAGGCTCAAGATTCCAGTTAATTTTGTTAGAAATTTAAATAATATTCTTACTGCAAGCAGAGTTTTAAGTTAAGAAAGATTACTAAGGACTGCTGATGCAGCTCTGCATTACTTCTCTACATATTGGGCACTGTTGGTAATTTCTTTTGTATGTCATTTAGTTTTATAACCAAAGAGAAATTTGAATACCTAATTGATAGATAATTTTCCCCATTAAGTTATTGAACAAAGTAAAAGGGTTTAGACAAAAGAAGTTCAGCTCTGGTTGTGGATTTTTTGATGTCCATGATGGAGAGCATATATTTATCACAGTCGTCTGTTTGTCCATGTGTCCATAAGTCTTATTGCTGAACAACATAGAAAACAACTACCTGTACATTTGTGTCTGTTGTGTAACTCATTAGTACATTCTGACAGGATTTTTATGCTTTCCGAAGGGAGAGCATATAGTCGCCGCCCTGACCTTCCTTCAGTCCGTCCATCCGTCACACTCTTGTCTGGAGAATAATTTGAAAAGTATTGAAGGAATTTGACTGAGACTTAACAAATAGATAGAGACCAGTGGGAGGAAGTGCAGAGTCCAAGAACCAAATTCTACCTAGCATAATTTTTTAATTCTCTCTCATAAGTTAATAATGCTTGTCCAGAATATAACTCCTAAATTGTCCATCATATCTCATTGAAACTTCACACAGTTATTGAGACTAGTGAGAGGAAGTGCAGTGTTTTAAAAAACCATCACTCTACATTACTTAGTTTTTTAATTATCTCCCTTTATAATACCTAATAATGCTTGTTAGGAAAATAACTTGAGAAGTATTGAAGGAAATTGAATAAAACTTCACACAGTTATAAAGACCGATGAGAGAGAAATTGCAGTGTTAAAGAACCATCACTTTACATCATTTAGTTTTTTAATTATCTCCCTTTATAAAACTTAATTTAGCAACCCCGATCGATAGATAAATCAGTGGCTTATTAGCTGGAATTCTGGAGAACAACACTGATTATATGAAATACAGGTCTATTTTTTACACCTGCCAGCCATGCACTTGACACCTCTTGTTGTGAAAATAAAAATTCTGGCAAACATTCACAGATTAAACAAGTAGCAGGTATATTTTGCAATAAATCAACTGTCCTTACAAATGTGGTTTTTTATACTATTAATCCTCAGATATGTTTCATCATGATTATCCTTATTATAACTTAAAAAGTATTTAATTTCACATGTCATTGAAATAACACTGATAGTTCATTTCTTACTTTTCTGCCATTCTGAACAAAAAATATTTAGGGGAGCATTATTTGGTTTCTGTTAAATAATTCTATGCAAATTTCCTCATATTGAGGCAATGTGTTGCCAACTATCTTTCTGTCTTTACATTTGTCTCTACCAACAAGTAATATAGAATCTGCTTACTTCAGGCCACTGTATATATATTTGTGTGAGCTCCGTATTTAAGTGGTTAGCCTTTTTCAGAATTATTTGTGTCTATTGTTTTGTTAGTCAATAATTAAGATGGATATGTAGGTGGACTTGTTTTTGTTTTTTTTAACTACACAAAAGGCATTCACAGAGCTGCACAGATTTTTTGTTTCACTGAGATAGCACTTTTTTTCAGCCATTAAACCATCTGGGACATTTGTCACTTACAGTGGCAGCCCTTCTTTTACATTCAGTATCTGAAAGGGGCATTGAAAAATTTGTATATAAATTGATCAAACAGTTTTAATACCGGTATCTCAAAGTGAATGAATTTCAATTGTAGAAAAAAGGAAGAACTTCAATGACAAGGACGAAAATGAAAAAGCCTGAAAGAAAAGACCTTGTAAAGAAACTGACATGTAACATATGCTCTAAACAGTACTCAATGCAACACAATCTGGATAAACACTATAAACTTGCTCATAATCCAGATAATCCACCTAAGAAAAAATTAAAGAGAAAACCAATATGTCGGCAGTGTGACATCTGTGGTGCATTTTTTAGCAGATCCGATTATCTTCTCAATCACAAACGTATAGTTCATCTGGGCATCAAACGGAAAGTACCACCAGTTTTCAGCACTTGTGAGATATGTGGAAGTACATTTAAGCGCAGAGATCATTTAAAGGAACATATTCTTGTGAAACATTCCAACTCCAAACTTCCATATCAGTGTAACCTGTGTGAGAAAACGTTCATTCGTCCAGGCGGAAGGGAGTTACATGTGAACAGGGACCACTTGAATGTAAAGCCATATGAATGCACATATTGCAATAAAAAATTCTTTGCTACAGTTTCATTGAAAAAGCACACAAATTCTCAAGTGTGTCAGCCCAATAGAGTACATAGGTTTAAATGTATAAGATGTGAAAAGACATTTTTGACTTCATCAAATTTAGAGATGCATATGACAGCAGTACATTTTGGTGGAGCATATACATGTGTATGTGGAGAGGTAGTGAGATGGTCAGGGAGTATTGCTAAACATAAACGGAAATGTAAGGCCTATCAGGAATATGTAGCAGTAAATGGAGAATTGGAAGACAAACTTTGTAACATTATTGAAGTACCATACAGTGATGTGTTGATAAGTAGTGAAGTGGATGACAGCTCAGTAGCAGCTGGTATGGTTAATGTGCAAACTGAGGTGAACAAATTGTTTGAAGAAGGCCATGAACAAAATACTGATCAGAGCATCAAACAAGATAATGAACCAGACATAGAACAGGATAGTGAGCAAGAATTAGAGCATGATACTGAACAAGTCATAGGTGATCCTGAATAAAACTTAGAACGGAATACTGAACAAGACTTATGAATAGATACTGAAGAAAACTTAGAACAGGACACTGAATAAAACATGGACCAGGATACAGATTGAGGCATAGAGCAAGACTCTGAATTAGACATAGAACAGGATACTATACAAGACATAGAGCAGGAGCTAACAAGAAAAGGATGCTTAACAAATTAGGATACTGATTAAGAAATAGAACAGGATACTCAACATCTAGACAGGTTACACCATATTACAATACAACAGAGCAGTATAGTAAGGTGTGTCACACTTATTCGTTATGATTTGATATTTTGCATCCACTCTGTGTCTCTTGAACCAAGGATATAGAAAATAACTGGCAGAAATGTTAACCATAATGAGATGATATGCAGAGCTTATGTTTCGACTGGTTCGCCATGAGGTCAAGGTCATAGTCATATTTTTGTATAATTTGTGAAATTTGGTGACTGCTCTTATCTCTGCAATTGATTGAAGGAGATTTAAACATTTTGGAAGAAACATTTATATGCCTAAAGGGACATATTATTTATGTTATGCCTCTGGTTTTTCATTTGTTTGTGAAGTTGTCTGTTCATTAGCAATATCTGTTTGGCACAAATGTTTGAAAACTGCTTAAAGGTATCAGTATTTAAATAAATAGATGTTATACCATAAGGAGATGATGACAGGCATGGGTCATGGTCAAGGGTACGTTCAAGCCAATTCACATCTAAATAACTGTGGAATTTTGAAGCATACTATAGTTAACATAAAATCTGCTGGATTGGCTGTTACCAAGGTAGAACATGACTTAGTTAAAAAAATAAACATTTTGAACTTATTTGCAGACATTGTTATAATATTATCCTCATAAATAAAAAGGATCTTACAATGTTTCTTGTTGATAAGTGCTTGTCAATTGTGAAAAAGGCCTTCTGCTATCTTTGAGCGTATATTGCCTAGCCTCAGTCTTGTTTTCTGTATGTGACTATGTTTAGTGCCACAGACCAATACTTTAATGAATGTAAGAGTAAGAACAGTGGATTAGATGTGGATATTCAAATTCAAGGCTGATTGTTACTTGAGGCTGTTGGTTTCAAGAGTACTGATCAGAACGCAAGGAAGCTAATAGATTTGTAGAAGATAAAAGAACTTGTATCTTGTTTACTACAACTTAAGTAAACAGAAAGCTAAGAGAAGTAAGATAAGCAGAAAAATAATTTATCTAGAAGAAGGCAGTGGAGCCCATTTAGCAAATTATTTACAGATTGCTTGAACAAGTGCTTGAACACTTATAGTTTTGATTAAGATAAAAGTAAACCAAATGTAATAAAATGTTGCAGAACAATTGTACTTGTTGTTTTGTCTGCACATCACCAGTTTTATATGTCTTAAGTATCATAATGTAACAACACCTGCTATGAAATCTTATCTGCAGCCATAATTCCATGAATTAAAAGTGAATTTCAACAGATTTCCTGGAGACGATTTACAAGTGTATAAAAAAGCCTTCTTAAAACATTTTGTGTTTTCAAAATGACTACAATTAATAACAATATAGTTTAAGCACTTTGGAAAATATTTCAGAGAACATGGGTGTTCTGCCCTTGTTTCAGACTGACATCTGAAATTGTGTATTGCATCATCATGTTGATCTCAAAGATTGTTCAAATTATTTCCCAAATAGATACAGGAAGATCATTAAAACACTCTTTGTCTGAAACTTACTTCTCTAATTGACCTCATGACTCCGAGTAATCACCTGAATAAGTTTTAGTTGCTTATTGAAGAACATTTATGATATACATGTTTGAATTTTTAAAATAAACCAATCTGTCATACTAAATGGCCTTAAAAGTCCAATAAGGAAAAGATTAACTTACTCCCTATTAAAAGATTGATAGGGATCATTGGGAGTAGTTAATTCTAAGGTTACTTGGTTTTTTCCGTAAGTACAAACAAACTTAATATGTCAATATTAAGAGTTTACCATCTTTGCATTTTCTCCACAAGCACAAACATTGCTTACTATATATGCAACAGTAATGCACTTATATGGTAGAAGGAGCAACAGGACTGGATATACTGTCATAACAGTCGTAATAGCAGGTGTAATAGCGACAGCAGCTACAAAAGTGTTGAACAGTAAGAATTGGGATCACTTTTTACAGGCTTGTTAAAAGGGAAGTCTGTACTTTAGTACAGAAAGGATCAAATACACTATAAAATAATGACCAGTCATACTATGATGTAAAGAATACATCATAGAAGTTTGAGACCATTGCATGAAAATGGTTGAGCAATGACTTTGTCCTGTCTGCAGTGCCAGAGGCAAGGGTCTTCGACTTTTCTGCCCTTTTCTGTCCAATCCCAACAGAATTTAAATTGTAGTAATGATCAATTGCATGCCCGAAAAAGTTAAATGACAGACCCAGATCCTATTTGTATCAAATGAAACTGAAAGTGAATATATTGAAGTGTTGTAAACTAAACTGTTTTGGCCTTTTCCCTTCCCTCATTCTAAAACCAGCTTAAATGAAGATCATCATGGCCCGACTTTACCTCAGGGTAGTGAAATGATACTTTTGTCTAAGCACACTGTGGGATGGAGAAGGTTCCAAGTGCTTATACAAGTTGGCAATTCTTAAAAGCCTTTCACCTTTTTCCAATACTAGACTTCTTTAATACTTCCTGGAAGTGTAAATACTAGACATGTTCAATAGCAAATGGAAGGTACCAATACAAGACTTGGTCAAGACACTTCCAGCTCCTTGAAAGTATCACAACATCATAATAGTTCCTGGAAGATATCAATACTAACCTACTGGGTATAATCTTAAAGGTACCAATATTAGTTATTCAATAGCTCCGGAAGGTACCGGTACCAATACTATACTTACTCAGTATAGAACCTACTCAATGTTAATTAGAAAGTACCAGTATTAGACTTAATAATAACCTACTCAATGTTAACTAGAAAGTACCAGTATTAGACTTAATAACTACTGGAAGGTACCAATACTATACATACTCAGTATCAAGTTTATCAACTGGAAGGTATCAATACTAACCTCAGTATTAGCTTGACGGTACCAATTTAAACTTGTTCAATAGTTCCTGGAAGGTACCAATACTAGACAATATCAACTGGAAGGTACCAATACTACTTTATAACAACTGAAAGGTATCAATACTAGAATTACTTAATATTAACTGGAAGGTACCAATACAAGACTTGTTCAATAATTCCTGGAAAGTACCAATACTGGACTTAATACCAACTGGAAGGTATCAATACTAAAAATACTCTGTAATGACTAAACGAATGAATTGAATTTTATGGCCCGTCGACAACTAAGGTCATTTTAGGCACAAATAACAGTTACACTGTATAATGAAGAACTAATAAGTAACTATGTTGCAATGATGTAAAGTTCAAAAGTTGTCGATAGTATGTAAAATATGATGTAGTTAGAAGTTCTAGTGTAAATAAATAAAACGATTATATCTTGTTAAAAATGTTATCTGTAATGCCCAGAAGATACTAAAACAACAAGGTCATGGAAAGTACCAATACTAGAATATATATTAACTGGAAGGTACTAACAGAAGGCTTGTTCCTGAGAAATACAAAGCTGTTACAACCACCCTCCAAAATGAACTAGCCTAGTACCTAAGAGCCTTATCCACTTCAGGCTACTTGCTTCCTAAGGGTAACAGAGATAATGTAAAGTCTCAGACTAAAATGGTGTTATTAAACAAGCAACTGCACAAATATGCTTTTTAAAGCTATATTTTTATTTGTAGTTTGAAATAAAAGTTACCATTCAACATGTGATGGCCTTGGGAACATTTTAAAACATACAATTTGAAGACATAATTTTAAAATGTTATATTGAAGGCAAGCGTCATAACCACTGCAGTACTTGCCTGCATCCATTTTCAAATTTACCACTTCTTGTGTAACAATGGCTAATTTAACCTCAGAAAAAATAATTTTTACATATTATTTACACTTCCACATTCTGAGACAATTTTTGTTTACCATTTTGTAGATCAATTCCAGAAACAATACAGGTAATATCAACTATATTTTTCATGGATTAAAACAGCACATTGCCACATTTTTCCTATATACAACATACATAACATGTTATCGAGATAGAATGTGGTGTCAATCAGTTCTGTAATATCTAAATGCCACTTCGACAGGCATTTAGCAGGACTTGTCTCTCCTGATTATGAACTATAACCACTTTGGTAGAAACTTGTCTAGGCATCTTTTTTTTTGGATTCACAAATACTTCCTCACAGATTTAGATAAAGGTAAACTTGGAATTTCCAGATTCATCATGTCCTCATTTTATATTTCTCCTGGAGGGTTCTGATGCTGTAGGAGGTGGGGGCACTCCCTTTTTATCAAGGTCTTCAATGTAGCTTATCAATATCTTTCTTCTCTCATCAGCTACAGGTTCTAACGTAAGGTACCTCTTGTCATTCTGAAATCAATCAAAATACTCATTTTCACAAGTCTTGGAAGTTTTCCAAAAAGAAGTTTTCTAAACGAAAGCTTGAAATAATTCCATGTTTTTCATGCTATCCTAGAACAAAATTAAACCGAGTTTTAACATAAGCCACAATACAGTAGTAAAGGAAAATTTATTGAGAGTTATTATACATCCATATCTCCATCTGACGTACCTCTAAAATCTTTATGATGTCATTCATATGACTGTCCGACTCCTGAAGTTTAGCCTTAGAGTTGTATGTGATCAGTTTTGTTTCCTTGAGGAGTTCTCGGAACTCTGCTTTTGCATTCACATACTTCTCTCTGAGATAATCATCAAACTCCTTCTCACGTTTCTGAATAAAGAAAACAAATCATTTTGCATAATAACCTTTACTTTTTTACCAGAATTACAATACACCTCATTTTTTATCTATATTCTAACTTTCCAGCTATAAGAATATTGTCTTATGAAATAAAACTGTCATGCATTACATGCAGGTGACAAAAATGTCACAAGTTGAGAGAATGTCTCAAAAAGTTTTTATGGTCACATAACTTCCTGCCTTTTAATGCTACAGTCACAAGGCAATCGAAAAATTAACCATAAAAAAAAATTACCATGTATCTTAATCAATCTTTTGTTTGACTAAAAAGTGCTGTTGTCCTCGAAACAAACTAGGATTTAGAGATTCAGTCAAAACAAAATAGAACAAATATTTGAATAATTATATTTCCACTGTACTTTTAAATACTAGATTACTTTACAAATAACTTAAATAAGAGAATAAAGTAGGCATCTTTCAACTTTCAAGTTACAAGTACCAACCCTATCGCTTGATGAGAATTTAGAGTATCTTGGGTCTTCCTTTATCAGTTTCTTTATATCCTTCCATGAGGATGACAGAGTGATCTGAAATATTTCAAACATATTTACAATGTTGACACTTTGTATACTCTTGATATTTTAAGCATTCAATTTTGCAAATTTTCTTCGATTAATACTACTGAAACCTATTCTTACAGATCTTGAGATGAAACTTTTTTTTTCATTCTGTTTAAGTTCTTAAACTTTTTATCCCTCTTCACACAAGGAAGTCTACATAAATATCAAAGAAAACACTAAACAAGCTAAAACCTACTGAAATCTTTACATCCAAATTTCTACTCGTACTGTTCTATATCACATGTCATTTTGTCAGATCTGTTACTAACCTCAGATGTTTCATCAAGCAGTTTGTGGAACATTTCTCTGTTTTTCTTTGACAGTGCACTAATGTGCTCTTCAAACAGCTTCTCTTTCTCTTCACGCTCAAGAACAGCTAGGTCCCATCTGTGGTCCTTGCGTAACTGCTTCCGTGTATCTCTCCAGTTCGCTTCAGAGTTACGTACCTTTAATCAGAAAATCCAAACTGGTAAACTTACGAAAAATGTCTTTCTATTTCAGTTCCTACGAAAAGTCTATCAATGTCTTTAACTTGTCAAAAAATTAAATAATATAGTAAGTTTGTAGCTTCTCTTTTACATAGTTTATCCATAAAGTACCTTTAAATATAACATATACTGTGACTTTGTAAATGAATGCAATATAAATCCATTTCATGTAAAATGAATAAAATAAAATTCTATTTTCACCCCCCTCATTACATATCATATGAAATACAACAGTCCCAAAAATGTGTACAAAAACAGAAATGAAGCTGTAATTCTTCTCCATTTACTTACTAGGTCAACTAAGAGAGCATTGAAGAGTTGAATGGCCTCATCCTTCTTATGTTGTTCTCGCTCCTTCTCTCTCTCCCTCAGTGAGGATGACAATGTACGCTGGACCTCTTCCTCACGTTTACGTATACTTGCTTCAATACGTTCTTGCTTTTCTCGTGTTTTACGATCCTCGTCATCAGATTCCTGAGGTATAACAATTGCAAGAATAGTTTTTATAGCTTCAGTTTTACTGTAACCTCAAAACTGAAATACACTTTTTTTTTTCCTTTATCAAACTCCAAGTGCAATCATATTGTTTTGATTTTTTGAAACTATATAAAAGGTTCTCAATCAGACAACAAAAATGCTTACATGTATCTATTTTTTTACCTCTATCTTCAGGAAATTAATTGTTCCAAGGGCTTTAGAAGCTAAAATTAAAAATTCCCTTGAATAAACCAGTTAATGTGCTGCTCAATTTTCAAAGTTTCATCAGTTTCTCATCTTTCACTTCATTCTGGAAATGACATTGGCCTTATGCAAGTGCTTAAAACCCAATTAATTTTAGAGATTTTGACTGCATTGCATAAGGTTACTCACATCATCCAGATTTTTCACATAATCCTTAAACCAGTCTTCTCGTCTGGAGCTACTGTCAACAGCCTTGTAGCGAGGATCGGAATCTATCTTACGTTTAATGTCGCTCCAGCGAGAATGTCTATCTATGTCCGAGGTCTCCTTCAGGAGGCTGATAAAGTCGGTCTTCAGCTGTAAATGGGAAAATTTACTATGTAATATATTGGTCTGGAATAAAATTGTTTCACTGACAAAAAATAATACATGTGTCCTGGATATTTCATCAGTATCATAACAACAGACTGTGGGAATGTAAGCACACTTTAGTCATACAACCATCATTGCCTTTCTCTTACTTTTTCATAGCTTATTTAGTGAAATATGCAAGCAGTCAAAATTCATTGCACTTTTCTAAACATAAACAGTAAGATGAAAACACAGGCAAAATTTATTTTGTGAAAACAGCTTTCTGGCAGCCATCACAATTGTTCAGGTCCTGAAAAGCAATGAAAATTGTATGAATCCCTGAAAAAGAAATCATGGTTAACACAACCCTGAACAGCTGTGATAGTTTGTATATTAATGTTCTAAAAGAAGAACTGTTATGTTTTCCTTTAGGGTTCATTAAAGAATTAAAAAAAACTATTATTTTGAGAACCCCTGGACTGACAATTCAATGCTCTTACAATTAAGCTAGCTAAGCAGGCTTAAAGTATCTGTTTCCATCTTTACATAAACATTTTAATTTCATAATAAATTTCATCTTTGGATGCTTCAGAATTTTTATTCATAATTGGTTTGAAAGAAACTTTCTTCATACATCCTGCCAAAAAGCTGTAAACAGAATATAATACAGATTTCTGAAATAAGAAATATGTAACAGAAAACATGACATAAAGTTATGTAAATTATGAAAAGCATCAAAATAGTATTTTAGTGTATGCCTCATTAATATTTAGGAAGAATAAAAATAGCACATATGCTAACACTTCTTTACTAAGGTCCTCAGCCAATTATAGATCATTAAATTGTTATTCAGATAATTATTAATTGTAAAACTGTCAAAGAATTAATCCAACAATTACTCTCATATCTTATATATTTAATGTGAACTATAAAAGAACAAATGTTTTTTCATTCAAACAAAATACAAACAGCACAGTTATTAATGTATCATGGAATTCATTGCAATGAAAACTTTATGAAAGAATATTTCATCCATTAAACAGCTTAAAATCATGAATCAAAAAGTATGTCATTGGTGGTCACATGTCATCACTTGTATTCATGGTAAAATGAGAAAGGGTTTAACAGGTTTGTACAGAATCATAGTTAACTATGTATTATATTAATCTTGCATGCTTTTTTCTTCATACAAACAGGACACTTTTTAGTCACATATCGAAACGTTTGTTTTCATGTAAAAGAACTGCAGTTTAAAGAACAGGTAGGTATTTTTTTTTAATTTTACATCTCCACATATTGATGAGATACAGTTAGGTCTAGATCTAAATTTTAATAAAAAGATGTTTTTATTCCATGCCTAACTCCTACTTGTTCCACCTATGAACTTCAAAATTTCTTTTAACTTGACAAAAAAGGCATTCCAAACATCAGTTCAGGTTAAGTATTGTTAACATCATCTTGGTATGACTTTTGTCAAACCATTTGCTTGTATCGTGTGTAATTTGCAGTTGCCTTCCACAAGAAGGACCATCGACAAGAAAGACCATATAAAGGAACCAAATCTGTTTACCTCAAATAATGCAATACCAGATGGTATGCAAAGTCTGTTCAATAAACTGCAGTATTTGATTTTTTAATTATTTTTTTCTATGATTCTGTACCATTTCACACATCAATCTAACAAACATTTGATATATTTCTCCACATATTTATGCAATCATAATAGCAAGACTGTATTACCATCTTTTTTTCAAAATGCTTTATGAATAGATTTCAATGAAGCGAGTTTAGTGAAATGTAGTCAATTTCCACTGGTGGATCAATTACATCAATACTTACCACTGATGTTATCTACTGTGTATTTTTAACACAACTTATCAAGAATGAGCATGGCAGGCCAATTAAGTGCAAAAGAAGTGAAGTAAAAATAAAGTACTTGTTCATTATTGTGTCATCCCTACTGAACAGGCCAACCTACCAGGCTTACAAGACACATCTACTGTTGTACACATTTACTCCCAGATTCTTTATCCTTAAAACAGGCACCAGACGGACAAGCAATCAGTAACCTTTTGTTAACTAGCTGGCAGCTCCCAAACCAGCATTTTCAGAACACGCCCCAATGACAGGACTCAAAACTTTGACCTACATCTCAGCAAGTGGACACCTTAACCATCAGGACACAGAGACGGCATTATTTGGCAGTGCTGCTCTAACATAAGACCCAGTAGAAATTAATACAGTCTTGAACCATTGTAAGATCCATTATTATACTGTACTACATATTCAAAGATTGGCCAGATCAGATTATTCAAATGACATATTCAATTCTGAAAAACTGCAGACACAGTCAGCCAATAAGAAACATTCTATGAACAGACAGGGATAACATTTATTAAATCAATTCAAGGTGCAGTACTTTAACTTTACAATCAGACTTATCAAATCCATCAATTCTAACTCCTTGAATGTATGAACACTTATTAAATGAACTTCCTATAAATTTTACTGGAATGTTTTGATCCACACAATGAAATTGACTAAGGTAACAGTAATTAAAACTCTATACGAATCTAAGCCTATGTTCACAAAGCAATAATTATGTATATATTTATAGTTCCATAAAAAAATTCAAACATTAATCAGTACCGGTGTTAACAAACCAGGAGATATCGTCTCGGCTCAAGAACGCTTTATACAAAGAGCTGGTTTTTCCCAGTCTACTGACTGATGGGAGACTGCGTTTCAACCTCGGTTGCTAAGTGACCTGGACGCTTTCATCTTTTCAAAAGTGATAAAGCAGTTTGGTTAAAACAGGGCAAAAGAATACATTATACAAGTGAAAGTTAACGAGCAATCCAACTGTGTTTAAAGTATGTGTACTCGATAAAATTCATCTAAAACTAACATATACATTTGAAAACAATGGATAGGATTGAAATGATCTTTAAGATTTTCTTACATTTTTTTCTAGAAACATTTATCACAAACTACATATGCATGAAATTTACATCAACTACTAATCAATAAAATTTTAATGTGAATATTTAATCATTAAGTTCACTTATTATACGAATTAAACTGGATATTACAAAAATGATGTTAAAGTCTGTCTGCTTTATCAAAGTTTCAAAAGATCAACAAAGATACAAAAACTGTATGTTTTTGTCTGAAAGATTATCTTCGGTTTAAAGCTCCATATATTGCCCTTTAAAATACTGTGGCTTTCAAAGTTATGTCCTCTTCTCAGTTAAAAAAGAAGAAAAGAATCAACAGGATTATTAATGTAAAACTAGATTTCTGAGACACTCAACTTAATTTTTTTTTAAACAATAGATTCAAGACACAAAAACCAAATTCATGACTCCTTCCATCTCCATGTTAATGCCTGGTTATACTTTCCAGCTTTTTTAGTGACCATTGACAGCATATCATATATTTAAAATGATTGCTTTTTTGTAACCATTAATCCATCCAAATTTTTTTTTGCTAAATTCTTGCTTCACCAATCCCACTGAACTAAAGCCACATTTTGTCTTTAGGTTTATCTATCAACTGCATCTTTAAGAGCCAAGTGTTTTGAAAGGGCAATCCCTGAAAATCATATCTAGTTATTAGAGAGCTGAAAAAGGCATGGCTTTAACACCTTCCATAACATGTAGATTTATGAACAAGAGCATTATGTTCTGTTATGCATATAATTGTCATTCAGTATCAATGTGAAATGAAAATATTATCTTGTGTTTTTTAATACTTAAGTAATAATCTGTTTAGATGTGCATATAAAGAACAACTCTCTATTGAAACTCAAACACATTCTCTTTTACAAATATTGAAAGAAAAACAATATACAGCTATAAAATCTACATTATTACTAATACATTTAAATAATAATTATTTCTTCAATGAAATCAACATTGACTGTGATCATACATGTATAAATTCAAACCATTTCAACATAGGCCTGAAAAGTAAAATGTTATTTTTTGTTGCAAGCATTGTCTGAAAAAGATCTGTTATGCATTCAAAGGAAAAAAAAGTTGAATAAATATGGTCACTGAACATGCCTTATAGTGGAATACAGACTGCAACATTGTTTAACAGAAATATAATCTGCCTTGCTATTTGCCAAAGGTAGGCTCTGACCACTAAAATGCCTGACAGACAGCTGCCAATTTATGAGAATTTTTATCAGCCACAGAAAACATGTTCTGAGTGGTAAATAAGATATAAAAACCAACCTGTCAAGACCCTCAATACATACCTTTTCTTTCTGTTGTGATTTTTCCTCCTTTTCTTTCCTCCTTAAATCGGATACAAAGTCGCTGAAGATTGCTTCTCTCTCCCTCATCTTCTCAATGGCTTTAAAACGTTCCTCCTTACCATACTTGCTTGCAAAATCACTGAATGACGACCTTCAAAAAATCCATAAATAAATGATAAACTCTAAACATTTAGGTTTGCTTACTGCAAAAGACTATTTCTTACATTACCACATCCTTTGTATCAACTTATCATCTACCATACTCGGAACTTTCTGAATACCTCTAAAGATGTGAAGCTTATTCTCTGCTTACATTTCAGATTTAACAACATCTCTGAGACAACACAAACTGTCATTTAAACTTCACCTTTAATACAATGAAAATCTCAGTTCTGCCTTAAAACCTATCCTTCACAAGTAAGACATCAAGACAAAGATACTGTTACATACTTTCCATGTAGTTTGGCTTCCTCAAGAAGTTGTCGGAATGCATCTTTCTTCTCCCTCAGTCGCCGATGTTTCTCCCGTCGCTCCTCCTCGGCACGCTCCTTCACATATTGCTCAAACACCTAGGTAACAAATAAAGATTTTTTTTTCAACATTTTGCAAGACTTTGCAATAATGTCTACTCAGCAGTTAAAAAAATTCAATTGTATTTCAGAATACACTTATCTGAGAGCTGAGTGTTAACCAAATAGAGATGTGTCCTTAGGACATGGATGCCCCCACATTCCACTGTACTGTCACAAAAAAGTCCTGTGCAATTACAGGTGTGTATAAAGTCTAAAAACACATTTTTTTAGCTTTATCAGGGGGCATAACCATGCCATTCTTCAATACATTTGCGTCAAAATACCCAGGTGCATTAACTTCAGATGCTGAAACTTTTCTTTGAAAGTTTCATGACTCTAGCAGTTAAACATGAGATACACACGACTCAAGTCTAAAAATGCTATTTTTTGCTAAATCATGGGGCGCAAATCTCCAATAAATTTGCGTCATAATACCCAGGTGCCTGAGTTCACATGCTGACAACTATTCTTAGAAAGTTTCATGGCTCTAGCAGTTATACGTTTTGAGTTACATGCGACACAAACTGATCTATGTATGCACAGTGGGCCAGTATAATGGATGGACAAGGGCAAATCTATAAGCTTGCCCCCACCATCAAGACGTGGGGGCATAAAAACACTTTTTAAAAGATTTTGGCCATCAATATCTCAATCTGTGAAGTTACATGGCAACATAATTTTTGAAGTGAGAGAATGCATGAGATACTGTTAAATCATCAACATCCATAGGGATTTATTTCCATGGAACTGCCCATGGAAATGACAGTAATTTAACTGTAAACAAGAGCACCACTGGGAGGAGCATTATATGCCCAAAGGGTGCTCTTTCTAAGTATGATGCATTTGTGATATAAGGGAGGAAACCTTAGGCTTTGAAATCAAATGATTTGCTTTGAATTTTGAATTTTTTGTTTTTGATTTATAATATTTTGATTTTTAACAATTAATCATTTTAATTTCAGAGTTTTACAGATCTTTATCATATATTCTGAATTTTAGGTTTTATAATTTGTATTAATGTCGGACTTTTACAAGTTATAATGTTCATGCTGTGATGCATGGTTATCAAGTTATAGTGTAGAAATATTGATTGTTAAGCTGATTGTCACCTTGACCTTTTACGAACTTACCCCAAACAGTATAGGGGTCGTGTAATCAATAATGGCAATCATCCAAAGAAGACTGTATGGGAAGTAGTTGCCAAGTTATACAGCAGAAATGCTTTTCAGTGTGTAGGTCATTGTGATCTTGACATCTGACCTACTGATCCTAAGATGTATGGGGTCATTTTCTCAATGTAATCGATCATCATATGAAGTTTGAAGTCTGTATGACAAATGGTTATTAAGTATAACAGCAGAAATAGTTTTCAGTGCTTAGGTAACTGTGACCTTGACCTCTGACCCCAAAATCAATAGGGTCATTCACTCATGTGTGCAACCATTATATGAATTTTGAAGTCTCTATCACAAATGGTTGTCGAATTACAGAGTGTAAATTATTCTAAACATTTAGGTCACTGTGACCTTGACCTTTGACATACTGACTCCAAAATGTACAGGGGTGTGTCAATGTGTGCAATCATGATATAAAGTTTGAAGTCTCTAAAACAGATGATTGTCATCTTACATGGCAGAAATGGTTTTCAATGTTAAGATCACTGTGACCTTAACCTTTGCACACAATGGGTCATCCACTCAATGTGGACAATAATCATATGAAGTTAAAAGATTGTAGGTGAAAGAGTACTTTAGTTATCCTCCGGAATCCAAATTGCTAACGGACCTATGGACACCCAGGACCATAACATATTATGCTCCTTCGGGCATATAACAAAAGCAATCACAATAGGGTATTCACCATCTGCACCTAAAATCTACATTTATATATCATCCTCTTGATGGCACGAAATTGCAGAATACCACTGAATTTAAGCCTATGCATTTTAAGGTTAAAAAAAAATCCATAAATTCAAATAAAAATGATGTAATGTAAAAAAATCATGCTTTCACTCAGTGTGTTATATACCTGTTTTCTCTCTTTGGATGTCAGTAGAAGATATCTGGGGTCGAACACGATCTTGTGTAGTTCCTTCTCCCATGTAGAGAAAGCAGAAACCTAAAAATACAAAGACAAATTTTTGAAATATCTTCATGCAAATGGAAGGGTGAACACATTTGAAAATGAAAGCAGAATGCTCAGATTTTTTGTCAACATTGTCCCATTTCATTTCATTGAAACATATAATGATGACGAAAAATATCCACATAACTGCATCACACTGAAGGGCCTCTTCCCTAGAAATGCCCAGTCAAGGTCTCGCAGATATTTTGGAATCCATTAACAAGTTTTATCATAAAATTACCATATAACAATATCTCGTTACTTATAATCAAGACATTTAGTAGAGGAATTGGAGGTCAATTAGAGAAAGAAAGACACTATTTGATCACACTCTCTGCCAAGGACTGTTGAACATATTAAAAAAAAAAATTGACTAGAGATGGGTTTTTGATTGAACAAAAACATGTCTCCCCCCAGCCAGTTGCTGCAGGTAGTATTGAGTCAGACGATTGTAAAATTTGACATTTAACCTCCAAGTGTGACCTTGACCTTGAGACACCACACCCGCAAAGTGGGTTCTGCACGTCGCCTTGATGAGGTGAACATCTGACCCAAGTTTCATAAAAATCCTTCAAGGGCTTTTGAAGATACAGAGCGGACACAATTTTGTGGCATTTGACATTTAACCTCCAAGTGTGACCTTGACCTTTAAACACCACTCACGCAAAGTGGGTTCTGCACGTCGCCTTGATGAGGTGAACATCTGACCCAAGTTTCATAAAAATCCTTCAAGGGGTTTGGAAGATACAGAGCGGACACGATTTTGTGGCATTTAACCTCCAAATGTGACCTTGACCTTGGGACACCACACCCACAAAGTGGGTTCTGCAGTCGCCTTGATGAGGTGAACATCTGACCTAAGTTTCATAAAAATCCTTCAAGGGCTTTGGAAGATACAGAGCGGACAGGATTTTGTGACAGACAGACGGACGGTCAACCGGGGGAAAAACAATATGTCTCCCCCATTTTTGGGGGGAGACATAAATAATTTTGTTACAGCAATGTCTGAGTAAGTGATTATGATGTCTTCAATATAAACAAATTGTTGCTGCTAAAAAAAACAGTGTAGCCTCTAGACTTTGGGCATTTTATGTAATTAGTTACATTTCAAAATTTACTAACGTCCTTTTCTGCAAGCATATCTCGGAACTGTTTCATGCGTATCTCGAGTGGCACAACAGCTCTCTGCCTGGCCGCCTGTACCTCTGCCTCAATGGCTGCCTCCTTACTGTTGTCTATTGGTTTCTTCTCCTCTTCTGTCTTCTCTTCATTAGGCCTATTGAATAAACAGAACATAAATAAACTCGTACATCGACAGAAAGTGCTTTTTTCTGCCTTTGCAACCAGCAGAGATCATGATAAGCTTGCAAATCTATGCACTCCCTTAATTAAATATATGATTTTCAGTTAGCTTAAGCCTTTTTATCAAAGAATAATACCACAAATTATAACAGCATGTGTACTGACAGTTTTAACTTTTGGAAAAAAAGACTGCAAAACAGGGTCAAGATAGTAGCAGTAACTTAAAATGTTTAGTATGAGAACTTATACTCAAAATTTAACCAAATTAAAAAACAACAGAACTTAAGATCAAGAATACCAAGTCCTCAGCTTACTGAAAAAATACTTGTCAGGAACAGAAGGAAAGTTTTTCAAGAAAAGAATAAAACAAACTAGACCTACTTTTTCTTTTTGGCAACTGGTTCCTCTGTTTCTTCTTCTTTTGCTGGAGCTGGAAAAAAACAAGAAAACTTTGCATCATGGAATGCAGCATCTCTGAATGGAAAGAATATCTACCATACTGACATCTAATCTGGTCTCTATTAAAACTGTTAATGTTTAAATTACCTTGTACCTTTTGCACTTTTTAATTTTATTCTATTCAATGACTAGCAATGGCTGTTAAGCATTCTCTTTAAAGAATCTACAGTCTCAAACTGAAGACCAAGATTGGAAATAGGGGTTCTAAAATTATAACCTTCATCTTGTTACAGGTATAAGTCCATAAGTCAGCAATCATAACCTTTTAAAAACACAACAGAGTAGCATGTTCCTACATGTTTATGATTTTAAAGGCAACAATCTGAACAATTGTAAATTACCTGCACCCTTTTCCCCAGGTGGAGCTACAGTTAGCTTGTCAACATCAGCTCTACCCTGAAGTTCCTCTGGTCTCTCCCACAGTGATGTCCTTGTACTGGGATTGTAAAAGAAGACCCTACTATCCCCTGTCCACACTACACACCATGGTGTACCTGACACAGGTGTGCTAGATACAGGACGGGATTTTTCTTGTTGTTTCTCCTGTTCGGTCTTCTCATCCTTTTCTTCCTCCTTGAGACAAAACAGAAAGTTTTATTGTTTATTTCTTTAACAACAGGGTATAAATATAATTTTCATTTGACAAGAGAACCGTAAATTAAGCACAATTTGACAAGTAAAATTATTTTGTTCACAGGAAGATTATAACACAAGGAAAAATCTTTTTTTTTTCTTTTTCGAACATAGTACTTCAAACCTACTTCTTTGTAAAAAGGGACAACTGAAAACTCAGCACTTGTGGAATTTCCTTACAGTATTTATGAAGGCTTTTACATGTAGATATACCACTTCACAAACACTTTTTTCTCTCCTTTTTTCTCACTTGTAACTTTTAAAGAAAAATACTACCAAAATTCCCACAGGCAGGACCTTTGATTTCTTAAAAAAAAATTCTTTCAACTAGAACTATCGCTGAATGCGATTCATACCCCCACCAATGTCCTTGACAGAAGACGACATGGAAAGGTGGTTAAGGGAATAACTTTAGTGGCACAAATACATATACATAAAAAGAAATTATCTCTGGTGAAAAAAAACAAACAAATTGTACAGGTAATTGTATAAATATATATTGTCAAATCATGTTTGAAACAGTTACAAATAATCTTTCATTTTCCCAATGTACTAAAACAAACAAAACCAGTGAAGTTAAGAAAATAGCATAATTATGTCAAAATGTAATTAAGAGTGGAAACTTTGCATCCTGAGCTTACTTGTTCTAGTTTCAGAAATATTCAAGTACATGTTAAAATTTCAGAACATTTTCTAAGTCAATTTTTGACCTTCAAGTGTGGCCTTGACCTTAAGCTGGCACAAGGGTAAGATGGGTTCTGCACATTGCCCAGTTGGGGTGAACATTTGAGTCAAGTTTGAAGAAAATCCTTCCATTAGTATAGAAATTTTAGAGCGGACATGACATATTGTCTAGTATTGATTGTAAGTAAATTAAAAGACTTAAAAAGGGGCATAACTTTGTCAAAATGCAATACAGAGTTATGAAACTTGACTTGCATATCTTACTTGTGATACCTCATATATCTTTTAAGTTTTAAGCAAATACCTGTGCTAGTTTCAGAAATATTCAAGTACATGTTAAAATTTAAGAACATTTTCTAAGTCAATTTTGACCTTCAAGTGTGACCTTGACCTTAAGCCGGCACAAAGGTAACATGGGTTCTGCACATAACTTTGTTGAGTTGAACATTTGAGTAAAGTTTGAAGAAATTTCTTCAATTAGTATAGGATTTATAGAGCGGACACAATATTTTGAATATTTGATTGTATGTAAATTTGAAGACTTAAAAAGGGGCATAACTTTGTCAAAATGCAATACAGAGTTATGAAACTTGACCTGCATATCCTAATTTTGACACTTCATATATATTTTAAGTTTCAAGCAAATACGTTTTCTAGTTTCAGAAATATTCAAATACATGTTAAAATTCAAGAATATTTTCTAAGTCAATTTTTGACCTTTAAGTGTGACCTTGACCTTAAGCCGGCAAAAGGGTAACATGGGTTCTGCACATCCCCTTGTTGAGGTGAACATTTCAGCCAAGATTAAAGAAAATCTTTCAATTAGTGTAGGACTTACAGAGTGGACACGACATAATGTCTAATATTTGATTGTTCGATATTTGACCTTCAATTGTGACCTTGACCTTGAGCTGACACATGGGGAACATGGGTTCTGCACATCCCCTTGTCGAGGTGAACATTTCAGCAAAGTTTGAAGAAAATCCTTCAATTTGTATAGGATTTATAGAGCGGACACGATAATGGAGACGGACGGACGGACCGACCGACGCGACAAAGCGAATCCAGTATAGCCCCCCTCCACATTTTGTGGTGGGGGTATAATAAGCAAATAAATGGAATGAGTGCCTTTTACATAATACAGAGCACATCACAAATCAAGTTACTGCATATAAATAAAGAAGGTAATCCAATAGTTTCATGCTCAAACCATGAAATGTTATTCTATTACTCTATTTACCTGTTTTTCTTCTTCATCTTCACTTCCTGAGCTAGAGTGGTCATCCCCACCTGTTTCCATGGCAGACTGACCATTCAGTTTGCTGGGCTCTGTTTCTTGTACCACAGGTGTCTGTAGGGCAGTGATTTTAGCCTCCCAGTCTATAAGCTCCTGTGGTTTATCCCAAGTAGATTCCATTGTCTTGGAATTGTAATAATATGATCTGCCATCAGTGTTCTTATGTTCTGTCCACTCAGCAACTTCAGCTGGTTTAGGTGGTAACTGTTTCAAAGGAAAAATAGAATTAACAGTTATATACAAATACATACTACTTCAAATTTCCAGTTTTCAAGTTTTTTTAGCTAAATTTCCTTACTATTACATTTTCAATTCATGGCACCTGTTTTCTGGTATTTTCTTTTAGGTTTTGTTCTGACAAAAAGTTATGAATAACTTTAACAACAATGTCTTTTAGGAAATAGGTTGTGCAATTCTGTCATAAGACTTTCTGAACAAGTGTTGCTGTTTATACATCAAGTAGTGATCACTTACTATGGTTTTGATGAAAATACTGTCTACATACTTCAAAACAAACTTGTCTTTACTTTTGACATACAGATTCTTAAGCTGATTTTTATATTACTACTAGTATCCAGCATCATCAGATTTAAACAGTACATTCTTGGATAAGCTAGATGATATTAACTAATTTATACACAAGATTGAACATATTATTATCTCGTTTCATCATGAGATAACCCTGCCTCCACACTGCTTCAGAGCACTGTTTTTAACTTTGAACTCCGGCTTAATAAAAGGACGAAGTTATAAGAATATTTAAACTGGAAAAAGCTATAATGTTACATTGAAAGTACTTGAAGTACCTGACTAGACGGCAGTTTATGAGCTACCACTGAAGCATCTGGGCCGGTCTGCACTGGCATCTGCTGTGGAGTTGGTTGCTGGGCTTGAGCCCCAGGCATCTGGCCTGGGAAGCCTGGCATTCCTGGAGGTACCATGTTGGGTGTAAATCCTCCTGGCATTCCTGGAAAGTTGTTCTGAGCCATGAATGGTGGTTGACCTTGGGCACCCTGCTGTGGCATACCTCCTACTGCTGCTTGCTGCATATCAGGCTGTGAAGTAGCTTGAGCTGCAAACAAGAACTACAGAATACTTAACCACATCAATTACTGCTTTATTCTCCAATACAAAATTAAGAATGCTATATTTCATTGCTTTACTTGTGAAATATGTTAAAGAAACCCATTTTTCCTGAACCTTCTCAGTCTTTTTTTCACACTGGGAAGTAATTTTCTTTACAGATGAAACATGTTTTCAAAGTCATAGGTAAGACAAGCTTCTGTTTGCACCCTGTTTCTATCTGACTGGATTAACATTTTTGCTAGTGCACTGTGCTAAATGCCAGTATTACCTTGTGCTTGAGCAGCCTGTGCAGCTGTGGTTGGACCAGCAGCAGTTGATACTGCCTGTTGACTCTGTGCTGCCATTTGTTCCACTTCAGCTTGTGTAATGATCTTCACATTTTCTGGTTTAGTCCAAGCTGACTCTCTGGTCTTAGCATTGTAGTAATATACCTGAACGTAAGGAGGAGACCCTTAAGTGTGAATTACAAAATTCTGTTACTCTTTTCACTTAAAAACTTTATTTTTTTCATACTGAATTTCATCAACCCCATTTTCAACAAGCACTACGTTTGAATGAACGCCATGCCCCCAGTAGGGCCTCAAACAGGTAAAAGTTTTGTGAAAAACAAACAAACAAACACACAGACATACCAAAAGCCATATGCTCCCTCCGGGTGCATAAAAATATAGCTGTTACATATCCTTAGGATTTTACTATGAATTTAGCTGCTAATGATTAAGTAAGGAAACAATCCTACTTGAACAATTATACATCAACACTTGTGAATATGTCTTGCAAAACTGGTTTGAGAAAAAAAAGATTAGTTAATCATACCTTTCCTTCTGCAGTCTTTGTTTCAACCCACAATTCCTGCAAGCCAGGGTCCCCCTGGTTCTGTGGTGGTCCTCCCATTGGTGGGGGCATGAAACCTGGAGGTGGCACACTGAAGTTTGGAGGGGGAACCGAGGGTGGCATTGATGGTCCTGGGGGTCTCTGTAATATAAATTGATTTTAATTTGCTGAATTATATTTCATTCTATTCAGCAGAACAGTCAATCATCTCAATGTATTTGAAACACAGTGGTAAAAATCTGACACCTTCAGATGTTTGATCTAAAATAATAGTTAAAATCCATTTCATCTAAACTTTTGTCTATTAACAGAGGCAGGAAGCCTTAAGTTGAGTTTCTTTTAGTGCCATCTTTTCGTGCCCAAATGTTATGAAATTTAATTTAAAACCAAGGGTTAAATTCTTACTTACCATTCCTGGTGGTGGTCCCATGCCAGGGGGACCCATGCCTGGTGGCGGTGGCCCTCCCATGCCTGGAGGTGGTGGTCCCATGCCAGGAGGTCCCATAGGTGGTCCATGAGGACCAGGAGGTGGTCCATAGTTAGGATCAAATGGAGGTCTTCCCCCAAAATGTGGTGGTCCCCTCGGCCCTGGGCCTCTCATAGGACCCCTCATACCAGGTGGAGGTGGACCTCTCATACCAGGTGGACCTCTGAACCTTGGTGGCGGACCTCTACCAAATGGCCTGAAAAAATAACAGTAAATTAATTAAGCAGATGCATGATTTCAAGTGGACAAACATATTGCTATGAAGAAAACAACTCTGAATTATATTAAAAGAATGAATTTGTTTCATTCCTACATGCAGCAGTTAAACCCTTTTATGTTTTGAATTTTTTTCAAACACCATTTATACTGTCAGTGTTGAAAACCCATTCTTTTCAGAGTCTTAATCACTTGAATTTTTCTACAACACAAATAAAAGGCTTACAATTGTCAAGTAGGAAAGTTATCACCTTTCTACCCCCTCCCCCCCATCTCTTTTAAAGCTACCTTGTTAGTAAAAACAGCAAAAAGAAAATTTCATTCTAAAGACTGGGGGTGGGGATAAAGGAAAAGCACACCACTGACTGCTAAACAAGAGATGTTTGTGAAACATGCATGCCCCCCTTGCACCTTCCAGCTAGAGGCAGCCATGAAAGAATAGAAAGGTAGAAGGACAGGTACTTGTGTCAATACACTAAAGGGTGGATGACAGAGGCTTCTGATATCATAAGCTACTGGCCATGGCAAAGAGATGAATGAGAGAACTGTAGATTATGTAAAAGGTACTTTAGTAAGAAAATGTAAAATGTTCAATTACTGGAGAACATGAAAGAGTTCAGGAACTGCATGGGTAGGAAGGAAGTTTTGAGGCAGCAATATTATCAATCAGAATATGTTTTCATCTTTATGGTTTATTTCCACTGTGATCTAGGCCTTTAACCTAGTGACCTCAAAGGCAATAGGGGTCATCTGACAGACCGACCTTCATAGCAAGTCTGTGGAGCCAATGCCCACGGGTCCTCTAGTTATTTATAGGAACACGTACAACCACCAAGATCAGTAAATAAAATAACAAGAGCTGTCATAAACAGACATATGCCCCCGACACCCAATTTTTAGATAGAAGGCATTTGATCTCGAAAGAGTAAACTTAACCTCAGTACATCTCCTCTACTGGCCTATGCAAATGCAAGGACTTTAGGTTAACAAAGAAACAGACCGGACACGACCATCACTGCATTATCATGAAAAAAATTATATTTGAAGCCTAAGTGTGACCTTGAACTTTGAACTACAGACCCAGGTCTTGCACACGACACATCGTCTAATTGTGCCACACATTTATGCCAAGTTATTTTAAAATCCAATCGTGAATGACAAAGAAACAGACCGGACAAGACCATCAGTGCATTATCTCAAAAATGACCTTTGAAGCCCAAGCGTGACCTTGACCTTTGAGCTAGAGACCCAGGTCTTCAGCATGACACGTCGTCAAATTGTGCCACACATTCATGCCAAGTTATTTTAAAATCCAATCGTGAATGACAAAGAAACAGACTGGACACGACCATCACTGCATTACCCAAAAATGACATTTGAAGCCTAAGTGTGACCTTGACCTTTGAGCTAGAGACCCAGGTCTTAAGCATGACACACCGTCATAATGTGACACACATTTATGCCAAGTTATTTTAAAATCCAATCGTGACACGACCATCACTGCATTATCTCAAAAACGACCTTTGAAGCCTTTGTGTTCCCTTGACCTTTGAGCTAGAGACCCAGGTCTTACACATGACACGTCGTCTAATTGTGCCACACATTTATGCCAAGTTATTTTAAAATCCACCTTATAATAACAGTGTTATTGACCCGACAAGAAAAATGCGTATGGACAGACGCTTCAAAAACTATATGCCTCCCTTCGGCGGCACAAAAATAGAAGTAAAATATAAAGTGCAAAAAATCACTTAGGAATGATAATCTGTATGTTAGTATAATGAAATACATCTGGTCCTGTTGATGCATTTTGATAGCTTAAATTCTAAGTGATAAAGTATATTAATTGTGTTAGTGATACAAGTTTGATTAGTGTTATGTCTCCTGACGATCTCAGTTGGCTCCAAATGGCAAATGTATATTCCAGTAGGTGAATTTGTTGGTGGCAACTTATATTTTCCAGAGGAAACCCAGAACTCCCCCTGAAGGGGTGTCTTTACCTAGTCCAAATAATTATACGTGAAAAAGGTTATTTAATGTTTTTTTTTTATCATTGTGACATTTAACATTTTATATTTTCAGGGCTTCAACGTCTAAACGGATTATATCAATAATGCATAGCATAAATCAGATTTATACAAGATGATCGTAAAAACCAAAATACAGTACAGCTCCCGCGATATGTACATTTTTCTCTTAAACTCAGCGGACCTTGGGAGGAAAATCGTGGAGAAAACTCCCCAAATCGCTGAGGCGTCACGGAGACGAATTTTGTCTGGTAAGTGACGGTATTTACTGTGAAATTGCAGATTACCAATCCTCCGCAAATCTCCGCGATTTGTTCATGCATTCAGTTGACTGAAGTGTATATATGACAAGTGAAATTTTATATTTACTTACTCTTTTTATCTTCATGTTTTAGGATGCCTGATAGTAATATTTCGATTTGTTACATGTTTTGACACATTAATTTATTGAAAGACACAAGACCACGTGTTGGTCTCATGGCCTATGATCTGTACACGCATGATACATTGCGTCTCAACTGCTAATAGGTTCCTAAATATAACTTTTGACCTTTAACTAACATTGAGCGACAGTTATTTTCCGTAAATGATATTCACCTCACTTTAAAAGCTTCAGACATCCATGCTCTTTAAAGCAGGAACTACAGTCATGTAGCATGCTTTTTCTGTGATTACATTTTCTTATTAAGATAATTAATATCTTTAACAGATATGTGGATATTCTTAAATTTAGGCAATGATGGCTTTGTTGACTGAACAGAAAGTTTGGTTTTGTTAGAATTGATCATCAATACCGAATGTGTGAAACGAGGGTAGAAAAGAAAGACAGCCGATAATGAATAGATTTACACACCTACCTGACATCATGTCAACTTTAATTGCTGCAATTTATTTATTTTTAAATCTTTAATCGGTGCCATGCAAATAAATTACTAAGACCTAAAAAAAAAAAATAGTGTTGTTAGGGTAACATGCTCTCTATGATTAGGTAGGGTAGGTAGGAATTTTTTTTATTTTTTTTTTTATTTTTTTTTTTTTATACCATTAATATAGACATTTGGTCTTCATGGGTAGAATCAGTTCAAACCGTTCTGGCTCCTCAAACCTATGATCCCTCAATTGATTGACAAGATACAAGGTAACAGTTAGAATGCAAAGTGGTGTAATGCAACCAAATTTAATCATTAGCTAGTCAATGCAAGCTAAAGCTTTAATATTGCGACTACAGGTTCCTGCTAGTATAGAACATTAGGCACAAGAACATCATTTCCAACTCTTCAAATGACATCTTTGACGAAATAATTTTAAACTCCCGACGTTCTGCAGTGTGATGGCGATCACACGCAGTTTTATACACATTGACGACCTGAGCCGCCATTTTGTTACTGTGCGGCAATAAAATCCGTCCGCACCGTACCTCTACAATACGAAGTGCGACAATTTTTTTTTTTGACAGACCTAAAAAAAAACAGTAGGGTCGGGCATATTTTTAGGTAGGGTCGGGTGACCCGAACAGAACAATTTTTTTTTTAGGCCTAATGATAATCAAACTGTGAAAATAAATATATCTAATTTAAAAAGTGAAAATACGAACAAATGCGTTCTTATTCTGATGCATTTGTGTACAAATGTTCCTATTTGTTTACGAAAAGAATGACAATTCAAAGCAGTTGCGTCAGAAACAGCTGATCTTATTTTCAGAAAATGAGTTGACCGATTTCCGAACAACACGTGTTAAACTGCATCTGTATCGTCCTGGCGCTTGGCAAAAAGTATTTATCCATTTACTAAATAATAACAAGCGTTTAAAAAATCACATAAATTAATGTATTTGATTGAATTTTACCGTAGTCACATAATTGACAGGTGTAAAATGTACAGTTACATTATTTCATCACACATTGCTGACTGTTTGATTTTGATGAAAGGATGTCAAGTGTATAAATTTTATAATTATTTTTTTTTTCACCTTTAAATGGAAAAAAGTTTGTTAAAACTCTGGTGATGAAACACAAGAATATTCGCCGAGAATCTCCACGGAAACGCTCTATCACTCGGAGAATCGCGGAGATTTTGTGTGAACTTTAATCGCAGAGATTCTGAGTGTTTTTCAAGGAGAAACTCCGCGATTTTCAGAACTTCGCATTGACCACGATCGCGGAGGAAGCACAAAATGTGTACATATCGCGGGAGCTGTACTGTATGCTCCTCGATGCAGGAGCCAAAGGGACATGTGCAAGGCAAGAATATACAGGCAAAGTCATAAAGTGGGCACATTTTATTTTTAATAAACTAATCTAGATGTAAAGTGAATGTTTACCGATTATATCTTTTTCAGTCTGCAATGGAGATAATTCAAAATCGGGGGAAAATTTAGATATGCTTAATGTGCCCTGCACTCATTCTCACTGACATCTACCACTATGTTAAGTTTAAACTAATTATCAGGTATAGAGTCTAAGTAAAGCTCCAGACAAAATTTTGTAAAGGGCAGGTTATTCAAAAACCTGGCAAAACAAGGTTACAGTTCCTCCTCTTTGCACTACTGCTCAATGCCATGTACCAGTGTGTGAAGTTTAAAGTAATTATCTCATATAGTTTCTAGTTATGATCTGAACAAGTTTTAAAATGGGAGATAATTCAAGAATGGGGCGAAATAGAGTTATGGTTCCTTGGCATTGCACTCCACCTTAATGCCCTCTACCACTGTGTGCAGTTTTAACAAATTATCTCTAAGGGTTTTCAGGTTTAGCTCCGGACAAGATTTTTCTAAAAGGGGAGATAATTCAAAAACAGGGTAAAACAGAGTTATGGTTCTTTGGCACTGCAGTCCACCTCAATGGCCTCTACCACTGCGGTTAGTTTAAACAAATTATATCATAGAGTTTTCAGATTATGCTCCGCAAAAGATTTTTCTAACAGGGGAGATAATTAAAAACGGGGCAAAATAGAGTTATGGTTCTTCGGCACTGCAGTCTGCCTCAATGCAATCTACCATTGTGTGCAGTTTAAACAAATTATGTCCAAGCGTTTTCAGGTAATGCTCCGCAAAAGATTTTTCTAAAAGGGGAGATAATTCAAAAACGGGGTAATATAGTTATGGTTCTTTGGCACTGCACGCCGTCTCAATGCCCTCTACCTCTGTATGCAGCTTAAACAAATTATCTCTAAGGGTTTTCAGGTGATGCTCCGGACAAGATTTTTCTTAAAGGAGCATAATTCAAAAACAGGACAAAATAGAGTTATGGTTCTTTGGCACTGCAGTCCTCCTCAATGCCCTCTACCACTGTGTGCAGTGCATTATATCACCGCGATACGCGGCGTTCATGCGCCACGGTCAGTCCACCGAGACTGCGCGCCCCCACGACAATGTCAACGTCAATGTCTGTGCTGCGTGTACTGTACTGTCAAAGTGGGTACATATCATTTTGACTGAGCAGAAATGAGTTCTATAAATTTAAGGTGATTCTTGAAATAGAACTATAAATGTGCATGCTAGCAACTATTCTAATCAGACTTGACTAATGTTAGGGATCTTGTACCCACACTTGACATTCTTTCAAGGAAAAAAATATTATGAGATTGTAACTCAAATAAGGTAAGTGCGGATACTATAGTAGTGTTTCCGCAAAATTTCTTTAAATCGTTGCAGCTGAACAGAAAATGTACTGGATGCCACGAAATGTTGACAAAAAAAATGTCGGATACCTCGGACCGGGTGGACCACGCATGTTGAATCCTCTTGGTCCTGGTCCTCTTGGCCCTTGAAAGCGACTTTGTTTATTGCCATCAAAGTCATTGTAGCCAGAGCTGTCGTTATATCCACCCATATAATCATCGGGCTGGTCTTGTGGATGGCTATCGGTATCGTCGTATCTGTCTGCGTCTTCCATTTTGATTTACACGCTGGGGCGAGCCTCGTTTACGATCGATGACGTAGTTTTATATTATTTACGAATCATTAGGGTATATGTCGTTGTTATCGCAAATTACATTAAAAATTGTATTTGCATTTGTATTGGCTGTTACTAATAACCCTATCAAAAAGTGACTAATCTGCAGATGATTTTTTTTTCACCGAAACAATATAATAACAAGAAAAGTGATCAAAAGATTTGATGGCGGTCGCTAACTGATTAAAAAATGTCGGGGTCGAAATAATGATTAGAAATTCAAACTTACCACAGATGCTTTTGTAAACGAGAGTATATCAATCAAAATCTCGAACAACTCGTCTCAATGTTTAAAGCTTAAAGTAACCGACTTTGTGAGGTGTGAAAGTAGAATTGATGAGACCCGATACTGTATCTGTAGTTCAATCTTTAAAAAAAATCAAGAGAAACAAAAAGATCACTAAAGTCTCAGAACAATTGGTATTGACTTTGAAAAGAGAAAGAATGTCTGCATTACACGAATAAAACACAAACTGAAACCGTGAATATGTGAATATGGAACGAAAAGTAGAAGGGTTTGATTTAATGCTATTGCAAATCAATAAGCCATTTTCTTTATATTTTTCCCCCAAAGAACTATAATGTAATATGGTATGCCATTTTAAATCTTCGACCCAAGTCACATATACTGTACTTAGTTATCTCAATAGATTCTATAAGCTAAGATAAGGTTAAATGGTCAAAACTCAGAGAAAATGCATTTAATATAGGGAACATAAAAGTTTTTTTCCAGTTGAGTAAGGAACACTATGAAAAAGTAAGCAAATAACACCAGGTTTTAAAGAGTCAAATATAATTCGCATATGCTGCATGTTCCGTCCGACTGCGCATGGACGATAGACGACAAAATGGCGACTACTGAACCAGCACTACACAGACTTTCGATTTACCATGACACTGTACCGATGAGTAAAATGTTTTAAGAATACAAATTCATTTTTTCATAAAAAATATCTTATTCTTATATCATTTTCCTAATGCCTGTAGCAGTAGGCGTGTATTTTGTGTTATGATGGACGAAGGATCGATGGCTGTGTGTTAATATAATTATAGCAAATGAAGCCCTACTTTGGTTACTCGTAATTACGTTATGTTGTGGGATGTAGACTTAGGTAGTAATGAATTATTTAAACGAAAAAAGGTCAGCTAGAACACACATTCGAATCTGTCTTAACGGGTGTATGAACCTGTTATAGTCATTCACTGATTACGTCTATTTAAATTTGTAGTTATTTAATAATAATGTATCGGTTTCTGCCTCATTAATAGTTGTTTATGTCGACTTCGGATAACTCATCGGCTTTTATTATAAGAACTACAGTTTTTATGCCGTTCAAGTACATTGGCTTTTGTTCAATAATTAATAGCGTTTTTAGTCTTTTCGTCTGCTGTCTCTGACTGACTGCCTTTGTCTCGTTAATAATTCAGTCACAAAGATAGGTGGTTTTGAAGCACATCGGTCGTTACCTGATCGTGGCTTGTGTTACTGAATATAGTTTCCGTTCTGAGTTGAAAATAGAAATTCCCGAAATCTAACTTTGAAACCTATAAAAAGTGTTGTGTCTTTTGTCTGCCCGTTCCGTTCCACAAAATTAATTCTATAAATAACTTAGCATTATTACTTCAGACTTTGTCTTCATGCTAAAAGTAGCAACATACATGTGGATGAGAATCATCTCAGCTCTGCTATAAGTCTCTGAAGCTTATAGTCTTTTTTAATTTTACATTTGTTGATATATGTACAGGTATTTTAACTATTAACTTGAAATCTACCTTGAATTTTTTTATTATAAATCTCGGTACAAAGCGTAATGTGTTTCAAGTTCAGCTGATCAATAAGTGACTCTTTCATACATTTCTTCGTCCCAAATTAATCTTTAAGGGGGTCCACTGCTGAAATTCAAACTAACACCATTTTTTCTGCCTGTGTTTTTTATGAAAATTAACTTATTGGTATTTGATTTCTGCAAAAAAACATAATAGGTTGCCGAATGAACTTTTTCACTAATTTAACTGGCAGCTATGCAGTCTAAATTAGGCTTTTTGACTCTGAAACTTGCTGAAATTTTGCATTAACTGACAAAAATTCAAATATTTTAATAATAAAGAGTATTCAGTTTATTAAATTTTAAGAGAAATTATCAGTATACACCCTATTAACAAAAAATAGTTTTAAAAATAATAGAAAATTAACATTGGCCCTTAATGTCAAATTTCAATTTTCTATCCAATTAAGTCAAGAATTAAGAAAAAAATCTCTTTTTTTCAGCAAATTTCACCAGAAAAAATAATAGTGGCATAATAACAACAAATTGATAATAAACTGATATTTTGTAGATATTTGTATGGTCATTCTAAAAATGTAATAAAAGGAGTATGTCACCGTTCATCTTTAAGAGCTATCTAATAAAAATTCCTATGACCCATCCGGCTGTAACTGACAAAAAATCACATGTATAACTTTGGATTAATTTATTATATTTGATGCATCTGATTATGTAAAAGAGGTACAACTAATACATAAACAACAAATTTATGTATCAAAAACCACTTTAGATGTATATCAAATATCTCAGTTATACCAGATATGTTGAAAATGGGGAGAAATTTACCCCACCCACTATGTTTTGCACAGCAAAAATAAATATAAGATTTTTTTCAAATATTATATCTGCATTGCTTAGACATGTCTTGTTGAAAAAAAATGAAAGAAGCAGATGTACAATTACCCAGAATTCACATGCACATTTACAACTTTCATATTGATGATAGGTCCTTTGGAAATTCTTAAACATGGTTAATTACCAAATAAAGATTGTTGTGTTTGTCATGCCTAACACCTTATGAACAGACCAGCCTAACACATTCATCAATTCATACATATTTCAACAAACAGAGGTGAGAAATAGCCTTAGCAGTCTAAAACAGTTTTTGACAACAAATTGTCATGAAGTCTGCCAAAAACATTTCAAATTTTGGAGCTATATAAAGTTGAAGTATATATACTAAAGTTTATAGTCTATAGTTTGTCTAAGCCTTTTCCATCTTCATTTTATTCATTAAAATTGTAAAAGTACAAGAAAGTACTTTTAGTAATGACAGTAAAAAGTTCTTATATTGTCACCTATATAAATAGGCTTTTATTTTTGAAAGGTTTCACACTTTTAAGTTTAATTTTCATTTATCCCCTAGATTTCCAGTTCAAAGTTTGCCAGAATTCCTGCTGGAAAGACAGGAAATGCATGAAATGCAGACTGTTGAGCAAACTGAGCACTATAACAGCAGTCATCTGGGCACTTGAAGAACCACTTCCTGTAAACAAAAGACAAACTAATTTACATGTATCTAGATAGGGTTGTCAAAACTGTGCCTATACCAAGTTCTTCAGTTTTATGGCACTGCAACACCTTTTTTTTATAAATAATGTACCACTTTGACTATTTATCAAGGGTTTGATTAAAAAACAAAACGAGAAAATTGCAAAAGTAATATATACTTCATATTTATGTACATAAAAAGAACCTTTAGGGACAAGATGACTGTGAAAAAAATGCAGTATGTCCACAAGTCAATTAAGAGTCCTATATTCAAAGCTTATTTTCTGTATTCCTTTGCTCAATTTTTGCTCATGAAATTTTGTGTCGAAAGTAACTCAAATAAGGAACAATTACTATTTTGATATTTTGGATCATTCACATAAAATGTCAGAAATTTAAAAGATGACCTACATTGAGTTCCTGGTTTTAACCCCAGCTGAATGTATTCAAATCAATAAGAAAGTAATATACATACATCCCATCAAATTTTCTAAGGAAAGACTCAAGAAGGGTACAACTAACAGTCCCTTACAAAATTTACTACTGAAAAAAATCTACCAACAAAGTAAAACAAAACTGCAGATCAAAGCTTGATGAAAATGATAAAAAATAGCTCTTGTAAAGATAATATTTCTAAAAAAGTACTCACCACAGCAGTTAAAAGGAGGTTAACCAAGATAATCAAAAGGTTTATCTCTGTGGTCATAACATTGCAATTTGGTTGGTTAATTCCACATGCACTTGATGTTTCTTCACTTTTCTATCTGAAAACCTGGTACCAATTAATCTAAAATGTAAAGACAAAGTGGTAAGATACATGTTTGATTTGTCATTGACTTTAACTAAAAACGGAATAATCTACAAACTTTGATGTTTATTTATTTATTTTTCTTTGGGGGACAGGGGTATGAAATACATAATGACAGTTTAATCTGCAGTCCTACATTTTGAAATGACTCAATGTAACTTACACAAACTATGTAATTTGTAGTATTTAAAATCTTGTTTAACAAAATTCTGTACAAGTATGTGTATTATCAGGATTATGTTGAGGTCATTGAAACCATTAAAGTAACTTTTCACAGGTCCAATTCAATTAAAAATGTTTTTGAATTCAGAATTTTGCAGTTTTAACTAAACAGGAAGCTATCGTCTACAGTAACACAAAATGTGGAAGCATAATTCATAATTTTTACAAATCAACCACTCATCTGTAAAAGTATATGCATCCATCATTACAACATTACATCATCTACAATATGCACTGTGTAATTGACTGGTGTGGTACATGGGTCCAATATGAGTAAACAAACAGTAATTTGGCTTTGCAACTGAAAATTAGTTGCCTTTCTTACTACTTGAAAGTTGTTAGCATAAATTGTTCTTTTCAGGCTGAAAGGTGGGGCATTTGCTTTGACTACCAAGCAGAAAACTAGTTTGTATGCAATTAAACCCATTAATGTTAACTCATAACTGGATAAAAATGAAAAAAAGAAATAACAAATACAAACTTCAAAACATGACACATTATCTACAAGTCTCTACTTCCGTTTTCAGAGAAAGCTCAACTCACGGAAATTAAAAAAAACTGATAAAGTTTATATGTACTGCTGGTTGCTGTTTACATCTTTTCTTCTCATATAAGCAAAATTTTCACGTCTTTTTCCTTGTTTTACTTGCAAACGTGTTTTAATGTTTACATTTTTCGGATAAAACAAAAACCAGTCTTGATTTAAGGGAGGTAACTCTCATTGTCGTACAAGAATTAGCAGACGTTTCTGTCCAATATTTTGCAAAATAAAAGCGATAACGCAAAAAAACTTTTTGAATTAAAATTTCATTTATCCTTTCTAATCAAAATTAATACGTTAAGAGTAAGTTTCAATTTTACAACATTCATGCGCGAAACCTGCACAGAAGACTCAAATTCGTCACCAGTGGACCTCCTTAATTATATATTCTGTACATAACGCAGAAAATTTGTCCTTAATGAAAACTGATAAATAAGAAATAAAGTGCATTGGACTGGCAGAAATGAGTGATTTCTGTAAGTTCCATATTATTAACATTATTACTTTTTCGAACTCATAAACCTTTCTTGTAATTTGGGTTTATGTATTTTTTCCTAATTAAATAAAAAAAAATGTGCATACTTAAAATAACACTCTCAGGCAAACGATAGCAACTTTTTCGTGAAATGGGCTATGTGAATTTATTCCTCTGTATCACTTAGATGTTGCCCTATGTAAATGGTTCCAAGTCCCTTTACGTAGGATCTCAAAACATACTTTTGTCTATAAACAATTTATTATATTGTGGCATCTAACTACCTACAGTGTAATGTACTCCATTTGATCACAGAAGCAAAAACTTAGAATAGTTATGTTGACATAAAACTGGCTGAAGACACTACCATTGTGTGGGCTATTTGAAACTTAATTCTAAAACCTCTATTTGCTTTGTTTCAAATACAGGGGCAAATCCAGGATTTCAGGTGTGGGGAGAGGAGGGGGTGGGGGGGCGCAAAATTTTCGGCCCAATTTGTGTCATTTCAACGGTTGTGGTTATGCTAGAGTATACTGATTTGGCAATATCACATGGGCCTCTGATTATTCAATTCAACGTTGAACAATAAAGTATACATTATTTAAAGACATATTCAAAATAGACCTACAATAACACCTATGGTCCGGGAATTTTAGGGGACCGCGCACCTGGTTATGCCATTTATCTATATCTATTATGGGTTGTGCCACAACATTTTACTTCGACTAGTCACAATATAGCCCTATAAAAATTCCAATAAACTTAATTATAAGTTGTTTTTTTCAGGTTGGTCAACTGCGGTTAATCAAATGACCTGGTGAAATGAAATAAGTGTGAATATATATAAAGATGTCAGAATGCCTTCCGAAACTAGTCGACAAAGATTTCCAGAATTGGCTAAAGGCCAATCTTGCTCTCAATATAACAAGGGATGGAATCACAGACACGGTGAAAAGGGAAATAAACACATTTCATGGACATGCATTGAAAGATGTTTTGTCAACAGAACAATTTTGCAATAATGACTTTTGTACGGAATGCACAACCGAAAATGTGCTCCCGTGCCCAACTAGAGGGATATGCGTCTTGAAGACAGGCCAGTGTTCGTTTCATAATTCTCCAAATAAGTGCTTCCGACCTTGCCCGAAAAGTATCTGCGATCGCCTAAGGGACGGAATAAGAAAATGCCATAGATTCAACTTTCCATCCTGGAAAAACACAAATTCAAGCCAGTGGTGCACAAATCCATGGGAAATGGCAAAGTGCTATCTACCACCGGACGGCTACCTTTTGGCCAGTACAATAGCAGATACCGACTTAAGTGGCATTTTAAGTCTTCTTATGAATCACTCAATTTTCAAAAACAGAGTAGATGAATGGTCATGCGAACAGGTAATATTTATACCAATGTAAACAAAAGAAATTTATGCCTAACCATAGTAAATGGATAGCTCTGTCGTGAGCTCTCTTTCTTTTGACGTGTTTGCAGAGATAACTGAAAATCAGTGGGTCAGTCTCAGACGTATTATGATAAATATGGTCATCACAGTAGAAAGGCGATATAAAACTTTTCAAGAAGATTTATTTATGCATTGTATTTCATATACTTACTTGAGAGGACCAACACCTTATGTTGCAAATACAATATTTTAACAATACCACATTTTATGTCCACCACTTAGTGGGGGGGGGAGGGGGTATATAGATTTGCCTTTGTCCGTCCGTCAGCTGTCACGCTGCCCCACTGTCACGCTGGTTTGTGTCGCGTGTAACTCCAAACGTATAACTGCTACAGCAATGACACTTTCTAAAAATAGTTGGCAGCATATGAACTTGGGTATTTTGACGCAATTTTATTGGAGATCAGCAGATATATGCCCCCTGATTAGGCAAAAATAGCATTTTCAGCCTTGTCTCGCGTGTAACTCTAAACGTTTAACTGCTGAGCCATGAAACTTTCTGAAAATAGTTGTCAGCATATGCACTTGAGTATTTGACGAAAATTTATTGGATATCGGCAGATGTATGCCGCCTGATTAAAGAAAAAAAATAAAAAAGCATTTTTAAGACTTGTGTCACGTGTAACTCCAAACGTACAACTGATAGAGCCATGAATCTTTCTAAAAATAGTTGTCAGCATGTGAACTTAGGCACCTGAATATTTTGACACAAATTTATTGGAGATTGGCAGACTTATGCCCTTTGATTGAGCATACACTCCTTAATGTTAAGGACAATGTTTATACGCACCTGTAATTGTACAGGATTTTTTGTGACAATACGGCGGAATGTGGGGGATCTGTGTCCTATGGACACATCTCTAGTTATCATTAATTTCTGATCAGTATTGATCTTATCAAAAAAAAAAACGCATTATTTAATTTAGTTTTTTTATGTTTTTAATCAGTTTTGAAACTTACATTATTTATTAATCATTTATTTGCAGGCCTGCGATATTAGCCGAAGGGTAAGACATTCTCCAAACATTTGTGTAAGGGAGAAAGACCTGAACAGTTTTCTGAATGTGTTGATTTCTTTCCTGAGTTGCTCAAGTTTGTTCCATGGAGATCAAAATGCCATTGACTCAACACAAAAGATTAATAAGGTGAAACAATCACAGTCCTACGGTCATACTAATGTATTTTTATGTACTTTTGTCCAATGTCCTTTCTCAATGTATAAAGGGCTCGTTTTTCAACTGTAGCGGTTTTGCCCTTAATTGCGTACATCTTTAATCAGGATATAAAGTATTACTACTGAACAAATATTTCGTAAAATGTCTATCTATTTTAGCTGAAGAGATTAGTTATCTTATGTTGTGGAGGAAGTGCAAGATACAGAAAGCATCCCATTTCAGAGACACCCCTGGTTCTTTGGCATGCTCAGTGCTCAGTGTATAGCATGAAACACCTCGGTTTAACGTCTCATTCAAAAGACAATTAGTAATGTTAGTGGAGGAGCGGGTGATCGATCTTGGGCCCCCTGGGGTAAAATGTCTTGTAATTGTAAATCAATATGTATCATTTTAGTTGTCCAGTCTGACGTTGTAATATTGTAAATTCTGTTGTGTAATTGATTGTGATTTCAGTTAAAGTCGGAATCACTCACGGTGACCACGGGAGACGTTACTAAGGTTCTGCAAGATGTAATACGTGAAAATGTTCGAGGGCCTTTGGAAGAAATTGATAAAACTACGGCCCAACGTGCTGGCGAACTAAAGGCTAAAGTTGACAAATTAGAGTCAGTAGCAAGCACAAGTGTAAACGACATCTTTACTGCCAAAGTTTCTGCAGTTGCTGATATTGAAAATAAAAGCTTGAAAACCGCCACTGACTTGCGAATTTCGAAAGAATCAGCTATAGAAGATATGAAAAGAGCATTTGCTGATATGAAAGCGGGAACAGATGCTGTACTTAAGGATATAGAATCGTCTGCTGAACAAACAAAGGAAGAGCTAAAAGAAGATATAAAAAAGAGAAAACTGGATGCTGTAGCTGACATTACAGATGCAGAGGCGACATCTGTAAAGAAAATAAAACAGACATCTTCAGTACTAAAGGCGTCTCGTTTAACGAACACCGATTATCAGCAACTAAAAGATGGTAAATACTTATAACTAGAACTCATAATTTATTTTTTATTATTATGAAAACCACACTTTATATAGCTCTATCAAAGGATTTCTCTCTTTCTAAACTCTATTTTTAATTAAAATGTATTACGTCAATCAAAACCGTCACGAGCATGAATACGAGTCCTTGGCAATTAAACTTTTTGTTTTCGGAAGCTTTATTAGTTTGCTAAAAATCTATCATTTAAAAAAGATTACATCCTGTCTTTTTGTTTATCAAATGGAAAATAAAATGGCAAATTTTGTCTGTAATTTTAGAGTTCAAAGAAGACCTGCTGGCCTTTAACAGGGACACCCACAGTACCATCCCTCTTTTCCCTTTATTCGAGGAACATGACACAGACCTACTAGGTTTTTACGTTTCACCAACTGTTAAGTCTGTTGAGATAAAGAGAACGAAGCTTCGTGGACCTGGCTCGGAAATACGAATGCCTGTTACAAATCTAAATGATGTGTTTTACAGTAGCTCAAAGCAGTGTAAAAGAATATTTTGTACGTCCGAAGCTGGGCAAGGAAAAACTGCATTTTGTAAACACCTGGTTTTAACGTGGTGCAACGCCCACGACAGACGAAGTAATGAGGTGTTTCATTTCAGAGAGGAAGATCTCGACACAATGCGCACATTTGAATTAGTATTTCTTGTTTCTTTAAGGGATACCTATGCCACAGACTGTGATGTTGATGACATTATTCAGAATCAGATTGTTCAGTATTTTTCACGATCATTTCAATACAATACCGAAGTAGTCCAAACCATTCTTCACCGTGAAACAAGTTTAGTTATCTTAGACGGTCTTGATGAATGGGCACATCCAGAACAGAGTTTCTCCTCATGTAAGAGAAATCCAGAATTTCTACCTCACAGGAAAGTGAGAGAAAAATGCACAACACTAACTACAACACGATCCTGGAAACTAAGCATTGCACACTTAAATTCAAGCCAAATAGATAAACATATTCACATTGAAGGTTTAGATAATGAAGCATCAAAAATGTTGATTCATAACACTGTCACAAAACTCAACGTGAACGGCACGTTTGCCATAGAGGAAATCAAATTAAACGTTGAGAAAATTACTACTGAAATACGCTCAAAATCGATTCAAGAGTTTGAAGGTAATCCGCTTATACTTACTTACCTGGTTTGCTTATGGTGTGATGGAAAGGCATTTGGACAATCGAAATGCGAAATTTATTCTAACGTTCTAGAGTTCTTAGTTCTTCGCACAAAAGAAAGAGGAATAGATTTTGATGTTTCATTTGACCGTTCATATTCACCTGAGAGTCTTACGATGCCGCTATGCTTTGAGAAAAAAGAGGAATTAAAACTGTATTATATCATTCTCGCAGCACTGGGAAGGTTAGCATTTGAAGCTCTGTTCAACAAAAACAAAGAAAGGTCTCTTGTCTTCGAAGCTTCTTTTGTCAACAACATACTAAGTAAAGAAATAAGAGAGTTTAGTCTTTCTACAGGGATTCTTGTACAAAATAAAGTTCCTGGCCAAGTGACATCACGTACCACAAAGATGTCATTTCAACATAAAACCTTCCAGGAGTTTCTGGTAGCGTTATATATCCAGTCCCAGTCCGATGTATCCACAGCGATGGAAGAAGTGCTTGGCAGATGTAATTCGGTCGAAATAATCCTCGAATTTTCAAACGTTTTCATCTTTTTAGGTGGGTTAGACCCTGCTAAAGTGAGTCTTTTGTCAAAGAGAATGAGTGATTGTGTGAATGAGGATGAGATGGCTATTGCCTACAGACGAGAACAGTTAGCGTATTTTCGTTCCAAAGAACGAATATTCAAAGAACTACAAACGTTGTATATTTCTTGCGTTAAAGAGAGTAAAGATAATAACCATTCTTCTATTGACATCACTTTAGAGGATTTCATTCTAGACAGAGATTGTACAGACGAAAACTACTTTCAAATGCTTTTAAGAGTGATTTCGATGAATTTAAAAACTGTCAAATCGATGACACTTTATAATTTTTCACCAGACATGCACGCAGAAGAAATTATCAGTCGTTTCCGTTTAGAAGAAATACAAACACTCCAGAGGATTTGCTTACGTTGTCCAATACCGAATGACAACCTGACAAATCTTTTCTCGGGCTCATTTGGAACATTGAAACAAGTAACCATTCATGGGCTTGTTTGGCGGAACAATCGTCTTTACCCATTTCACAATTTTCTGTCAGACACGAGTGTCAGTTCAGTACTTGTCTTGGAGAATTTGGAAGTCCTTGAGTTTAGTGAATATCAAGCTGTCCCACTTCCATCTTGAAAACCTTACCAGCGTCCTTTCACAAAGGACGGGAATGAAACAGATAACAATGTATGACATTAAATGCACGGACCATGAACAAACGTGCAACGGTGTTACGGTTGATTTGTCACAACATTTCCAGTTGAAATTTGCTGGATTTGGTAAAGTACCTCTGTCAGATGTAGAAATATACACTGCTCGACTTGAAGAATGTGCAATTGGAGACCTCCAGAATAGAAATGCGCTGTCTGCATTTCTCAAAGCTCTTCAAAGAGCAAATTATTTACAGCGCCTGTCTTGCTCAGAAGTGAACAACGGTCTAGACCTTATGCTTGATGCAATTCCGCTGCTTGTTCATCTACAACATATCATTTTATATGATATCAAAATGGAAAACAGGGGAATTAGGCTGTCAGCCAATATGGAAGCTGTTGAATTTATATTAGTAGAAGACTCAAAAATGTCCAGTTCATCATTTGAACAATTTGTTCAGGACTTGGGAAAACTAAAGCAGACGGTTAAGGTACAATTGCATGACTGCACTATATCACCATTGTCAGAGTTTGAAAGGATAAAGGAGTTTGTAAAGTCATCTGAAAGATTTGAAGTGTTAGATGATGGAAAAGTGAAAACTGTGCTGGGTGAAGAATATCATGGTTACGTTTTTGAAACGATCAGCAACATCGCCACTCGAAAATGAATACGTACAAAAGAGGCAGTACCGTCAAAAAACAAACAGTGAATCTGAAAGTGAAATGTCTCAGTCACTATTTGATACGCAACCACCCCCGCAGGAGGAGCACGTGCAAGACCAAAGTTCAGGCGAATGTGATCAGGTAGAGATTCAGTCGGGTGGAAATGTCAGTGACTAGTGTTGTGTGGAAGACGGTAAATTTAAAATAAACAGTGTTAATAGTAATCAAGTGTCAATGTTAAAAATAGGGTCATTAAATGTAGCGGGAATTATGTCAAAAATGAGAAATCCGGACTTTATATCACTTATAAATAGCTATGATATCGGATTACAGGAAGTAAAAACCGACGAATCTGACACTATTTACGTACCAGGTTATATTACATATATGTATAGCAGACAGAAACTTTCACGTTACAGGTCAGGTGGCATTGCTATATTGGTAAAAGAAACAATTACACAATATGTTAAATTAGATAATAATTCAAACAGTGAGTTGATAAAACTATTTACAATATCAAAAGGTTTATACGGTATAGATGATTGTGATCTTCTTTGTGGTGTAATATATATACCACCTAGTAATTCTAAATATGCACACGCTGATCCATATTTTGAAATACAAAATGAAATACTTAGATATTGTTCAGGATATAACCATATTCTGTTATTTGGTGATCACAATGCTAGGTGCGGTGGATTGACCGACTTTACGCAAATTGATCAAACCTTATCCGAAATATTTGATTTAAATGATTTACAAGAAGAAGATGCATTTGTTTTTCAAAATTTTGAACTAAATAAAGTTCGAATGTACAGAAAATTTATTGATTTCAAAACAAATAATTATGGAAAACAATTGATAGAGTTTTGTAAAGTAAATAACATGTTTTTATGGAATGGGCGAATTGGGTCAGATGCTCATAGCCCAAAACATGTAAAAATAGAAGCACTGTTGATTATTTTTTATCAACTTCCCCTGTCTTCAAAAATATTGTTCACTTTTGTGTGGATGAATTTTCTGATTTATTCTCAGATGTGCATTGTCCTTTGACAGCTATTTTAAAGACAAAGCATACCCCTTACAGACAAACTAATGAAAATTCTTTTGTAAAGAATGAAACGGTGAAGTTATGGGACAGTCATAAGGCTGATTCGTTTTCAGACAATATTGATATTATTAAAGTTGCGGAAATTGAAACAAAAATCGACATGATGAAAGAAAACGGCAATGTTGTACAAGAAGATATTAATAACATAGTTAATGCAATTTCAAAAGTTTTTAACGATACCTCACGTGATACATTTGGTACATATACACAAACAAAACAGTATGATAAATCAAATGTAACTCCATGGTTTGATAGATCGTGTTATTTAATTAGAAATAAGTATCACAGAACGAGAAAAGCATATAATAAATATAAAACTGCACACTTTAAAGAACTTCTAAGAAGTGTTAGTAGACAATATAAAAATACCTTACGTATAGCACAACGTAATTATAATATGTTGAAAATCGAAAAACTCAAGAAATTGAAACAAAATAACCCAAAGGCTTATTGGAAAATAATAAACTCTGACAATAAGAAGACAAAACCAAGCGCTTCGTTACATGATTTTTATACCTTTTTCAAAAAATAAAATGAAAATAAAACAAATACTTTTGGAGATAATGAGAATACTCAGGAAGAGGACTTTCTAAGACAAAACGGTGAAGAATTTAATGAAGAAATAAATGGACCCATTACAGCTAGTGAAATTCTAAATACAGTTAAAACGCTAAAAAATAATAAATCGTCTGGTATAGATAATATAATAAATGAACAAATAAAAGCCTCAGTACATATAATGTTACCAATTTATGAAAAATCTTTTTAATATAATATTTGACCAAGGATTTATTACAGAAAGTTGGACAGAAGGTATTATAAAGCCTATATATAAAAATAAAGGAGATCCTAGGAAGCCAGAAAATTACCGTCCTATATCTTTATTAAGTTGTTTTAGTAAACTTTTTACCTCTATAATAAATAATAGACTGAATAAATATGCTGAAAACTCTAATCTTATCCATGAAACACAAGCTGGTTTTCGGAAAAATCATTCTACAGTCGATAATATTTTTATTCTTAAAAGCTTAATTGAACTTGTTCATGCAGATAAGAAAAAGTTTTACTGTTGTTTTATTGATTTTAAACAAGCTTTTGATTCTGTTTGGCGAGTAGGGCTCTGGAGAAAACTTGTAAACGAAAAAATAAACGGAAAATGTTTTTCAGTTATTTATAACATGTACAAAAACATAAAGTCAAAAATTGTCACAAATGAAGGTTCTTCTGATTTATTTGATTGTTTAATAGGCGTAAGACAAGGGGAAAATCTTTCTCCGTTTTTGTTTTCAATCTTTTTGAATGACCTAGAAAATTTTTTAAGAAATAGTAATATCAACGGAATTTCAAGACAAGCTATTATTGATGACGCCCATATTTATATGAAACTATTTATTCTACTCTATGCTGATGACACAGTGATATTTAGTGATGACCCAGACGACCTCCAAAACGCATTAAACTCTTTTTATAACTACTGTGATACCTGGAAAATTAACTGTTAATGTATCGAAGACAAAAGTAATGAGTATAAGTAAAGGAAACCAAAGATCTGTAAAAGAATTTAAAATAGGAGATGAAGTTATTGAATATGTAGATGAATATAAGAACCTGGGTGTATTTTTTACGAAAAGTGGGTCTTTTACCAAAACAAAAAGTTATATAGCAGATCAAGCTAATAAAGCAATGTTTTCCTTATTACGAAAAATAAAGAAACTATCACTACCGTATGATTTACAAATTGAACTATTTGAAAAAAAACTGTAAAACCAATACTTTTATATGGAAGCGAAATATGGGGATTTGGAAATATTGACATATTAGAAAGAGTTCAGTTAAAATTCTTAAAATATATATTTAATCTTAAGAAATCAACCCCGTCTTATATGATCTATGGTAAGCTCAACATTTTCCCTTTATCTATTGACATTAAATGCAGAGTTATAGCGTACTGGTCACGGCTAATAGATAATACTGTTAATGATAAACCAACAAAACTTGCTTCTAAATTATATATTATTTTACATAAAATGCATACTCAGAGGCTAATAAAATCGCATTGGATTGATTTTATCAAAGATTTATTGTGCAGCACAGGCTTTTCGGGAATATGGAATAGTCAACTTTTTTTAAACAGTAAATGGTTGATTGTTTCAAGTAAACAAAAAATCAAAGACAGGTTTATACAAAAATGGTATTCTGACATTGCAAAAACGTCTGACAGTAATTTCTACAAATACACGAAAGCAAATTTTACCCAAGAACCATATATAAAAAAGCTGCCACAATACTTATCTAAACCCTTAATACAATTTGTAACAAGAAATCATAAATTGCCAATCGAAACAGGCAGATGGTATAATATCCCAGCTAATGAAAGATATTGTCCAAATTGCAGAGATCTTGGCGATGAATATCATTTTTATCTGATCGTAGAAAATACCTTAAACCTGTTATGTATAATCGACCAAATATTTTGAAAGTTAGAGATTTAATTTCATGTAGCAATTACTCAGATTTAAAGAACCTTAGTTTGTTTTGTGATAGAATAATGACGTATTTCAGAAACACCAGATTAAATTGATATATACGTACATGTATTATGCCGTTTGTATATGTGTGCGTATGTATGGATGTATGTATGTCCGTCTGTCTGTATGTTTTTGTGTATGTGTATGTTTTTGTGTATGTGTGTATGTATATGGATATTATAATGTTATTAATTAGTCGAATTCATATTGGCTTTGTTATTGGGCTGAAGACAGTCATATTGGCCTGAGGCCGAAGGCCGAAGGCCAATATGACTGTCTGAAGCCCAATAACAAAGCCAATATGAATTCGACTAATTAATGACAATTTTATTAATTAACTTTATAATATTATTCAGCATGGATATTTTGGACTTGAATTATTAATGAGATTTTTTTTGTTAATGAAATAGGAGTATAATCTGAAGGGAGATCCTTTGGAAGCACAGAATGTAACCAAGAAAATAAAATAGCATACCCAGTTTGATTGGGTGTTCATGAAGGGTAATGGAAAGTGCAACACCACTCACGCACTCTAGCACCGGCTTAAGTAGAACTCTATAAGCGTAACTTTTGTTTAGATATTAATTGTATTGGTATCAATAGATTCTCAGCTTCCATATGTACAAGTAGCATATATACTGTTTCAATACAGATAGAGAAAGCTAGAAAACAGCTTTAATTATAACAATGTCTTTTTTATTTACTGCATATTGTATGTAACAACAACAATACAAAGAGTTTAAGACAAAATGATGAATATTTTGTTTGCCAGTTCATGTTTAAAATGAACAAATAACAACAACAGTATTTTGATCAATATAATAGATCTCGTATGAAGCTACTTACTAGTAGCACCTCATTAATTAACATGTAAAGTCATGTAATTAACCTAAAATAAATGACACCAAAGTTTTATTACTTATCAATTTGAACAGAACAGCTAAGTAATATAATAATCTCTGCAAAACTACTAATTAGTAGCACTCATTATATAAAATAATAGTCTCTGTAAAATTACTGACTAGTAGCACTCATTAATTAAAAAGTCATGTAACTATACTAAAACAAATGTCTAAATTTCATTCTCCGCCATATCGTTTTAATCTGATTCCTGAGAACTTTGCATATAATCAACCCGTTTGCGTTTGCCAGAGTAAACATTTATATTTACAGAGCCACCACTAATATGTGCACCACACAATATTGCATATGGATTCAAACTTTGACGGTTTGTGTAATTTAACTGGTTCTCTTTGTTTTGTTCATTGTATAGGGAAGTCATATTAGTTTGTTTTTCATTTCTGGGGTTGGCCAACACAACATCAGCAATGATGTCTGAAGCATGTTCTTGTTGTTGAATAGATGGAACAGAGTACTCATTTACTGTCTGGATATTCTTCCATCCCGCAAGATGGGCGATTTCAGTGGACGGCCGCCCGGCCTGAACTAATGTTGTGGCAAATGTTTTTCTGCAGGAGTGGTTTACTTTGCGTCCCTCAAGCTCCCCTTCTTCAGCCAAAACGTTCATCATTTTACCTAACTTATCCTTTCCGACTGGACATTTACTAAACCAAACATCTGAACTGGGAGATTTGATATCTTGTAGATAAAACCTTGACTCCTGGTCCATGAATTCAGTTGGCCGATGATCCCTATATGATTTATATATTTTTACTGGACAGCATGGGTCTTCTGGCCTCTCAAAGGCCTTAGGCTTAACCTTTCTTGCATCTGTTGATTTAGCTCCACTTCGTGTTTTTGTTCTTCTTTCTGAAAGAAACCATACTTATAATTAACAAGCTCTGTCAATGTAAAATGACAATGAACTTGTGCTTTGACCTTCAAGGTCAAGGTCATTCAGGGGTCAAGGTTAAATAAATGTATGTCAGTAGGAAGGTATTGTGCATAGGAGTGTTGTGCCCAAGTATGAAGTAAATCCATTCACTAATAAGGAAGTCATTGCCATTGTTAAAGTTTTTGACACTGTGACTGATGGACTGACAGATGGACAGTTCAAAAACAATATGCCACCGGGGCATAAAAAGCTAAACATGTCTCGAAGAACGTTTACTTTTTTTATAGTCTATTAATATTCAACTTTATACTTTTCATTGAAACAGGTTTACATTAAATTTATTTCAGTTTGATTGTAATTCAACTTGATGCTTACAGATCTATATAATAAAATTTGTTCCTGTCAACAAAAACTGGTATCTAAAAATATTTTATGCTTGATATTTAAATTTATCAAATAATCTCAAAACTCAGGAATGTCAAATACTTCTGTACCAGAACAAGTACCGAGTTACCATACTAGGTGTCCGACCTGCATAAGCTATTAAGGTAGCACTCAGCAGGGTAAGCATTAAAGAAAAATCCTCGATAAAATGTTATCAATTACCATTAAACTCCAAATATTCCCTTCCATCAGTTGTTTTTTTCAAAGCAATATCACCCCACTGCAAATTAACATGGTCTTGGCGACCTCGCAATCCGAAGAAAATTCCATTGTTCAACCAGACAGTGTACAGTAACTGTTTTGGCGTCTCTGAAAAAAAGAAGATCAAATTAAATATTTGCAACTGCAAATAACCAGTACTATGATATTAAGCTTTGCAACATAAGGTAAAATATTATTTTAGAAAGCATTGCATGAAATACACAGTAAAAGTAAAACATTTGCTGCCTGCCTTGCTTTTTTTCTAAAGTTTTGGAATGATACAGTTGAGGTGAAACTTCTCTACTGCATGTTACATAATAAGCTCAAAGCAGAAATTAATTAAACCAAGTTTCCATGCAGTTAAAGCGTGTTATTACCACATCCGAGGAGTCCTTTACTCCTGAGTTTCTCTATTTCTTCTCTTGACAGTGGTTCTGCCTGGTTTTTCTTGTTTCCCATTCCCAAAGCTTTCAAGTTTTTCCTTTTTGACTCTAGAACCCGATTGGAGTGGGCAAATGTACTGTCTCTTTTGATGCTAAATTTGACATGATCCTTCAGGTACCTATTTAAAGAACAAAGAATAAAAGTATGTCGGTGCAACACAGATGTACAATATAACTTTAATTTAAAACAAGTAATAACTCTATATATATTAATCACTTTTAAAGTTCCTGATGGAAGCTTTTACAACAAGGGTGTGATAAGAGAGGTTAGATACTATGTGTTAAGCGCCAAGCACAAGAAACTTGCAGCACTTTTTTATTTTTGGTATTATGCAGCTGGGGATTGAACCTGCCACCTTCCAAATGGGAGCTAACCTCTAGCCTTTTGTAAATGGTCTGTGCTATCAAAAAGAATCTGGCAATTTTCAATTGTAATGGTCTTGAATTTTACTTCAGTTCTGAATACAACACAGACACACATATATATAACACTTTTTAAATGTCAGTGACAATTCTAATTTGTGTAATAACTAGTAATAACCTGTCAATGCTATTCTGTATTGCTGAGACTGTGTCCGGCTCGTATTCCGTTCCATCTTTCTTTCTTACAGCTGAAAATGTATATAAAGTTATTTGTTTGAAATTTTTCAAATTAAAGATTTGTTTTTTTTTTGCTGGGTCACACCGATGACACAAATTAAGGCCATTTCATTTATATGATGCCTTTGTTCCAACTTTTATGGAGGAAGACAGGAGTAGCTCCTTTCAGCGTATTTCATTACGAGCTTGCACCTGAGCTGGTTTTATTTGGTCTGTTCATGTCATGATAAGCGGTAAGTAAGTGTGCAACACCAGTGATGCCCTCTAGCACCAGCTTTTAAAGCGGAATTCAATCATAATAATTTTTATTATACTCTATAATGATCCCAAAGGACCAGAAAATATAACAACACTGAATCCATGTACGGGGCAAAGTATGTTTGATAATTGAATTTTTAGAAACAAATCTTGCTTAATCATCAATATGCAATAATGGAAGCTGTAAAAACACAGTGCACATGAACATAATCACTTACCCATATAAAACTTAGCAAGTATGTTATCCAGCTCATCGGGAGGAATGGTCTCCACTGGCCTGTGCTCACCGATGCTGTCAGCCCAATCTGTGAAAATCTTCATATCACTTTTTGTCTTGTATACAGTATTTCTAGCCTTATTATCATCTATAAATTTCACAGTGTCTGCATAATTTACGGACTTAAATCGTTTATTAGTTTCAACAAACCCAACCTCATCTGAAGGCAACTTATTACTGTCACAATTTTCAATGTCAAAATTTGATTGAAATGTAAAGCCTGCAGGAGGAGGCGGAGTGTGCAAATCCTCCAATTTCTGTTCCATTTTATCCCTTTCCGTCTCAGCAATAGCTTCTAAATGTAGGATATCATTTGCCAGCAACTCCATCATTTCCTCGCCATCCATTTCAAAGGAAATAGAGTGTTTTTCTTAAACAAAACTAAGTAATCCAAAACTCGTCTGCTTTCCACTTCCGCGCAACATAATATTTGGTAAATATGAAAATCACTAAATGAAAGGTTGAAAACTGCTAAATTTACTGTGATCCGATAGCACAGGGTCTCCGCCAACTTTTTTTGCTACTTTTTGAACTTTTTAAGAGATAAAAACTTTTATGTAAAAACTAGGCTAAGCGTATTCAAAATGGCGTCTAACATGGTGAAAATCCTAGGCTCATATAAGGCCGAGTTTTTCCTGAATCCTGATTGGCTAAATCTCGTATTGGCCGACTTTTTACTTATTGGCCGTGTTTTTTCGTATTGGCCGAGTTTCGAGCTTTATTGGCGAGGCTTTGGTTGTATCAAGCCAACAACATGGTCAGAATCTAGTTCAATATTATAAAGTTAATTAATAATGTTACATATTAACGTGTGCGTATAAATTCGTATACATGTATGTTTGTTATATTGTTCAAAATAATTGTTGCCAAATGTGTAATAATTTGTATATATGTTTGTATAGTGATAGTGTATAGTAAATTGTGACGACCTGTCTATATTAATTAAAGATTCGGCACATTTATTTTCATTTACTGTAAAAGTTTGCTTTTCTATATATACTCGATAATTGGGCTTAATTCATGTTTGCTATTATGTTATATCGTATCTTTCGGTTTGTTACTTTTGATAAATCAAAATACTACTTCTCATAATATTCAATATACTACCGGTATAAAACCTTAAAGTAATATTTCCTTTAGCCGTTTTCCATGTCACGTGTTTTGTCTGTATGTATATATATTGATGTTAATGTTGCCCACATATGTGGGACTTAACTTTATAGTTAAATAAACTTTGAAAACTTTGAGGACCAGATAACTTGTTGATCCTTCAAAAGAAGTGGCTTTTTTGACAATAAGACCTCAAGGTCATTTATGGATCAAGATGAAATAAATATGTCAGTGGCAATAAACTCAAGGCAACTGAAAAAAGATATCAAGTCCAATAAGACCTGTAAGGGACCAGCTTTAATATTAGGCCTATCAAAGATTCTTATGAAACAAAAAAAGTCAAATATGATATACACATTTTATTTTTGTAAATAATGCATAAACAAAATATATGCAGTAAATGAGCATAATTGAACATATATAACATAACACATTTGTCATAAATAGAACAATAACATAATTTACATGTCAAAAACAAAATGATGAACTACAAAATGATAAACTATTATATGTAAAACTTATGTGACTTTTGCTGCTGGGAAAAAAAATTTGATAGTAATAAACTAAGTAATTAAATCTTACTGAAACTGGCAGCCATCTTTTGAACTACGAAGTATTGGTATACATTATAACTTCAGTGATTGAACGAAGTAATAAAAGTGATAATGATGACCTGTGATTTATCATGTTTGAGTACACTGTAAATACATGCATATTCATTTAAGTCAGTCACATTTCACATTTAAGATGCAGATGATAAAAAATCAGGGGTATGCTACTATTTAAAAAAGTACAAAATTAATTTCTGGGTGATTCATTTACAGAAAATATTGCTGTAAAATCTATTGTTCAAATTCAGAAGAGGGCTTTATCACAGACAGCTGACACTGCTTACCAATTAATAACCAAAGAATTCTGTATAAATTTTGTGTTGATGGAAATGGAAACTTGACTGTGGCATTAAATGGGAAAATATCCCTTTTACAGAAAATGTGTTTCCTTATCATCACATATTTGAATGAGATTTCTACATTCACCAGTTGATTTCTTCAGAGACAGATAACAAACATACCTTTATATTATCTATTGTAATATTATTGAATATTAAAAATTACAATTCTGAATAAGGTTGAGATATTTATTATTTGTTTGAAAAGAATTTAGTGCAGTAATGCCCTAAAGATTATGGATCAATGGTTAAAATTTTTTCAATGAGGAAAATGAAAATTAAAAATCTAAGTAAATCAATTAGCATAGTATCAGATGAATAAAATCAAATGTTATCCCAATGTATGCAGTAACATCATATGTACACTATAAAATGAGTGATGAGTAGCTACAGTATAAACACTATCTGTACAACTAGCACATGCAATTTGTCAACTTATGACCCCAATGGCACTCCATACTATGATTCTAGTTAACAGTTTAATTACTAACACTTATGCCAACTTCATGAAACTCTCCTGCATTTTTGCTCTCTCAGAACATTTAATTACTTTGAAAGTAAACCAGATATCAAATCAAATATATCTAAAATAAAGAAATGTGAAGATCTGTAGGTGTGGTGATATTGCACAAAACCCCTTAGTGATTTTTTGAAATAAAACTGACATTCAGACAACACACATGTATATAAAGTCCAGAAAACATTTACTAATGAATCTATTTAGTAGAAAATGAGTTTGTAGTTATAAAAAAATTGTAGATTCAAATATCAAAGAAGTATTACAAAACTGTGCAGACCATGTCTTTTGTCAATGTTTGTAGAGTCAAAGAATGTCATCTAAAACAGCAAAGAAATTCAAGACTTTGAAAAGTAAAGAAAGCGTCAATGTGTGTATGTGATATAACTCATTTATTACCATAGTAACAGTAATATCTGCATGGTATTGTCTTTTCTTACTTCATACAATATTGCAGACATGTAAACATTTGCTATCCCTGACCATTGCATAATAATACTAACCCAAGCACTCACCAAAATAACTTAAAATGTTCAGAGTATTGACTTAAAACATACTGGTATTACCGTTATATAATTTGAAAAAAAACAAAAAAAAACATAATCTTAAAAACTGGCTAAAGAATTCAAGAGCTTGCAAATAAATTTCCCAAACTTTCAATCAAAAATAAAATATCCAGAGCACTGAAAAGCTAAAAAAAATTCAACGAAGCTTGCAAAAATTAACTTGTTTACAGTAACATATTTTCAGATCCTTCTTACATTTGTGTAATGAAAACTGAATATATAATGATTGAATACACATACAAATGAACACAAAATGAAGCTTTCACATAAAAATTACTGAATAACTAGAGTTTGTTTTTGAAACAAATACCTATATCTTTCCCCACGCCAAATGAACATATATTGGGTTCTTCTCATACATAAACTTGGACAAATATTTAAAGCGCCGTCTAAAAACTTCATCTCAGTGTGGTGAAAAAAAAGCCCATTTTTTCCTTTGACCTCTATGCGTGACCTTGACCTTAGAGATGCAGACCTGTTTCTTGCATATGACACAACGTCTCATGGTGGTTAACACTTCTTCCAAATAATTTCAAAATCCATCAATGAATGACCAAGTTATGGAGTGGACACGAAAAAAGACCTCATCTTTTACCTGTAAGTGTGACCTTGTACTTGGAGGTACAGACCTGTTCCATGCGTCTGACATCAACTCATGGTGGTTAAAATTTTTGCCAAATTATTTTAAAATCCATCAAGGAATGACAAAATTATCGAGCGGACATGATTTGTGACATCCAGACATCCATTCAGACAGAAAGCACACCATCAAAATGTCTCCCCCTACCACAATGTGAGGGGAGACATAATACTGTCTTACTAATGAAACTTGACATGTCACACTTTTTTTTATTGTTATTCATATTTTAGTCACTGCAATCATGAATAAACATTTAACTTTTTTTTCTTTTTAAACAGAAAATGATCAAATGTGAATATGAAGTTATCTGAATATCAAATAATGACTATAATTTTATCAGGTTGTCAAGCTTTAAGAAATGAATATATATTCTATGTACATAAAAGTCTAAACATATAAAATTGTTCAATGACTATGGCACACTGATAGTTCTGTAAACAATCCTAGGTATAAATGACTGATGAAACCAGTCTGCAGTTAGGCATGTAGTTTTAAACACCTCATGTTGTTATGATGTTTAGTCAGATCTGGAGATAGAGATCCAACCCTGGTATTTTAACATGGCAAACAACAACAGATCTAAAGACTATTTCAAGAACTTCTGAAATGAAAACACATACTACATGTGAAATGTATGCATAACTGCTTGACCTTTAAGCCAGTAAAAAATGCACTTAACATTTTTGAAAACTGAGAAACCATACAATGGCTCATATTGATTTATAGAGAATAGTTAATGGATTCTTTGCACTGAATCTTAAGTAAAAACTTGATCCAGTTCTTTTGGTCTGGCTTGAATTTGAAAGAACAAGTCAAACTGTAAGGTTCTAGATTTTTTTTTTCTTCTAAAGTAGCCATTTACAATGAGAAAATGGTGCAATAACACAAAACATACAATAACAGTACCATTGTGAACAGATAAATACCTAAAATTAACACAAAATATACAACTTTTTTTTAGAACAGGGTTATATAATCAAACACAAATGTAAAATGGCAAATTATGAACTAATGAACACAAAAGATGAACCGAAAAAGGCAAGATACATATATCACAGAAAATATGGGGTGTTATATATCTGTACATATTTGTACATGCTCCTCTCCCTGCAAAATGTTGGGGTTGGGGAATGACATACTCTCCAAGGGCAGATAATCAAATCTCAAGGCTTTGAATGAATTATTTCAACTACACTGAAGGGTAAAAGTTCTGCACAAAGATTGTATGTTCCACTCCATCTGCTATCTCCTGAGATCTTTAACTCAGTATTTCATAATTACATTACCTGTATATTCATTATAGTAAGTATTCTCAAGTAATCCTTCAGTTGAAAGAGTCTGCTGAAATGGACAGACCACAGTGCAGAACTTTTGTCCTTAAGTATACCTACTTCCTTGACATTATCAGGGCTCTACAAATTCTATAGTCCGACGTCCGGGACAACTCTAAACTTGCTCTCGGACAACTGACTGTATACAAAAGTTTTGTCCCGGACAACTCTAATTTTGACAGTCATAAATCTCAGATAACCCACTTAATAAACAACATTATGCAATCGATTTCTAACCAATAAGCATTCAACAAGCTCCGCCCTAAGAGAGAAGTGACAGCAGTGAGCTGAAAGGTAAGCCAATCACGCCTCTAGTTACAATTTACTATGGATATTGATTAAGTTAGTAAATTTGTATAGTTATCGCGTGACTTTAAAATAAGTCAAGCAAATAAATGTCTTAAAAAAATTATTGAATGCTTAATTCCAAAGGCAAAATGTTGAACATAAAAGCTTTGCCGATGTAAGTGAAAGATTTAAGACAACGAACCTTAAAATAACACCAAAACTCTTTAAAGCATATTTGTTTAAAAAATCGGATTTATTTACAAGAAAAAAATAAGTCGATTTAAGTCAAGCTTTAAAACATGAAGGCAACCAATTTCAGAAAATATTTAGTGCATTAAACCTGAAGAAGCGAGTGAAAATCTCGGATAAATTCCGTTTGTCATATATTTCCGCGACCCCGTCGTACTTAATATTGATAGATAACAGTGTCTTGGAGACTTTTTACAAGGCAAACTTACAACATTCAATTGATCGATTAAAAAAAATGGTCATGATTTTATTATAAGCACAAGTTTTTCCCTTTTCATTTTCTCTAAGACATGAATATTTCTGTTGCGTTTATTTAGAAAGCAGCAAATCATAATAAATAAATTCTTTACATGTTAGAAATTGTTTGTAACTTGTCCAAATAGAATTCTGGTGAAACTGGAAACACATCCTCTAGGTAACCAGATATTCCACCAAAAAGTCACTGAATTTTGATGCCAGAATTACATTACTTTAAAACAATAAGTTGGATAAAAACCAATCCACACATTTGCTGTCTGTCATAGTCTTTTGAAGTTGAACTCAATTTCTGTTGAAAAGTTTGGGGTGATTTTTTTCAAGGTCTATGATAGTTTCTTTAATTTTAAAAAGTGTTGCTAATTTTTTTTAATTGATATTGTAAAATAAAAAGCCCTATTAATAAATGATGCTTATCAGAAATCTAATACTTTTCGTTTGGACATCTGACATTGTTTTGGGACAACTCTATTTTGCCATAATCAGTTGTCCTGGACAAGTCAATCTCAAACAAATTTGTAGAGCCCTGATTATAAACTGTATAACTTCATATCTTTCTAAAATCTAGAAATCATTATATTAACTAAGATAATAAGTTATATATTATATAACTGGCAGCAGTTAAGTACATGTACATGTATATTTCACTACTATAAATATTTTCAAGTGAATCAATTATAGGTTAAATTACATAATACTCTATGAAATGCACTGTAATTTTACAATATTCTCTTATGACAAACAGTAGTAATATATTCGAAATACAAAATGCTGTTTGCCTATTGAAGTACATATGTACTTTATTTCAGTATTTTATCTCTTTTGGAAAGTACTTTTCAAACTCTGAAACAGTTAACCACCATAAACTCTTTATCATTTAACACCTCAACTCTCATTTAGACTTGGTTCACATCTCCACCTCACCCACACCCCCCCCACCCCCTCCTCCACTCCCCAAAAAATTACCATCTACTGGAAAACTCTATTTCATCAAACATCAATACTTCTGACTTGTTTTGCACCTGACCTTGGTTTAGGGGGAGTCATAGGAGCTTTTGTAGCACCCTGAGATTGGGTCCTTTTAACATTTCTATCACTCAACAAAGGTTTCTTTTGAACCTCAAACTTCTGAGTGAGGCCAGCTACACTAGCTGCACCAGCATTTGGATCATCTTCCAGTGATTCTGTTGATGGCTTTCTTGAAGGTTCTCCTGGTTTGAGACTAGCTGTCTCACTGGTTTTCTTTGTTTCTGACAGGCCTTTGCCTGCTGGTTTCTTAGATGGAAAACCTGGTCTAGCCTTAGGGTTAAAAATTGGTTTTCCCTTTTCCACAGGCTTTGGTGGATTCAGTTTAGTATCAGACTTAGTTTTATTTGCAGTAGATTTAGCATTTGCTGATGTCTTTGTGTCTGTGCTCTTAGAAACTACAGCATGTGGCTTTGGTTTTAAATTTTTTGGTTTAATTAAAGGACTAGATGTATTGTTTGGAAGCTGTCTCTCTGGACTGTCCCGTGGTATTTCAATATTTATATCATCCAGTTTAGATAACTCATCTTCGAGCATTTTCCGTGTGCTGTCTACATTTAGTTTTATGGGTGGTGGTGGCGGCCTTTGAGGCATTCTGGGAGAATGTGTTGTTATGACAGCAGATTTACGACTGCCCTTGAAACCAACATCCATGTTGTCCCCATGTTCACTCTCTGGCATAGACACAGGACGGGGAGGTGTAGGTAAGGGGCGATTTCTTCGATTTGTATTTTCGTATTCATTTGCTAAACTGATTTTCGGTGGCACAGGGGGTGGAGGTGTATCATCAATGTCAGGTTGAGTAGACAGCTCATTTGAATTGTCAAGTTTTACAAGATGTTTTGACCTCCTGTCAGTTGTACTAATCAAGACAGGATTGGATATATTTCTAGTCAGTTCCCTTTTCTTCACAATATTTGCAGCAGGGGCTTCCTCAGTGTTGTTCATGTCTGGTTTGGAGCTTGGAGCATTTTGTTTATCACTTTTAGAAAAACTCGGAATTTTGAAAATTGGAGGAAATCTCGACTTTTCCGCTGGTGGAGTTTCATTTTTTTGTTCGGGTTTATTGTCAAATTTATTACTGGCGCCTTTGTTAGGTTTCTGTGGAGGTTTTGGCACAGCTGGTTTGTGACTGGGAACTGGACTTGGTTTTACATGTGTTTTGGTATCACTGTGAGTGGTACCAGTCAATACAGGGTCCGAGACTTTGACAATATGTCCCGGTCTGTTGTTATTATTGGAATGCTGTGGCCTTGAAGGTTGCTTAGGCTTCAAAGGTTTCAGATCCGCTGATTCAGGGCGCAGTGGATGTCGAACAGGCGAGTGTTCACGCTTTGGAGGTGGTCTGGCTGGCCGCAATGGTCGACTTTGACCCCTGAAAAAGGAACATGCATACTTTATGTAAAACAATTGTTGTATAAAATGATCACTGAACAAAAGAAATCTTGCTGTCTAGTAACCAGCACAATCTCAACAGTCATCATTTTCTGCCATGTGTACACTGGCCCTTTTATATATACAGGTATCATTCTTTGTAATACAAACATGTAGATTTCAGTAACTGTACATGACTTTTTCCATCTGTTGAAACATAATTGTATATTTGATAATACTATTAGATGCTTCTCAACAGACCTGCATATTAACTATAAATAGGCATACTAAAGTTTCACCTTTTAGGAAATAAACATCTTAGCAATAAAGCTATGGTCATTTTTCTATATTTCAACTTGAAATGAAAAATTTTTTTTTATAGCAATTGCATTTACAATCTAGAACACTTGGAAAGAATATAAATAAATAATACAAATAAAACTAACAGAAAACGTTGAATGGAATAGTCATGAATAAACAAAAAATGACTATTTGACTGAAAGAAAAAAACATAGAGCTGTGTTGCATTTTTTCCCTCGTATTCATTATCTTTGGTTTTGATACAGAAGATGCTGAAGATTAAGGGCTTCCTGTATTTATTCAACCACTTACTTGTTTTTTAAGCTGAACCTGTCACGCCACCATGCAAGGATGTTCGCTCTGAAGTAGTATGCAATGAATGCCAAAACACCAACAAGTGGTAAAACTACCAGAAAGAACACCAACAAGCCAATTAGTAAGCTCTTGTCATCTGTAGTATAAAGAATAAAAGCAGGTTTAATACTTGCTCTGTATTTCACTCAGAAAAACTTATGTACTAATAGCAAATAGTTTTTACAAAACCTTTGAAGTTGACTGTTGTCATCATGGTCAACAAGCAGTAAATTTACAGAAAAGCCAGAGACTAAAGATCTGAATCTGATATATAACATTGTTTCTAACAACTGTACCTTTTAATAAAGGCCCTTACATTTCTCAAGCTTGCTTTGTTTTAAAGGCATGCACAGAAAATGATATTACTAGAACTGCTCAGTCAAATGGCTGTGAATTTGAGAACTTTTCTTTTAAGCTAACACAAATGAATTTCCTTCAGTTTAAGTAGCAGGCACTTCATTTGAAATATTTTAATGAAGAAGACCTGAAATAAAAAGAGAATTATCACACTATACAAACAATGAGATTGTTACTGAAATATGTATATAACTTAAATAATAATTCTGATGCTATATACCACTGATTTTGATTGGTCCACTGTCGACACTCCCCCCATTTCCCGATTCATCACAAGTATCACCACCCCATCCTTCCTCACAGTGGCAGTGACCTTTGCTGTTACATACACCTCTGTCAGAACATCCGTCATGGCAACTTGGGAATTTGAAGCTGCTTAAGGCAGTACATGTGTGGTTAACACAGATCTGAAAGGTAAATTTATACTGCCAGATATTTGGACTAACCACTCATTTTAAAAAAAATGAACTTTAAATGACTCCCAAGACATAATTTGAACCAAGCTGGTACAGGTCCACTTAAAAAAAAAAAATCAATTTAAAATATCTTTATCATCAGTAGTCACTATCTGTGCAGACTGCATTGTTCACTACTCAAACAGTAATTTTTAACTAATACCCCTATAAAATAATAAAAGGGTCAGTTTTTGGCAGGACAAGGGTTACTTTAGCAAGGCATGGCTTCATAAATCACAAAATATAAACATGAATGCATATTATAAACTCCCTCCCACTTATGGTTCAGAAAAAGCAAGGCTGATGGACAGAGAGGGCAATAAGTGCCACATGTGCAAACACAACAAATCAAAGTCTTGTCTTAAAAATAAGATGTAGGTCAGGTTACATTATATATAAGAAAGAAGAATTTATATTACAATTTAACCAACTAGTAAATATTAAAAAAAAAGTTAAAGATGAATTTGAATATATTTGTGGTTTGCTGTGATAAGAAGTAAAATGTTATAAAAAATACAGCATAATCTCCCTTTCTGCTAGCCTCTGTAATCAGATAAAGAAGTGTCATTCTAGCAAATTTAAGGTCATGCAGTTAAATCGAGACAGACACAGTTTTCATTGATACAGTAAAGACATTATGCCTTGTACACTCGGACCCCGTTACTACGCGCCCCGTTATAACGCTAACCTCAGTATAAAGCTCAATGGTCATGGCTCCCAAAAAAAATATCAAAAAAAAAAGAAAAAGAAAAATAGTATCTATTTTTCACCCGCAATAATTATTTTACGTGCATATCTTACGTGCTGTATCCATAACAACGCTTGTTTAAAGTGTCAGTGAAGTACAATTAACTACGTAATTAGGACGCTCTAGGGCGGGAAAAGTGTGAAAAGCATGCAAAGTCTGCCGTTTATCCGCTTCTTTGTTCGTTGTTTTCGATGATCAGTCAGGTATCAAACTGTTATGAAAACCTCAAATTCGAAGCTTTGACGCGCAAACATTGATTTGCCCGCCCGCTTAGCTCAATAGGTAGAGCACTGGATTAGTAATCCATCGGTCGTTGGTTCGACCCCTGGGCAGGGCAAAATTTCTCTGTGACAATAGTTCTCAGACATTGTGTCTTATGTTCATTTGTCTCTCTCTGCTGATTCAGAGTAGATCATGTGGGAATAGTAGTCAGTCACTTGCGTAGAGAAATTGGCAATTACTGGTTAGTTATCCAGGAAAACCGGTTAGGTGGACTGACCGCCGAGAAATAACAAATGTTGAAATCGGCATTAAACCCCAAAACAAACAAAGCAAACATCGATGAACTGAGTAAAAAAAAACACAAGCCGAAAATCTGTTCAAAAACCTTGCGTTTTCTATCGGCCGGCACAAAGTTCGTTGTATCTCGCGAAGATATTACAGGACTGCATCTAAGAATCTGAGAGGTGTCTTTCAGTGTTTACTTTATTACAGTGCAGCGTTACACATTTTAACTTACCGATTTTTACGGTTTTACTTATGTGCTGTATCCATAACAACACTTGTTTAATGTGTCAGCGAATTACAATTAACTACATAATTAGGACGCTCTAGGGCGGGAAAAGTGTGAAAAACATGCAAAGTCTGGCGATAATCTGCTTCTTTGTTTGTTGTGATCGATGCTCAGTCAGGTATCAAACTGTTATGAAAACCTCGACGCGCAAACATCGATGAACTGAGTAACAAACACAAGCCGAAAATCTGTTTAAAAACCCTGCGTTTTCTATCGGCCGGCACAAAGTTCGTTGTATCTCGCGAAGATATTACAGGACTGCATCTAAGAATCTGAGAGGTGTCTTTCAGTGTTTACTTTATTACAGTGCAGCCTTACACATTGTAACCTACCGATTTTCATGGTTTTACTTTCGTAACGCTTACGCCGCGGTTTTCCTGGGAATTGCTTATGTTTACATTTTTCTTATGCGATTTTTATCTGTTTTTTAAACAAAGCAGGTGATATTTTACCAAATAATATTTTTTCTCTATACAAAATGTATCTTAAGTGGTTTACAAACAAATTTGGTTATTTTGAATGTTTTAACTTGATAATGATACAGTTACATCTTAAATAGGTGGGTGGGGTAATACTAGCAAATTCAACAGGTCAAGTATACGATTTCGGTAGGCGCGTTATATATCGGAACCCCGTTTTTATCGCGGCCTGAAACCTTGGACCCCAACTAGAGCGCTATAACGGGGTCCCAGTGTACCTTCAAATACCAGTCTTGTAACAAACATTTCTTACATGCCTTTCTTATGGAAAGCTATGTGATACTTACCTTTCTATCATCACACTTGGCCCCATTAGGTACCATACCAGGATCTGGCATATCTAGGCCCACATCCAGCATGGCCCCACGGCACACATATGTCTGGGGTCCTATAGTTAGAAAAGTCGCTGGCGTGGCATGTGCCAAGTTGTCCTTCCAGAACATTAATTTCTCATTCTGGTGGACACAATGTAACAACCCACACATTACATCCCTGCAAAATAAATGATCCACTCAGAAATAACCCTCGTAATATCAACTGAAGCAAGCCAACTGATCATCAGTAAAATTTCTGCTTATATCTCACCATGTATCTACAAAAGGGCCAAAATAATCCTGAAGTGTTTGATTTTTCATATCATTAAACAACCAAGATTCTGTACACTATTATTTATAGGCTTTCATAGGAAAGGAATTTGTCATATTTGCTTTAAAGCAGCATAACAGTAATTCAATTACATAACTATACCTTGACATCATTTCTGAAATATACCAGTTTCGTTCCCTTTACTCAAGAAGAATTGCTAGTTTTTCAGGCGAGATGTATAAGATAAACCCCTCTACTTTCAATCATTGACAGGAAAAAAAAATGTCTTAAACCCTTAACCTGCTGGAACCGAAAGTGATTAGCCTTTGCCACCAGTATAGAGCCAGGCCAGTCTGCACATCCATGCAGTCTGACCAGACTCTATACTGTTGGTAGCTCAATTTTTTTGTTTTGATATTGAAATCCCTTAAACTTTGAATGGACTGTTCCAAATTCAAAGCTGGGCAAATCCATTACAAAATTCAGCATGTTCAGCGTTAATCTTTTTATGGCTGTTCCAGTATGTATTTACTGAGCTTGTAGAATATTTATTGCAAACTTACTCTCTCTGACATGATTCATAAGTATCTCTAGTCCAGTTATATCCACAGTTTCCATTTTTGCTGCCATTAGAATTGAGGTGTTTGAAGCAGACAGGATCAGACACTCTACCAGTACTGCCCCACAGTAACTTACACTGAGCTGTGTGTGTCCTACACTGACCATTATAACAATATGACTGAAATATAAAATGAAGTAATGTCTATACAGTGTTTATGTAACATACAACAATCAGTTTAGATTTTCAGTCAAATTATATTTTCTTTGATAAACCTTCTGTTAACTTTGAACAGATACATCATAAACTCAACAATACCTAACTATTTGATTTTTTGTTAGATAAAAGAACATTAATTCAATGAAATTTTAATGCAATCTTTTTAACAGATTTCCCTAATTATATTTCATAAAGAAATAGTGTTTTGATAAGTAAACAGCAATTTCCCTGATTTATGTATCAATTAATATTTAAAACCAGTTCATTTGATCTGTGTAGATGATGGATACCAGTATTTCACTGGCCAAAAAAAACATGAAACACAAATTAAGCAAAAATTTGCACAAGCTACATCTCTCTATGAAGGACTAATCTATACCTGTCCACCATTTTCACACTCTGTACCATCCTGAACATATACATCGGCTGGACATGATGGACTGTTTCCAAAACAAAACTCCGGCAGGTCACAATCCCCAACACTCGAACGACACAGAGTTGCTGCTGCCTTTGGCTAGAATATCAAAATACAGATTACTAGTACATCTAACATAGATTTTTTCTTCCTTTTTTGACAATCTGCATTAGATATTAACCATGTAACATCTGTCTGTAACCACAAACAAACAAACAAACACTCTAAATTACTAAAGCATCATAATACTGGTACTTGGAACTACTTTATATTTTCTCCTTCACATTTGTGGTTTGTTACGTCAAACTTTCCACTAAAATACTGAAGTGTTTACATTTTAAATTTCAGTGAAATTTTATCGGAATATAATATTTCTCTAGCCTGAACATTCTTTTCCTGTGTTGAGTTCAACATACCAAATGTCAGTGCTAGTAACTTTGTAACTTGTGAAAATATTACATCTGGTGTTTGCCAGATGAAATGTGTTTCATTTTTTTAAATGAAACAAAATAAGAGCCTTCTGGGCAGAGCATTATATGCCCAAAGATTTTATTTCTCAAAGTATGATGCATTTGTGATAAAGGGAGGAAACCTTAGGCTTTAAAATTTAATGATTTGCTTTAAATTTTGAATTTTTTTGCCTTTGACCTACTGACCCCAAAATCAATAGGGGTCATTCACTCAATATGTGTAACCATTTTATGTATTTTGAAGTCTCTAAGAAAATTGGTTGTTGAGTTACAGAATGTAAATTATTCTTAACATTTTCTTATACTGACCCAAAAATTGTCTCTAAGACAAAAAGGTTAGAGTGTAAATGATGCTAAACATTTGATATAAAGTCTGAAGTCTCTATAACAAATGACTGTCAACTTACATGGCGGAAATGGTTTTCAATGTTAAGGTCACTGTGACCTTGACCATTGAGCTACTGACCACAAAATCAATAGGAGTCATTATCTCAATGTGTGCAACCACTATATGAATTTTGAAATCTCTATGACAAATGGTTATCGAGTTACAGAGTGTAAATGATTCAAAACATTTAAGTTACTGTGACCTTAACCTTTCTTATACTGACCCAAAAATGTATAGGTGTCATCCATCCAATGTGTGCAATCATGAAATAAAGTTTGAAGTCTCTACAACAAATGATTGTCAAGTTACATGGTGGAAATGGTTTTCAATGTTAAGGTCTATGTGACCTTGACCTTTGACATACTGACCCCAAAATCAATAGGGGTCATTCACTCAATGTGTGCAATCATATGAATTTTAAAGTCTCTAAAACAAACGGTTGTCAAGTTACAGAGTCAATCTGACTGAAGTTCACGATCTCAGTTTATACATGGCAGATAATTGTTTGGGATCCCAGCTATATAAATGGATTTTCACAAGTTGAACATTTACTTCCATGAGGGTGGAAGTGTTGCTCTGATTGGTTGATGGATAGGTCACGAGAAGGTGACCTTCTATTGGTCGTCCTCAGATCCTAATAGCATAGCGATGTTTAGGATATGATTTTAATCAGATTGGTTACAGAGTGTAAATGATTCTACACATTTAGGTCACTGTCACCTTGACCTTTGACATACTGACCCCAAAATGCATAGGGGTCATCCACTCAATGTGTGCAATCAGGATATAAATTTTGAAGTCTCTATAACAAATGATTGTCAAGTTACATGGCAGAAATGGTTTTCAATGGTTAGGTCTATGTTACCTTGACCTTTGAGCTACTGACTCCAAAATCGATAGGGGTCATCCTCTCAATGTAGGTAATAATCACATGAAAAGACTGTAGGCCAAACAGTACTCAAGTTATCCTCCAGAAACCAAATTGCTAACGGATGGACGCCCTGAACTGTAACATTATATTTTGGGCATACAAAAAATTTAAAAAATGTATATTAAAACTAAATATCTGACCTCGTAAATCATACCAGTCTATCATAAACATATATAATGATCTTACCTTGCAACTGTTGAGATCGCAGCATGCTCCAACAGCACACACTGACCCAGCCGTTAATTTACATGTAGTCGAATTGCAACATTTGTTCACACAAGCCTATATAAAACAAAATATTATATAATGGCAATTTATGATTCTAGACTTCTAGTCACTTTATTCATTACTAGAAATCCCTGCACTGTATAATTATGACTGCAGTATAACAGATAAATTTGAAAATTAAGAAAATATGATCAGTATGATTTAGAAAAACAATATTTTCATGAAGATGCATGTTAAGGAAACTTGCTAGTGAAAGGCATGTTATGTTCACATCATAACGCATTAAAAAAATTGTAAGGAAGGGTTCAATGGGAAACAAATCTTTCATAATAGTGTTTGACCTTTGACATACTGACCCCAAAATGTAAAGCGGTCATCCACTCAATGTGTGCAATCATGATAATGGAGAAAACTTCTTAAAATTCAGTCACAGCAGAAAAAAAAAATTAAGATATTATTTTTCAAGGGAAAGTGGAATATAATCTCTACATATTTTTTTCTTAATAACAACAAAAATTATTGCATCCTACACAAAAAAATCATCAGACTGCATCTTTCATAGAAAATCTTACATTCAATGGCATTTCATCTTTTCTAGTAAAAAGATTTGAATGGAAACTTTTCTTCCAATAGCCACCTAGGTAGCTATTAGTATGCACCTGTGAGCAACTAGGATACATAACATAATATGCCCTTTTGGGCAAAGAAATCATGCTTTTGTAGTAACCCATAATTTCTTTCTATATCTATTCCCTGGATCATATTTCAATTGTACTAAGAAGAAATTAACCTCAGGAAGACCACAGTCACATTCTTCCCCATCTTCTGTAAAGCCGTTCCCACAGACTGGCCCCTCATACAACTGTTCTGGCATATTCCTTAGACAATAGTCCATCCCCATCTCAAACGCCTCTTGTACAGCCAACACGGAACATGAAGACCAGTGAGTGGGAGTATTAATTCTGTAAAATAAATATATATATATACTAATAAGTGAGGATTTGGGCATTTAATCATTCAAATGTAAGGTCCTTGAGATTCATAATACTTAAAGGAATATAAATAAAATTAATGTAAGTAGCGAATAAATGGAAGATTAGAAAACCAATCAATAAAAATGATAACTCATAACAAAAATAATAGCAATTAAAGTCAAGAAAAACTAGAGCTATCACTAATTAGTATGATTAATACCCCCGCAAGACTGCTTCGGAACTGAGGAAGTTATTAGTAACAGAATAGTTTGTAAAAGAATTGAAATAGAGTTATGGTTATGGGCAATTAAAGATTAAAGATGTGGTTCTTGTACACTGCATTTCCCTTTACTGTGGTTGACCATTGTATGAAGCTGCACTGAATTCCAACCAGTAGTTTTATAGTTATGCTCCAGACAAGGAAAACCAACAAAGGGCAATAACTCTGCAAATACTGAAGACGGAGTTATGATTCTTGAGCACTGCACTTCCACTCACTGTGCTTGACCACTGTATGAAGTTGCACTGAATTCCAAACATCAGTTTTCAAGTTATGCTCTGGACAAAGAAAACCAACAAAGGGCAATCAATAACTCTGCAAACAGTGAGGATGGAGTCATGATTCTTGAACATTGCACTTCCTCTCAGGAAGAGGAATGGTCATTCAAGTTGCATTGAATTCAAACCATTAATTTTCAAGTTATACTCTGGACAAGGAAATTGCAACAGACCCCCCAACCAACCAACTGCCTGACCGACCGACCAACCACTGGGTGACTCCTATATACCCCCCAAACTTTATTTAGGGGGTATAATTAAGAAAATTTATTCAAAGAGACATAAGAAAAATGAACTAAATATCACTGTTCTGACTGTTTAACACTGCTGTCTAGAGTCTAATGCAATTTTCATTGTCACAGGAATAAACTTTTTAAGCAATCCAATTTATTCCTTATCAGAATATCAAATAGGTAGCTGGATCAAATTCAAGAAGATATGATACTAATACTCTATAAGAAGCCTAAAAGTCTTCCTCTTTTCAAACAACTGTATATTTTCTCTGTTATTTTTACCAAATTTACAGTCGAATGGCCCAATGCAAAACGATGATACGTAAATATCAATAAAGAAAGTTTTACCACATTAATGCAGTGGGTCATCAACTTGTGAATTGTGTTTGCACACTCACTTTTATATGTAAAAAATTCAACCAATGACAACTGACAACTGTAAGGGAAAGCAGGCTAGAGTTCAAATACCATGGGGATCTGATGTGTTGCATCATTGTGTTATGAAGTGAAGAGCTCTATGAGTCTTCAGGTCTCTTTATTTGAATATATCAAAGACAATAACTCAACCATGTCAACTGCATGAAAACCAAAGTAAAGATAAGGAATTCATGTTACCATCTCTTTGACATGCTGTTATTTAATTAATAATTTAGTAACAATGCAGCGGTAACAGATACTCAGTAATAAGAATAACACTCACATTGCAAGCAAACAATTTTTAATAATGAACACAAAAATTTTAGTAACTGGCTTACAAAAGCACGAGTATCAGTTTTTCAATATAATCCTAACAATATTATATATTCTTAAATTTTGTATCCAAAGTAAACAAAAACTAGAACTGTGTCCAAAGGACACGGATGCCCCCACTGTGCAGATGTGCTCGTAAACAAGAGCAGCTTCATTTAATGTCTACCACTACAAGCATTATTACCTATTATACTTTTTCCATCTTCATTCCACTGTTTCATTTCTGTACATATACCTAAAATGATCTACAGGTAACCTTATGTACATGTTAAATTAAATTACAAATGTAAGGGCCATAATTCTGTTAAATTTGGTCGCAGCAAAAATTCCTTACTTTACTACCATCTACACATTAAGGTTGTTCATCCCTGGAAGTTTAAGCAAAATCTGCCATCCGGTTTAAGAGGAGTTGCGTTCACAAAATTTCTACATAGTATATAGTGAAAAAATCAACAAAGGGCCATAATTCTGTTAAATTTGGTCGCAGCAAAAATTCCTTTCTTAACTACCATCTACACATTAAGGTTGTTCATCCCTGGAAGTTTAAGCAAAATCTGCCATCCGGTTTAAGAGGAGTTGCGTTCACAAAATTTCTATATGGTATATAGTGAAAAACTCAACAAAGGGCCATAATTCTGTTAAATTTGGTCGCAGCAAAAATTCCTTCCTTTACTACCATCTACACATTAAGGTTGTTCATCCCTGGAAGTTTAAGCAAAATCTGCCATCCGGTTTAAGAGGAGTTGCGTTCACAAAATTTCTAGTGAAAAAATCAACAAAGGGCCATAATTCTGTTAAATTTGGTCGCAGCAAAAATTCCTTCCTTTACTCCCACCTACACATTAAGGTTGTTCATCCCTGGAAGTTTAAGCAAAATCTGCCATCCGGTTTAAGAGGAGTTGCGTTCACAAGATTTCGGGACGTACTGACAGACGGACGGACGGATAAGTGCAACGCTATATGCACCCCACTTTGTGGGGGCATAAAAAGACACCAAGCAAAAACCATTATACAATTTCATCTGATTCATTAGTTTAACAATTGTTTTATCAGACATGTAAAAAATACTCAATAAGTAGTTTCCATACCGTTTTATTTCACGAAATTAAAAAATCTAAATCTGAAATTTAGCAAATCTTACACAGAGGTGATTTTCTACATGGAAAAAAGCATTTGAAAATTCAAAGAGAACCATTAAACTATGAATTATACAAGAAGCAATAAAATAGGGAGTATAAATTTTGCACTGATTTCACGAAATTTCCTCCTTTATTTTTGTAAATCACATGGTTACTGTAAAATAAAATGTCCCTTAACAGATTACTAGCAACAAGACATACATTTAACAATCTTGTGAACCAAACTGTTATAAAGAACAATAATATGGTAAAAAAAAGAAATTCTAATAAAAAAAAAATATTTCTCCAAATTTGCTTTAAAAATCAGATTTTTCATCAGACAATCAGGTGACAAGAAGTAAAAAGGTTCCTCTATCAGATTACAAGATCTAAAAAGATGTTTGAAGATCTGAAAATATAATTTTCTCTGCCATATTACAAGATCTAAAAGGATTTCCTGTAGAATGTTACAAAAACTGAGATTTCCTGTATCCTGTAACAGGAACTGAGAAGATTTCCTATATCCTGTAACAGGAATTGAAAAGATTTCCTGTATTCTGTAACAGGAACTGAAAAGATTTCCTATATCCTGTTACAGTAACTGAAAAGATTTCTTGTATCTTTAACAGGAACTGAGATTTCCTGTATCCTGTAACAGGAACTGAAAAGATTTCCTATTTCCTGTAACAGGAACTGAAAAGATTTCTTGTATCCTGTAACAGGAACTGAAAAGATTTCATGTATCCTGTAACAGGAACTGAAAAGATTTCCTATTTCCTGTAACAGGAATTGAAAAGATTTCTTGTATCCTGTAACAGGAACTGAAAAGATTTCATGTATCCTGTAACAGGAACTGAAAAGATTTCAAATATATCCTGTAACAGAAACTAAAAGATTTCAATTATCCTGTAAGAACAACTGAAAACATTTCCTGTATCCTGTAACAGGAACTGAAAAGACTTCCTGCATCTTGTAACAAGAACTGAAAACATTTCCTGTATCCTGTAATAAGAACTGAAAAGACTCCCTGTATCCCATAAAAGGAACTGAAAAGATTTCCTAAATAAGTTAAAGTTTGTTCAGAAAGACACACATGACCAAAAAAGAAGTCTTTACAGTTTAGCTTAAGCCAAATGTCAAGGAGAATTCAAATCAAGCAATGGCCACTTTATAAGCAAATTATACATTTTGTGATTAGTCAGCAAACTAATCTATAAGCTGAAACACAACTTGTTTATGATAAGTCCATAACCATCATTACATTACCATACTTGCTAATAAAACAATGTATAAAGTCTGGCATGCATTAATTTCTCAGTCCTTTATACAGCTGAAGAGGGATTCTTTAAATCTGTGAGAGTCCTGCTTAATTTGTAATTGCACTTTTTATAGTATTGTGTCTTTGTTCCACACAAGAAGTACTGAAGAAATATCAGGATTTCCTTAATCGTGTTTCAACAGCAGTTTAAACTTCTTGAATCTTCACTTTAATCCTCAACATGGCGTTTTCTATATAATGAGAAATTTTTCTTTCTTTCTTTTTTCTAGAACAGTTTTAGTTCTACCTATATTCCCCAACGGAAACACTGAAATATTTTGTAACCATTTCACAGCTGCTGGCTTTGCAACCACTGCAGAAAACTTTATTAGCAAGTATAGTGTTAATAAAACAATCCATTGAAAAAAAAACTGATGGTAAAACTTAGTTACATCCTTACCTGCTATCTCTGGAACTGAAAGAAGTTATAAAGACTTAAAACTTACATACAGACTTATAGCTTAAAATTAAGTGACTTCATTCAATTACAGAGAGGCATGGTTGAAAAAAAGGCCTAATAAAAAGATTCTTTGAGGTTTCACAAACTGCTAGATTTAAAATACATTTTAAGTAAAATTTATTAACAAATTTATAATAGAGTCTTAAAGTATAAAATATCAGACCTTTTCATGCCTCCTATGCAAAGAATGAAGGTAGATGAAACTGTCAATGTAAAATAAAGCAATATAATTAAGGTAAATGTTTTAGGCTGTGTTCTATACTTCTTATAGAGTATTTTCTAAACAAAGTAAGACCTTAATGAATTTTGATTTTTTCTGTTAGGCTGTGTTCAGTACTACAAATAGAGTATTTTCTAAACAAAGCAAGACCTTAATGAATATTGACTTTTCCTGTTAGGCTGTGTTTTGTATCCCCTATAGAGTATTTTCTAAACCAAGTAAGACCTTAATGAATTTTGACTTTTCCCGTTAGGCTGTGATCTGTATCCCCTAAAGAGTATTTTCTAAAAAGGGTAAGACCTTAATGAATTTTGACTTTTCCTGTTAGGCTGTGTTCTGTACCTTTTCCTGTTAGGCTGTGTTCTGTATACCCTATAGAGTATTTTTTAAACAAAGTAAGACCTGAATGAATTTTGACTTTTTCTGTTTGGCTGTATTCTGTATCCCTTAAAGAGTATTTTCTAAATAAAGTAACACCTTAATGAATTTTGACTTTTTTTGTTTGGCTGTATTCTGTATCCCCTATAGAGTATTTTCTAAATAAAGTAACACCTTAATGAATTTTGACTTTTTCTGTTAGGCTGTGTTCTGTTCTTCCTATAGAGCCTTTTCTAAATAAAGTAAGATTTAATGAATTTTGACTAATTTCTGTTAGGATGTGTTATGTATACCTTATAGAGTATTTCCTAAACAAAGTAAGACCTAAATTAATTTTGACCTTTTCTGAATAACAAAAAAAGAAGAAAAAAAAATAGAAAAAGATCTTAGTTGTATTGGTTTGCTTCATTGTTAACAATTCTCCAAATATATCCAAACATACTAGTACATGTGCACTCATGAGTAAGATTACAGATTTTCATGGATGTTTTTGATCATTTTCATTTCAGATGACCAAGACCCTTAACTATATAAATCATTTTCACTGCTTTATTTTTCAGAAATAATTGCCACACCACAAACTCTGTATCCAATTATAACTATCCAACTTTTATAAGGCAAAATTAATTGCTATCAAATGATTTCAATACAGCCACTTTCTTTTTAAACATGGCTGTTTTCTTGTACAAGCTCTGTTTCTGTAGATGCAGTTTGTCCTTCTCACAGTCACAACAATAACAAATGACAACAACCCTTCCTGCATTCTTTTCAGACACTTTTTCCTTATACATATCAAACATATTTCCAGCAACAAATGTAATTCATTTTACCCTGAATTCCAAAAACCTTACCTCTACCTATCAGTATGAAGTCAGAAAAGTTCATTATCATAATAAATAACTGAAACAATCACTAGAAATGCATTTATAGGAGTAGATATATGTGCACAGGAAGCAACAAGTGTGATACATTTTCAGTATCTTATATATGGCTATGATTTAAATTATGCCCTGTAAGGAAAAAAATCTGACTAAAGAGTAAGTTCTATTTATTCTGAGTAAGTCTCAAGTTCTTGATAAGCATGACAAAGTCTTCAGGAAAGATAGAAGTTTTCGAAATAAACAGATTGATAAAAAAAATTAACTGTAGACTTGTAGCTTCACAAGTTTGTCTTTATTAAAATCATCTATGCTCGGCAAAAGCAATTTGGAATACATTACTTCAGAACAGTGGCATGTTCTTACAAATCAATAATTTTTCTGACTTCCTTCCTTTTTTTCAATATGTAAGTTTTTAACAAGCACAAAAAGAACTTTTGACATACTGAGAGTTCTTTCTTAATCTCTTCATAGTCATTTATGTAGTTTGTTGTACAAAAGACTTGTACCAAACATTATTTCAGATCTGTATTCTTGACTGCTTGCTAGAGCTTCATGAAAGATCTGAAACTTTATAACCAGTCTAAACAATATGGAACTTCTTAACAAGTCTGAACAATCTGAAACTTCAAAACCAGTCTAAACAACCTGAAACTCCATAACCTGTCTGAACAACCTGAAACTTCATTACCAGTCTTAACAAACAGGCATTAATATAGCACAAAATTATTAGCCTCTGAAAAAAACCAAAAAAAGAAACCTACCCTCCACTGGTGGCAGCCATGATACATTTTTCCTCTTTACACTCGCAGACAGAGTAGTTGTCATGGTCCATACCAAAGTTGTGTCCGAGTTCATGTGCAATGGTGGTGGCAGTCTGACCCTCAGTGGCTAAATTCTATAGAGAAATATAAATGTTCTTCATTAAGTCTTACACAGCTTCATTAGTCTTAGACAGTGTAAGCAATATTTAATAAAACATAAAGCATTTATTATGTATATCAAAACTGCAAATCAGACCCAACCTGCCACATTAACTAAACAATCACTCATTTCTATGAGTATTGCTGCCAAAAATGCTGGTAATTTTTATTCAGTTTAAGACTTTTTTTCTTGAAAATTCTTTTAATAATTGCCTGACGGACACCTTGTTTGAGGAAATGATATACTCGAATAACGCCATTTACTACTTTTAACTTGTATACTTGTATCCCTTTCATGCAAGAGAGAGAGTGGGGTCATTCCAGTAAGGTAAATATACTTCTGACAGGAAATGACAATCAGATATAATAATATTGATAATCCAGACCTGACATTACTGTATGCTTTGCAGAAGAAGCAAGTTTTTTTTCTATATACAATTAATGATGTTTAAGAAAACATACATGGTATTTTAGTTCATTGAATTACAAATTAATAATAAGTTTCAATCATTACAGTAAATCTGTTCAGGTTATAATATTTAACAATCTTCTAAAGTTGTATAAAAGTGAGTTAACATCGTAATATACTGGAAGACAATGAATACTATTCTCCCTGTTAGAGTTGCGATAAAAAATCTTCTTGATGTATCAAAATCATACCAAGGTAACCTTAATATAAGAATGACAGTGGGTAAAAAATCTACATGCTATATTTGTAACTTAAACAGGCTGAGTGAAACAGCTCTCTTAGTATTCATGGTGCTATGATCTAAAAATGGAAACTATCAAAAGGTCAAAGGTTACTAACCAAGTTAACTCCTCCTGAATACTGAAAGGTACATATTGTACCTTTGATGGCTTTTCCAACAACTCCATTTCTAAAAGTAGTATCTCTGCAAGAAAATAAACATGCATTCATGCGTGACTGGGAACAGTTAAGGCGGTAGTGAGGTAGCAGTGAAAGAAATGAAAATTTCATGGTATTCTGGTCATACATATTTTTCAGTATAGTATAAAGCTTGCAGATAATTTTCATACTGTTATATTTAATTTTGCTTTGATGATATGACCAGATTCCATGAAATCTAATGTAGTAGGGACTTGAATTATTTCAAAATAGTCAAGAGAGAAAAAAGATATCTGTAGGTCAAGGTCGTCTACAGGAGACATCCACTAACCTGATTAATTCCACCAGAATATTCAAAAGTACATATTGCACCTCTACGGGATTTGGCTATCCCCACAATACTTTCACGAAAATTTGTACTCCTGACAATAAACAAGAGCTATCAAAGACACTGATGCCCCCTGTATGCGCATTAGAATCATCCAAGATCAGTCAAGAATGCTAACTCTAGGGCGTGAGCCTAAAACAACTGGATGCAGAGAGCTCATAAAGCCGAACTTTATATACCATGCCTGGATTCTCTCAATCTCTAGTCATTGATTGAAAACCACCTATAAAGTAAAGGCCCCTGTGAAAATGACATTTGATACAATGAGCAGAAACTCAATAGGATTTAAAGACATATGCTCAACCATCCTGTAAAATTTGAAGGTCCTGGGAGCACTTGTTCTTGAGTTATCGAGCAGAAACCATTATCAGAGTGTGGGTCCCTATGAGATTGGCTCTTCACCTAAGAGAGCCAAAAAAATGAAAGGGGTTCATCTAGTCATCATGTCCAATCTCCCTACTTAACCATAAGTCTCTGTGCCCATGTGTTCTCAAGTTATTGATTTGAAACAAAATGGTCTATTGACCAACCGACATCTGCAAAACAATATACCCCCTCTGTGGAGGGGAAGCATAATTACAACAAAGTAAAATTCCCTTCATTAATATAGAGCAAAGGAACATTTAGGCCAAATATTTCTAATATAATGTATCAATGTCTGTAAAAATATATTCTTAAATATTTACAGTTTAAACAAACAGAAAGAGAGGGGATTTTTTCTTAGGCCACAAACAGAACGTAACCTTCAAAGTCATGTCAAAATCAGCGTACAAAGTTCACCCTAGATGGAAAATTATTGTTTCTTCTCCTCAAGTGAATGAAGGAAATAACTTGCGCATTATAAAATCAATGTCAACCTTCAATCCTACAGATAATCCACCTCTAAAACCAAAAACAAACCTCAAAATTTTACGTAGAAAGGAATCACATTATCTCATCAAATGATGAGATATATTTTTTGTTTCAAAAGGAAGCATGAAGAAAAACAAAGGCTGTTAAACCTACGTGATCAGTTGAGCATTGTCATTTGGATGCTTTGGATTTATGCGCGACTTCCTGTAATGCAAAAAGTTTTCTAGGGTCATGTTTGCCTCTGATGTTATTGGGAACAAGTCTTTATGTATCCAGTTCTCTATACCCACGAGAGCAATGTGTATGTTGAATGGATGATATAACTGGAACAAAAAAAACATGTAAGCATATGGTAAAAATAAACTTCTCAAAACTGTATGAACTACAATTAAATAAAACTAAGAGCTGGTATTTTCTTTTAGAGAATAAGGGTATTTTAGTGCTGGTTCTTCCCAGGAATGATTTTTTGTTAAACTAAGTCTACAAAATTACTAAACAATTGCTAAAAACATCATAAAAGACTCATACAACAAGACATTTTACCAGTCACTTTCAAATTACATGTTAAACAATTCTCTTGGTTCAAGCTTCCAAAAGAACTAAAAATGATGAATTCATAAAAACTAATCTTGTAGTGAAACACATATCTACCACTGCCTTTTGTTAATTGAAGTTAACACCTCACCACCAATAGCTTTTGCTGACTTAAGGAACACCTAAATACCACTGACTTTTCACTTAAAGGAACACATAACCACAACTGACTTTCAACTTAAAGGAACACCTAACTACCACAGGCATTTGTTAACTTAAAGGAACACCTAACTACCTCTGGCTGGCTTTTGTTAACTTAAATGAATACCTAACTACCACTGGCTGGCTTTTGTTAACTTAAAGGAACACATAACTACCACTGGCTTTTGTTAACTTAAAGGAACACCTAACTACCACTGGCTTTTGTTAACTTAAAGGAACTGACATTTGTGAACTTAAAGGAACAACTAACTACCACTGGCTTTTGTTAACTTAATGGAACTGACTTTTGCTAACTTAAAGGAACACCTAAATACCACTGGCTTTTGTTAACTTAAAGGAACACTTAACTACCACTGGCTTTTGTTAACTTAAAGGAACTGACTTTTGTTAACTTAAAGGAACACTTTACTACCACAAGCTTTTGTTATCTTAAAGGAACACCTAAATACCACTGTTTTTTGTTAACTTAAAGGAACACCTAACTACCACTGACTTTTGTTAACTTAAAGGAACACCTAACTACCTCTGGCTTTTGTTAAGTTAAATGAACACATCACTAGCATTGGCTTTTGTTTACTTAAAGGAAACCTAACTACCAATGACATTTGTTAACTTAAAGGAACACCTAACTACCACTGACTTTTGTTAACTTAAAGGAATACCTAGCTACCTCTGGCTTTTGTTAAGTTAAATAAACACATCACTAGCATTGGCTTTTGTTTACTGTTGTGATCACATCACTACAACTCACTTTCATTAACTGAGGTGAAAACATCACTTCCTCTAACTTTTGTTTACTGTAGAGAACATATCACTACCACTTAATTCTGATTATTATAGTGAGCACATCACTACAAATTGTGTTTGTCAACTGAAGTGAAAGCAACACTACCACTAACTTTGTTTACTGAAGTGAACATATCACTACCACTGCCTTTTGTTTCTAAGTTCTAGTGTCTAAATGTAATTTTTAGGTCTTCCAAATCCAGTCACTTAATCTCCATCATCTGTGTATATAACACGATGTAGTATTTATGGCTCAAACTTACTTTGCTAACAATGTTTATAATATTCTGTGTCTTTCTATTCTGGAACCGTTCATCTCTCCCATTACTGTCAAACTGGAATAACAACAATAGATGACATCTAATGACTTGATGACCAAATAGAAAATATTACCATGTGTTTCAGTACTGTCATTAAGACATTCAATATTTCATCAATATTTTTTTATGATGAATGCAACATGGAAAATACATAATCAATTAAAGATTTTTTACAAATGAACATCTAAAATAACCCCCCAAAAAAATGCCAGTAAAGTGGTATTATTAGAGTGAAATTACTAGTTAAAGGTCATGTGACACGAATTTTTGACCTTGAAATTTTCATATGAGCGAAAAATATATATCTAACTATGACTGTTTTACAAAATCCCGCTGGTAATTTTCATCTTAAAGATGTTTTTATAGCAAATTAAAATCTATATTTTACACACTTGGTCGCGCGCACCTGTCATGAGCGAAACCGGAAGTGACGCACATTTATCTCTTGCCACTTTAAACAGCTGCCTGGATTGTTAACAAAAACTTAAAAATTATGATGGAAAGTGAGAATGTAGACTGAATATAGTAAAAAAAAAAAAAAATTGAACAAGTTAAGCTAACATCATGAATATACAATGAAGATTTTTTAAATAAATAACTTGAAATTTTGATGGAATTACAAAGCAAATGAGCAATATTATACAGAGGCTAGTTTAATCAGGGTTGTAGAAGGGTTATCTAGACTTAGAGATATTTTTCAAGTAACTGATTCAAAAAGATTTTGAACATGCTTATTTTTATCCAATTCAGTTTGTTGGAAGACTTGATTAACTAACTCCAATCGAGAGATATTTTCCCATAAAAAAACATTCTCCTTACAGTGATGTGTTGCTTATTTGTCTCTGGTATATTTTGCTTGAGGTACATGTAAGTAATCTTTGACTAGATCTATGATTTTTTTCATTATAAATGCATATCTTTTTTTTTTTTTGGGGGGGGGGCTTATTCATTCTACATTTTTTTAAAAACAAAACAATAATGATCAAAGAACAAATAATATGAAGAAGCCCTAAAAACTATGTCAAAATCATAACACAAACACATTTTTTTTTTTAATAATTTGTTCACAGAAGTCGAATGATTTTTATTTTCATTATAAATAGATCCATTACATTTAATTATCTAATTAAAATATGTATCTGCATGAAAGCTTCATAACTAAAAATCATTCAGACATGTTAATTTGAACAAGCTATTACATAATGTTTTCACAAGTGTGACTGATCAAAAGTAATACAATCAATTTGTAAGATCACTTGCCATAAAATTTTGCTATTTGTCTCAACTTTATCATTGATTGGGTCATAAAAAAAGTTAATTGCTTTGTTTTGACAGCTATGCAGAATATACAAGGTTCCCATTTGTTTGTTTTTGGGGTTTAACGCCGATTTCAACATATGTCATATCTCGGCGGTCAGTCCACCTAACCGGTTTTCCTGGGTAACTAACCAGTAATTGCCAATTTCTCCACAAGTGACTGACTACTGTTCCCACATGATCTACTCTGAATCAGCGGTGAGAGACAAATGAACATAAGACACAATGTGTGAGAACAATTGTCACGGAGAAATTTTGCCCAGCCCAGGGGTCGAACCAACGACCGATGGATTACTAATCCAATGCTCTACCTATTGAGCTAAGCGGGCGGGCTTTGGGCAGGTTGATTTGCATAAATCCCACAGTATAAGGCGTGATTTATGGATCTTTGACATTTCATTGGATATTATTTATAAGTAGACACAAATTTCTACTTGATGGACATGCCATATTATTATTTTTCAAACAATATCCCAATGTGAAAATACACTCCAGTGAAACAAATGTTAACATATTAGATCACCTAAATTCACTTCAATTTTACTACACTTAAATGAAAAAGAATTTGTTCATGATGTAAACATCAAGTGAAGAGGTGTTACGCAGCATGAAGAAAAGGGGAGGAGATAGTTTTATATAGAACCACAACATGGAATAAATTGGAATATTTATTAATATTTATTAAGGTCAAATTACAACCCGTTCTCCCGGCACAAAGTTTGAATTTACTTATAAAAATCGAGAAGTAATCACATTATTTTATTTAATTTACAATCTATAGCATGTTATTTTTATAAGTGTGCCTTTATCGTGTTTCTTGCACTTGAGGTTTAATGATATTTTTTCATTTAAAAACGGATTTGTTATGAGCAGTGTAATTCTGCACTACTGCCTGGTACAGTAGGGATAAATCTACGTCACAGTCAAAAATTGCGGCGGAAACTACTGAGGTCGAAACGGAAACAGCCGATCATCAAAAACACGTTTTTTCTTATCAAAATCAATATTTTCATAATTTCGCAGTTAAACCATTTTAATCAGTACATTATGATTATTTTGAATAGACAAAGTTGCTATAGTCGTGTCACATGACCTTTAAGAATAAAATGAAATTTCAGGACCAAAAATAAAGCAGCTCTTGAACATAATCATTCTAAGTGTTGGGGAAGGCTTTAAATGTAAATTTTTTCAACAACTATATCTTTAACCATCGCCCTTCTAAATACATAAAATGGACTTGTCCATGATTCAAACTGGACAGAACCATTTATTATTTAAAGGGGGTATTCATTGAAAACAGATACTACAGCTAACAGTGCAAGCCATGACAAGATTGCACAGATTTGAAGGCTGATCATGGTCTAGACAATTTAAGTTTCATCTTTAAAAGGTACAGATTGGCTGATCTGGCTTGAGGGCAACTGCGTTTTCAAGGGGATGAGGCTCTGCCTTGTTCCTACCAAATACAGATACCCAAGGGCAGGATCAGCTGATCCAAACATCAAATACATAAATAAAACTTTTCTTGCCAACACTATTTATGTGAATATTTCTATAGCAAAAAACTTCAGTTTGCTTTCTTTTTCAGCATAAACACATAAAATCTTCGGAGCAAATAGCTGAAGAAGTCAACATGACTTCAGCATCTCTGTCAACAATGCAACATCAAGGGAGTCACATGACTCATCTTACATGGGGAGAGTAAGATAACAGTATCTTACATGGGTATAAATGTTGAACAGCTTGGTCTGGTATACAAATAACCCTGATATCTATAAATCTGCAAGAAACACCAATGGTTTCAATAACTTCAACTTAATGCAAATAAGCTACAGTATGGTCACATGGGTAGTAAATAGACCCTAGGCAGATCTTAATATATTACAAACATTATGAATGCTCGATGTCCATTATAAATTTGGATGCTTAGTAGAAAAAAAGGCAGTAACACATATGTAGATCTTGTTATTTTAGAATATTTTATCTTTGTAAATGAAAGTGGGTCTTTATTACCCTTACCATGCTAAATATCTAAAATGAACTTGTCCATATTTCAATTTGGACAGGTCCATTAACTGTTCATGGGGATGCTAACTGAAAATTTACTGACTGAATGGCGACTAGTGCAGACCATGATCAGACTGCATGGACGTGCAGGCTGATCTTGGTCTGCACTAGTCGCAAAGGCAGTGTCAACTGGTTTTAGCAGAGTAAGGGTTAAATGCATTCATTTTATTTCAAAGTTAACACAAAATGCAAGATGAACATGTATTAAACATATACTTACAGTTCTAAAATCATTTACTACATACATCTCAACATAACGTGTCCTCAAATCGGCATCATATGGTTGCTGTAAACTTCTCTTCATCTGAAAAAAATAATTCTAATGATAAGTAAAGACAATACGGTAAGAATTACGAAGAAAAGTACCAGATGTCTATCTTGTTTTAATCAATGAATGACAAGGAAGAGGGAAGCACCTGACATCTAACAAATGATATTGGTGATATTTCCTTCAGCAGAATAGTAATTTGTCTGTAACAGTCACAGCTTTGTTTTAGTTTGTTCATGTAACTTCAGGAAGCAACAGTCAAGAGTATCAAAATTGGTGTAATTAAAAGGTGAAATAAACTTTTGATCTTTCTAAATGAAGACTTAAAATACACAATAAAAAAATGGGCTCACCCTTTTCATCAAACTTATTTTATGATCTTGAAGTAGGCTGTTATTTAAGTTCACACTATGTCCAACATGCTGAGAACCTGTAAGAACAATAATAAACATGTGATAACAAATGAATACATAATCTCAATTACACTTGAAAGAACTGTACACATTTAACAGACTTTTAGAATTAATCATGAAATTTGAAGATTTACACAGCTTTGATTTATCTCTATTTGACCAGTAATCTCTTGCTACATGCAACTGCCCCTCAAGACCAGAAAGCCATGTGGGATGTTTTCAATTTTAATGGGGACTTCCATGAACAGAGTGAGGTACATTTTCAATGACCTGTGCTTTGCAAGAGTAGACTCGGTAACATACTGACTGGTAACAAACTCTTTAAAACATTTACATAAGCTGTTTCTAACTTTGATATTCATTATCAACATGCACTGGAAAGGATGATGTAATTATGAAGAAAGAAGAAATTTTAAGTAATTTATTTCTTCTGATGAAAAAAATAGGGATGGCAACGAATACCAAAATCAATACTCGAGTACTCGGTCATTTTTCCGATCGAGTACTCGGTTACTCGGATGATTTCCAATGATCTTCAAAATTTTAACACAATATATTAACACCGTCTGCATGCTACTTTCGTTTTCTATTTAAATTCATAGATGTGTAACTATAAATAGGACTGCAAGGGAGGTAACTTAGAATAACCAATAAACAAATTAAATCAACATTTTATTTCATAACGTTTTAATTAATGCAATATCAAGTTTAAAACATGTATAACAGTTCATATATCTTTTTTTTCTTCTCGAAATTATATAGACTGGTATGATTTCAGAAGGATGCTTGAAGTGTAAATGATTTAACATGTTTGTAGTTCCACCAGTATACGTTATTTCACAGCTACATAATGTACATTTAATAGTCTTGCTTCAGCACAGCGTTTGAAATATTTCCAAGCATTAGATTTTGCAGGCGGCACTTTGACTCTTGAAATGTTAATATCTTATTCTAAACAAAAGCTTTATCAATATATAAAAAGTTAATGATATTTCTGGATTTGTATGCGTAAAGAAGAAAAGGGAGTTACTCTCCTTTATTGAGTAAAGAAAAACAAACGCTTAATCGGGTCTAATTACTACCTTTAATCTAACATTCATAATAGCAATCCGGCCATTTGCTGTTTTCAAAACATATACCTTAAAACAAGTTTCGGCTACAAACTCTTAAACAATTTAAGGTAATTAAATATTATAAGAGGCCGAATGATGTAAGCGACACAGGTGTTCAATCCCATGCGCGTGTCAAACTGTTGATCCCCTCGTTAAATTAACGATATCATTTTCGCACCTCTGCAAGGATGTTTTGATTGCATTTAACAAGTATTTATGAAGATACATGTACATCTCCAAATTTCTGAACTGATTGGATACGCCAACCTTTCTAAATCACAAAAAAAAATAGAAATTATATATTTTTGCCGAGTAATCGAATATTAATTTTGTTAACCGATATTTGGACGTTTGATCGAGTACTCGGTTAACCGGTTACTCGTTGCCAGCCCTAGAAAAAAAACATCAGGAAATATTACAAATTATTCAGTGGGACATTTTTTATGTTTTCTCACATATTGTGCATTGTACAGGCCCTTTCCAAGCAATGTATGAGTAAATGAAACCAGAAAGAATTTGAAACAAAAAGATGTTCCTATAAATGCTGCTATTAAAAGACTATGTGTACAGTTATGTTAAACCTAATTAATTTAAGATGATTGGGAAAGAATTTATTGCTTGATGACTGCTTCCTCGGTTCAAACCATTACTTGCACAAAGTGTGTGATGTTGAAACTCTCACCTCTGGTCAGGATTCAAATCAATGGACTAGAAGTCTGGCACTCTAACTCCCAACCCACTGATCATCATAGTACAAAGGTGGTAGATAAAACCTGCACCTATTGGTTTATCCATGGAGTGACCCCCGTTTTTCTCTTCATTTTTGTGCTTTACCACTAAATCCATGGATTTACAGTTCATAATTCTGTTTGTGTATTCCATTATATAATGTTTAGTACTAAAAGATTACGGACATTAAAATTCTTGCCACAATTTCTACATTTACTGAGACTTACCACAGTTTCTATTTTTAGTAAGACTATGCTCATCTCTGTAAAGTCTATGACTGAATCTGTCTATTTCAAATGCTGGCTCTATATGATAAACTTGTTTTCCATTCTGTATATAGCCACTGAAATAGAGCATAATATCTTGTTACTTGGTATATATTAGGGGCCTGAATAAAAAATTTACAGGAAGAATAAAACCTCTAGCTGTAGAGTAACCAACAAGTTTCTATTAAATTTTGAAATATCCTCCTTTCAACTTACAAGTACAAGAAGTGCAATTAAAATGCTGTATCAATTTTTAATACTGTAATCACATATTAATAAATTCTGTATAATGTAGACATGTGTATCACACTCTTCTGTATTTTACCAGAGGGTGTTAATAAACTAATGAAATTTCAAGCAAAACAGACCAGGAAGTCTTAAGGGTTTTCAGCCTTTTGTTACTGTCATTGGTCAAACTTCTTTCCATTTCCTGAGTTGATCAAAACAGTTCTAGCACACAACCATCATACCTATTTCTTATATCATATCTTATTTCTTTCAAGATAAATGAATAACAAAGCCCAAAATAACAATACAAATTTGCAGTATAATTAATAACTCATGCACAGACATAAATTTCTCTCTTTTCACTGAGAGCAGGAACAACCTTTCTTCCATCGTCAGATGCCAACGGTACCTTATTCCATTATCACTACATCGTACCGCCAATGAATGGAGAGTAACGTAATGGGTTGGACATGGGTATTCAATGATGCCTTTCTTCCAACACCAATCATTTTGAAATACTTGCAAAATCATTTTTACAATTTTTTTTATGATATCCATTTGACACTACAATTTTGATGGGTTTAACCTCTGACCTTTAAAGTAAGCATCCCAGACAGTATTTTTGTCAGTATTACTAGTAGCTGAAATAGCCTAAAGCTACTCAGATTTCTGAAATTATTTGAAAAAGATCTGTACCATACTTTCAAAATTTCTAGCAGAAAATCATTTTAAAATGACAAATTGTTGAAAAAAAAGGAAAATGTGGCCAGTAGGTTTTTGTTTCTTAGCATAAATCTAGAGTACACAGACACTGTATTTCACTCAAGCACTCCCTACACAGCCCAAATTCACCTGTTAACAAAATAAAATTTTACCTTATACCACCACAAGTGCTTAAGGCAACCATGGAGTCTGGAGCACCTTGTATATGGCCATGGTAAAAACAATGTCTCTGTAACTGAAAAGTGTAAAGTGGAAAACATCTCAACAATTACAGCTAGAATTTCTGTATGTATAAACATTTTCTTTTTTATACATTTGGTTTCTAAATCTTCCATGTGGGCCTCAAGTAACAGTAAAATAGAAACAGTAGTAGGAGACAGTATTTCAATTTCAATGGCTATCATACCATGGTTCACACTTCCTGCCCTTTAACATGCAAGACAAAATTTCTCTACTTTGCAATGAGGTATCAAATCTTCTTGAACTTATATATATATGAGATTCTGTGCACAACTAGGCCTATGGTCCTCAGACAGCCATAAGGGTCATACACACTTTGTCTTCAGAAGCATTATAACTCATATTATACACTTGAATAATTAACACAGTTATTCCTGACAGATTTAATAAACACAAACCTCTTTATGAAGTGGTTTTTTAAGTTTGTAGTCTTTTTCATTTTTCATACTCTTTTCCACATATGCTTTGGCAAACAAGTTTCTGAAATATAAAAAAGGACTTTTAGATTATCAAAAGCATAAAAAAACCCCTCTTGGTTCTCTTCCATTATGGTACTTTTTCTCATCAGCTCATCTTAAAGCATAAAAAGGCTGTGTTTCTAAAAAGAACTCTAGGCTACAACTTAAAGTCCAGATCATACATGTACAAGAAAAAAAAATGTCTGTCACATTTTATGGCTCTCATGCCACACAGATGCAGGCATTAACTTATCATTAAGTTGATATATTTGTGATAATGTTATTGGGTAATTGGGTAATTATTTGATTTTCTTTTGCAATTACTCCTACTAATTACAAATAAAATATTTTGTCTTGCATGTTGTTTTCGTATCCTTCAGATCACAACAAAATTACATAACACATGTAACGGTACTGTCTCTTGTGTTCAAAAATTCCCAATGACATTTATTTCCTCTATACATCATAAAACTTCAAGTTTTTTTCTCATAGATGCAAGTTTAAAGTATCAACAAATTCTCTTTCTTTACAGAGACAGACTGAAATTAGATACTTAAATTTGAAGTATTACATGTATCATGCTAATTTCATCATGTCATTTTCTCATCAATGTAAAAGTTAAACTTTGTTTAAAATATTTTCTTTTCTAAGAGTACAAGAAAATTTTGATGGCATGAGATGTAGGCAATGCATCTAGTCAGTTAACTAGTCAGTTACAAAAAAAAACTATTGGCCATTTTACTAATTTTTTCGTAATTAATTACTAATCCATCTTCAGCATATATTTTATATGACCATCTGAGTGTAAAAGTGTCATCTTAGGTAACATTTATGCTGTAACATTTAACCACTGTGTTACTATAAGTGCATCCTGTTGTATGCTGACATGTGTGTTAAATCTAGGATGTTTGTCTCCTTCTAACCTCTTAATTTAGGAAATGACACTCACTTATATTGACTGTGCACTGACTTTGATGGTTTTCAGTATTTACACAATTAACTAAAACCTTTTCAATAAATATTTCACTTACTCCATGCACTACAGAAATGGTTCACATTTGTGTGGCATAGAGACAATACTCATTTTTCTGCAAAAAAAGACAGATTAAAGGAATGCTGCATAGAAATGCAATAATAGCCTATTAACATTTCAGTCATTATTGGTTATTATAATTAATTTTATGATAATTCACAAATATTATCCTCTTGTCTCATTCTATACAGACAGAAATGTTAAAGACTAATTTAGTATTTGGTTAATTTAGTTTCCTGGAAATGTCACCAACATACATCAATTTGCCTTAGAAGTCTTAAACAGTATTTCAATAATTTTCCATTTAAAGTTTATCAAACTACAGATATTGGAAGGAAAATGAATTAAACCTAGAATCCCCTTTTCAGAGAGGACTTCTTTAGCTAAGGGCTTGGTCATTTACATTTGTATTTTGTTAAATCAATGTTTTTCTATCAGGTAATATGTAAAGGTCTCAGTGATTCCAAGGCAGCTGAACCAGAGAGATATATCATCTATGTAAAAGTCAAACCAATTAAATTGAGTTAAATTTTGAAAGCATGTGATGTTTCACTGGAGTGATATTTCATATTCATATTCCATGATGACACTACATTGCTCACCGGAGTACTCTGGCAGTGAGTCTGCCTTTCATCAAAAGCAATATTACATTTTCTAATTGAAGACTTTCAAAGATCTCATAATTTATACAAATAAAACCCATGGCATAGAGGCAATTTTGGACAAGCAGCTTGTGAGATGTCATTTGAAGTAATCTATTTTTAGCTATGGCTGCCATTTTGTGCAACAGAGTGAAACCATTTGAACAATTTTATAGGTGGATATATAACAAAAATTCCTGTGAATACATGGAGTAGAACTGTTCGTGCAATTTTAGAAAAAAAATACAAGAAACATTTCTATAAAGTTTGATAAAAAATGGCATGGCAGAGTGTCATTCATTTCACTTATCTGAAGCCAAACATTGATGAAAATCTAGTTTTTAACTCCGGTGGTCATTTTGTGCAACAGAGCATAACCATCTGAACAATTTTAATTGGGGCTATATAAGAAACATTCTGTGAAATTTGGTGGAAAATGACCTTGTGGTTTAGGAGGAGATGCTGTTTGATTTTTATCTATTTTAAGCTTTTTCAGCTGTTATGTGCAGTGGAGTGGAACAGTTTAAGCCATTTCAAAATAAGGCAATAAATGATACATTGCTGTCAAGTTGGGTTTAAAATGGTCTAATGGTTTGTGTAATGATGTCATTTGAAACCAAATACTGATGAAAATCTATTTGTAGCTCTGGTGGCCATTTTTTGTGCAATGGAGCAGAACCATTTGAGAAATTATAACAGAAGGCCATGTAAGAAACATTTCTGCAAAATTTTGTAGAAAATGACCTTGCAGTTTAGGAGATGTTGTTAGTTTTTTTTTTCTATTTTTAGCCTTTGAAACCCTTATGTGCAATGGAGCAAAATGATCTGTGCAAATTTAGAAAAGGGCAATAAAAGGAACATTTCTGTCAAGTTTGGTTAAAAATGGCCTTGCAGTTTTGAAGGAGATGTCATCAGAAGTAAAAGACACAGGGTGATCCCAATAGCTCACCCTGAGCATCTGCTCAGGTGAGCTAAATCTTCATATGTTTTGCAACAATATTCACAAAATGTAGTTTTTTTTCAGCTGTAACAGAAAGATGAAAAATCAGTGTTATCAGACTGGTATTCTTTTCTGAAGAAATCCATTTACCACAGCAGAGATAATCAGAACTGATATCTACACATATAGTGATCCCACAGGGAAAGCTGGCATCAAATCAGTCTGAACTTGGAACTTTATAGATAGATCCATACATCATCTGTATATGTATATATAGGTGTACAAATGTATATGTATACTTTGTAGAGAAATTAATGTCAGTACAGTGTTGGCCCTAATGCCTGGCTCCATGATCATTTACAATCCCCATTTTTACATAGACCTCCAGTACCCTGTAGCTGGTGGATATATTTCCAAACCAAACCTATGAAAATATGTCCTATTTCTGTATTTTGCAACATACAAGACTCCCTATATATACCAAACTATTTACTACAGTAAAATTGTTGCGTAAATCATACCATGCAAACAGCATGTAATACATGCTTAAAATGTCAAAACAGGATAGTGGACTTCATTTGTATGCAGAACTATATCTATTCTCATATAACAGAACTATACACATGAACACAACCATACGCATGTGCATGCAAGAGTCTGTTCGAACTTGTATTGCTGAAAACATTCAATAGAGTACTGCCAGTCTCCCAAACTGGGATAGATTGGTTTAAATCCCACCTTGGTTGACAGTCTTCAGTGGCTTTTCACATTCCATACTTCCACTGATAGCACTGGTTTGAATAATTAATAAGCATTCAGAGAGATTAATATAATTTGCAGGAACTTGTCTGCCAATCAATGTACATGTAAAATTAAACTACAAATCTCTGGCTCTTTCAGTTATATAGATCTAGGTCTATAAATTTTCTAAACTATTAATAAGAATACCTTATTTCCAATAGGACTTTTGCAAAATTTCTATTCACTGGGGTAATTTCAACACATAAAATATTCACAACAACGAAGAATTTCACTTTACAAGTCATGTTACGTTCATCTTTAGCGGGAATCATGCACAAGAACATTGTATCTTTCTATAAAAAAAGTGTAGTTTAATATCACTATAGATACAGAAGACAATACGTTATTCTAATTCTGACTTATAGCCAGGATAACAGCTTGAAGAAATAAAGACACATTTATTTACCTGTTTCTGATTAAATCTATAATGAAGACATTCTCAGTTGTGTGGAATTTTACTGTAATTTGACTATAGTGGCCAGTCTGAAATTATAAGAAGATAATTCAGTTGAAAATTTAAGTAACAATGCTACTTTTATATGAAATACATATGCAGAAGTCATTAACTTCATTGACTTCTATATCTTAATATTTTGATGCAGATGCTGATGCTGACCTGAAAAAAGAAAATATTCTGGATCAAAGAAATGAATAAAAAACATGCTTTTCTGACATTTTTCTTTGAGTCATTGCTTCCATAAATACAATTTTACTGCATACTTTTGAGTCACTATTGCAGTTTAAATTGAGACTTCATTTTTCCTTTCACAACATGATCTTTTTTTTTATCTCACTAACTGAACTTTGCATTAATCAACATGAAAATCTTTCACCATTATGATTTCTATTTAAGTCTGTAAAAGCCCACACCTTACAGAAGCCCTAAACTGATATGGAGTATAAAGAACAAACAATCTTGATTCTATCTAGGATGAAAGCCCGTAAAGGTTTAAAGACTCCTAGTGTAAATTTATCTCTGGTAACACCAGGGCTAGCTCTGGGTCAAAATTTGCTTGAGCCAAATATATTTTCGACGCGGAAAAGGGGGTGGGTGTGGGAGGGGGAGTACCCCCTTCTGCGTCGAAATTTTTTTGAATTTTCATTGGTAAATGGTGCTCTCTGAGGCACTTTGAACCATTATGCTCTTTGATTATCAGACGAGTAAAATGACTCAGATTAAAACAATTGGTGTTTTCCTACTAAAAAATAAGCACAAATCAATATAAATAAAATTATTTATTTATCATAATATTTTTATGGACTGTAACAAAACAAAGTACATGATATTTACATATGATACAAGCTAATGCAGAGCAACAAGAATTGAGGATCATATGTTAACCAAGAATTGCCATTTTTCCAAGTACATGTGTCTTAAAAATTTTTTAGATGTGTTTGATTTCATTTTTTTAGGAGTTGAAGTTTACGTCTTGGTGCCATTTTTGATTTTTTGCATAAATTTATTTTATGCCTATCTGATTAGCCTCCGTAAAAATTCAGTATACCTTTGTACATTTACTCAAAAAATACCTTTCATAATTACCTTTACTGACAATGAAAATCAAAAGAAACTTATCGAAAACGTGTGAAAGAATTTATTCCAGTTGCTACCAAACATTTCCACTTAATCCCATCAACCGCATTATTTATCCTTTAAAAAGTTAGTGCCGATGATGATCACTTGACTGAGCCGCTGTTTGTAAAACAATCATCCGTGATTATTGACTATGATCGAGCTAATTGGTTCACGAACAACTTGACACATATTTAATCTGTTTATTGTCACAAACTGACACTCGCATGCATATTACCGGATATTACAACACGTGGACCGTGTCTATTGATTTATTACTAGTTTACCGCTACTGATATCGGAAAACCGGTCAACCGCCTCGATCTGAGCTAAACATTCTATTTTTTGACTCGGGGATTTCCCAAAAAGTCGGAAGTCATACTTTTAGCGTGTTTTCGCCAATCTTAATTTTTTTGAGCCAATTTTCGCAATTTGGAGCCATTGGCACCGTTGGCGAACGCCAGCGCGAGCCCTGGGTAACACTGTCTCATGGATCAATTTCCTTTTCTTTCATTCAAGTCACCGATTATGATAAATTCATTCAGTCATCAACTGAGGTGTCAGTTTTTAAATACAGCTGCCACAGACCACAGGCATTCTATTACAATCTCCACTTTTAGTTTGAAATAAATCACAGCCGTGTTTCTTGATAAAAATGTTACCCATTCTCAACTGTAAACAATAAACGTGAATACATGTATAAACCTTAAAGTAAGAAATATTTAAAAAAGGGCAGTTTTACAACAACAGAAAGATAGAAATGCTACAGGTTTTGAATTTATTTTATTTCAACAATTTAATGGCAATATACCTAACTATCAACTTTTCAAAGCACTACCATTGCTGGCATTTTCACATTCACACACAAATAGATAAGGAATTGAAACTCAGACCAAGGCTGCTCAAGCAGTGAGATGTTACAGTCTATTTTCAGGGTCTTACATGTAATTTTGATTGCATAACTTCTCAAACTGAGACAATTTAAGATAAAATTAAGTACTGTATTTGGGTTTATATATTTACAATTCCTACACAAGAAAATGCTTTGACTTAGGTCAAATCTAATGATGCCAAAAGTAACCAATGTAAAGAATCCAATAATTATATCACCAAAGTATGGTAACAATATGATATGGTGGAAACATTAAACCCATGACAGACCAGGGTAATATCCTGAAAGATGCCGGCTATCGATGTCAATAACACATCAATGACCTTTTGTTATATTTGTTTCTGAGTTAAGTGACCAGAATGAAAGTGACCACTTTATTCTGTACGTAATATGTATTTTTTTGTTTAAAAAAAAGAAGTAGTTTGTTGACCGGGAGTTTAACAAATAAAGTTTTTAAAAATAGAGATGATTAGTATTATGACTGACAAATACTACAGGTAATGATAACTGGTTAACAAAATGCCATTAGACATATCTACTAAAATATTCATATACTATTGCTTAATCATTCTTTGATACAAAAAATACTTGTATTTTTCATTATTCCAAGATTACACAGCAACAAAGTTTTAGAATCTTACAGTCGATGTGCTGTGATAAAGGGCTGATGAAATACAGTGTAACAAAATACAACATGCAATAACATAAAAATGAAGACAAAATAAAAGAACCACAAGCACTCGTTGTACATAAGGACAACACCCTTTTTATAAGTATGTATGTCCTTACGAGGCACCGAACTTTTAAGTGCTTTGTCTAAGTATTCTATCAATGTGTTTATGTAACAGTGTATTTGACAATACATGTACCAGTAGGAGCTTGTCACATCTAAGTACATGTACACTTTAGGGTGGTCCTATGGTTATTTAAAATTTGTAATAAATGCTTGCATAGGTTTGTAACTTTGCATGCAATGAAGTAATTAGAACTATGATATCCTTCCAAATTGTCACTATTAAAAAGGATGAGGAAATTTTTGTTGAAATACCCCCATCCCACCACCATGCAAACAGAAACAAGGCTTTTTGGAAAAATGGATAACCATTTGACCATTGGTGCCTAATGGATTTACATATTTTATTCTTGGTTAACATTAACAGAACACTTACATGATCCACACTTGTATAGAAGTAAGTAATATATATTAATGAGTACAATACACAAGTATGCTTTTAGAGTATGGCTACTAATCATTTTCAGCTAGAGTTATATGTATGCTGACTTATCAAACTGTACCATGCTGAATACCTACATGTAACCATCTTTTGCCAACTGTAACAAGTATCTTATAATTTCATTTGTATAAACAATTTTCATAAACTTTTCCAGCACTCTCAAGAAATCCTGCGAAAAAGTCAAGTCTATTAACTAAAACAATTCCAATCCCACCAGGTTTAACAACTTTCAAGCAGTCATTTAGTTTGGATAAATGGACTGAAATTCAGAATACAACCTTACTCAATAGACATGCAGGGTTCTCAATAAGAGCTGGCCGCTGGCCAAAATGGCCGTTTAAAATCACATTTCGGCCGGTTGAAATTCCCAAAGGTTAAAAAAATCGTTCATTATACAGTGTGTATTTTCGCAAAATTTTGATGCTTTTCGGAACTTTGTCCTCTGCGCTATTTAATGCAACCTCTGTTTCAGAATGCTTTGGATATCAGCGTTATCATGCAATGTAGACTGGTTAAATTTTTCCAATAATTTGATTGCTCTGCATAGCGAAAAAGCGAAACGCACTCCAGTTATGAGAAAACGTGACCTGTCAAAATGAAAAAGAGAAAATTGGACGGCCAGTTGAATTTGTTTAAATATTTCATGGCCGGTAGTGAGTGTAAGCGTTGATGCTTTTTGTTTTCGGTCCCCATGTTGTGTGTTCTTGTACGCATGCAAAGAGTTTTTTCCACTTAAACATATTCCAGTAAAATTTGGTAGTTGTGCAATCAAACTGCCAAGCTACACTTTACACCACTCATTCTTGGCTTGGCCTTTTATAAGTCTTATCAAAATTCCTTGTTTTGTATTGAATAATTTGATGTAAAAAAAATGGAAAAATGAAAGACTATTTTCGTATGGTTTGATTTTTCTTTGGTCCTCTCTTGGAGTTTATTCAACGTGTTGTGAGTTTTTCAAAAACAGGAGTTAGGTGATGCTGGTCTGATTAACTGATAGTTAATTGTTTAGACTATGATGTTAAGTGGACATTTCCTTGGAAAATGACTGTGGACATTTACTTGGGAAATGACTAACTTGTTGTAAAAAAGTAAGCTCGTGCTCTTGTTGTTTACTTTGATAATTTACATGATATTTGTCTAAGTGTTGACTGGAACATTTACATGTAAGTTTTAAAGTATGAATCCCTAGTTACTTTTCTGTCAGTTGCTATAACAGTTATTCTTTGTAATAATTGATCTGGCAAACTTTTGTAAACCTAGGCTGAGTCATTTTGATGAGTATCAGTTTTATAAATGTTTAGTGCAAAAATGTATTTAAAATATCTATATTGCATGGTAGTATCATACTGCCATGCAATGTAGATACTTTAAACACATGTTTGCATTAAGATATGCCACAAAATGGGCCTTCAAATGGTGCCTTTCAATAGTATAAATATTGCCCAAAATGCAGGAAATGAAGTGCTCAATTTCAAAATTTTCCGTGGCTATTTGCACCGACCCCACTAGCAGGCCTGCTAGATTGTTTATTGGGCCTGCTGGGCTGAAACTTATTGAGAACCCTGGACATGTGCTTCTAACACTGCAATGTAAATGTACAATGATCTGTGATCTTAAACTGTTTGGAAAACTTTTCATTGCCTTCCAAGCACAGGTCACAACCTCTGACCCAGATATTCAGAGGTTTGCTTTCAGACTATTTTAAAATGCTTTTTCTTTCAGGATTTATTCCAGGTCTCTTGAAGGACAAAAAACATAATTTTAATGGTGTTTTGTTTATTTTAAATGTGTTGTCTTATTGCCAAAAGAATATCCTGCTTTCCTGTGACCATTACAACATTATAACCACCTCTGAAGCCATTATATGCGTGGCAAATGTAACATAAAGCACATCTCTTGTTATCAGTGAAGCCCCGGGCAAATATCAAACACCATAATTAAAACCACTTACAAAATGGTGCATGATTAAGACATCATCATATGACAATACTGTCCTATGCCCCAAGGGCCTGTGGTTAAGGAATCATGTGATACCTAGGTCATCTTTCTGCTTAGGGTGTAAGAGCATGTGATATTCATGTCACATTTTGCAGTAAACTTGTGTACATCTATTAATCTGTATAGCGAAAACTGTGTTATATTTGTTTTGTATGGCAAAAAATATGGCTGTTTAATTGAAAATGGTTAATATAAAACAGATACACTTGCTTAAGGCTGACAGCAAAGAACTTGGCACATCAGAAGAGCAGGAAGTAACTGTAGTCAGAAAGCCAAGGGATGAAGCTGTTTTATTCTGGGATGGTTTTCAATGTTCAATTTCTTCGTTAATCAACAAATGATACATCATTAAATGTATAGTAAATGGAATTGAAAGTATTTTCCTGTTCATACCTTGTCTTTTGAAGACATCAGTGGCTGGTCACCTTTATATATCACAGGTTTCACTATTTCATGATGGGAGAATTCTGATGCTGCTGTTTTGAACAATGGTTTGAAGTCATCTGAAAAAAATAAAAATAAAAGTTACTGTAAATCATTACAATGTCATATTTTCTGCAAGAATTTAAGAAAATGAATATGACCAAACAGTTGCCAAGGTATAGCTAATGTCAAGACAATCCTTTCAAAGAAAGAGTTTAGAAGACATTTCACTCATAAAACATTGATAAAATGAGTTGTTTCCTAGAATAAGCGATACAAAACCTTTGTCCCTTAAAAGATGTTATTCTGCTACAGCACACAAAACTACTGAAACAAACACATTTGGCATTGATTTGACTATGGTTGTCTCATACAGAGAACTGATTTTCTTGTTAAGTTTATACTCAAATATATTCAGTATGAGTGAAATAAATAGTTCTTTTATTGTGTCAAATAAACAAATTGACAAGATTTTAATCAGGAAAGGTAAAACTATGTTTGATGCAAGTGCAGTCTCAATATTTTGACAGCAAAGGCAAGAAATTTGATTAATTAAAATATAGAAGTTCTATCTGTCGATAGAAGATTGCCTTACAGGTAGAACTTGGTATGAATAAATAGAATAGAAAAACACCTTTTTTTGTTTTACTAAACTGAAAACTGACATAGAGATAAATGTTCATATCAAATTCCATTAACTAAATAATATACTATTTTGAGTGATTAATAGACAGATATATGAGAAGCGCATCAGACATTCATATAAGACTGACCCCAGACTGAAAACAGTACACGCAGCGCGGACTTTGACAACGAACACCTGTCCCCGCAATTTTACTGACCAAAATGACCACCGCGTTGAGTGTTCATTCGTATAAAAAGCGGTGGTCAGTGCGGCTGTCCGTGGTGATCAGTGCCGCGCAATGTCGCGGCGTCGGGTCGCGGGGGTTTGCAGTGTCTGAAAAAACGAAGTCGCAACACAATTTTACTTATCCCCAATTCTTTTTTTCAGTTGAGTTACAAAAAACACGTAATCAGGGCTCTCGCGAGTGGGCGATTCGGGCGAAGTTGTCGCTTCGCTGTCTCAAATTTCGCCTTACGTGAAGATCAAAGCGAAAATCAAGTCGCCTTATCAAAATTTAGTTGCCCTTGGCAAACATTGATAAGAGTCAATGGTGTCATAAAATGTGGCAGTTTTTTTTACGATACACAGTTTTTTTTACAATACACATAATCAATCGCTTGCCAGCCACTCATTAGGGAATCCCCGTAAAACTCCGCCTCTCGCTATTTCTTGCCTTATAGCCATGTGTGACGTACAGAGCGAAGACTCCACCCATGTTATTTATATCTTTTCAACCAGAACATTCGTTACCGACACGTAGGCGAAATAAATCAATCAACATTTAGTTTTTAAAAAAGCACTAATGAGTAATGAATAATAATGAGTTTCCTGTCGGATATTTTTAGCTGATTTCAGTGTTTTTAAATTACCACTAATTGATCACTATTTGATTGCAATGTTTCGGCAATTATGGGCTTGATTAAGATCAGGTACCCCTTGAGCAATGACGGCGATGTAACTGTGTAGGTATGTATATTGTATCACGAGACAAAAAAGGTGCAATCTATCAGGTTTTCTGTGAAAAACAAGTCAGCAATGAAAGGTTGATCGTCGGAAGTGTTACAGTACATTTTAATCGTCGATCATTGTTTTCCAAAAGGTCTGCGTATCAATAGTTGATATAAGTTTCATTATGTTTCTGAATACTGGTTGATAAAAGGTATCAATTATTAAAGGGAAATTTGTTATTACATAAGCATACATTGTCCGAAACAAAGAGTAACGAAACAATATCCACGTCTTCAATTGGTGCCGCACTTGCGTTAATCCACTCGCAAATAAATTACAAATGATAATCAAACTGTGAAAAGTTAATAGATCTAATTTAAACAGTCAAAATTCGAACAAATCCACTCTAAATATGATGCATTTGTGTACGAACGCTCCTTTTTGTTTATGCAAAGAATGGCCATTCAAAGCAGTTGCTTCCGGAAACAGCCGATCATATTTTCAGAAAATGAATTGCCTGGGTTTTTAGTTCAACACGTGTTTAACTGCTTTCGACATCTGTATCATCTAGGCGCTTGGCAAAAATTATTGGTCGATTTTGCTATATAATAACAAGCGTTTTTCAAAAATTCCAAAAAGGAAGTACACAATAAACACACACGGCAAATGTACAGCACTGTATTTGAAATTTGGTTTTAATTTGACCAACTGAAGTTAGCCACAAAATACATTAAGTAAAATAAGAATGAGTAAAAAGAAAACCACGTACAGGTACTGTACGCTGAGTATGTTTAAATGCAGTAATCTCCAAGTCAGAACATCGTGGGGATGCGTGGCGTTCTGTCACCGCGTGTGTCGCGGTGATCATACCCCTCGGCGGTAGACGCGGTGGTCATTTTAGGGGAGGGTGCCGGACGTTTCAGTAAATGACCAGTTCGGTAAATTGGATTTATAAAGTAAACTCTTTGGACTTTTCGGTAAAAAGGCAATTATATAGTAATTATATGGTAAATAATGGAGAAAGTCGTCACACATATGAAAAACCGATAATAATTACCTAGTTTGTTTTCTTTTTGACTCCTCATCCCGTTGGATAGTGTCTAAACTATTTACAGTGGTCTGGTAAAATTTATAAGCAACTGTCATGTTGAATAGGCTCTAATTGGTTTTGGCAAAGGAATTAAAAACATTTTGTCTTACTTTCATCATCTTATCAGGATCCAGTCTGATTGATTGCGATTTGTAGCAAAAAGGTTCTGATAGGAATTAAAACGTTACATCATTTTTAAGTTATACTTAAGATTAAGAATACAGTTTGGACCCAGATTAATCAGTTATACTTTGGTTTCACGACATCACTACGATATGCAGGTAGAGATATATACGTTTGTTTTATTTATTTATTTATCTAACATAGTCACTGCTCTTATATTTTCGGGCACACGTCTATTATTACTCAATTAACGGGTTTTAAAGACCACTAATGTGTTGAGTACAACTAAGAGATTAAAGAAAACCGCTGTAATTTAATTAGTGACTGTCCTAATTGTTTGTCTTTAATTATGTGCCATTCTTTACAAATATGACTTGATAATTTAATCAGTTAGTGATTTAGATTCAGTGTCACTGGAAATATGTGATATATCCCATTGTTACCATATAATTACTATATAATTGCCTTTTTACCGAAACGTCCAAAGGCTTTACTATATAAATCCAATTTACCGAACTGGTCATTTACTGAAACGTCCGTAAATCTTAGTGGACACCCGAAATTTTGGGTGTTCAGTCCACAGCGACTGGCCACCCGGAGACGATGCCGGCCCCCCGCAACAATGTTAACAACGTCAAAGTCTGCGCTGCGTGTACTGTATATTGAAAATATCAGACAGAACTCAATATGAATAAATGAATGAAAAAACAAAAGAAATATTTTATCTCTAAATCCAACAACTGACATAGAAATGAATGTTAATAAGAAATTTCAAATAAATATATTTCTGAGTGATAAACAGCAAAAATTAAGCCAGCTATCTGTCAAGGACACAATTTTTTCAGCGGTTAGAAGACTGAAAATCACGAATAGAACTTGATATGAAATAGAAAAAAGATTTTTTAATGTACAAACCGATAATACACATGCAACTGTTTGCATAAAATATCATTGTTTTTCAAGCGAATAATAGCAAATTGTAAGCATCACAACATCAGTTAAAGAATAAGATCTGTTCTGGGATAGAAGATTGAACTGATTAGAGCTCAATAAAATACTACTTCTACCTCCATTACTTAGAATATACTGACTTCTATCCATAGAAAAATTTTCTATCCATGGACAGAACTTCTTCTATCTGCCAATAGAAGTTCTATCCAGTCTTAATTCACACTGCAAAGGCAGACCTGTTCACAGGTGACAGAATTAGCATTTCAGAGTTGTCAGTATTTTGAAATGAAAACTGCCAATTGAAAATATTAACACAATTTTCAACTTATTGGAATAGAACTGTTTGGACCAGATGCAAGTGGTAATATCACAGCATACAATAAAGCTCCATAATTCTTTAGTCCTTCACTGAAAGATGTCGCAAATACATATAAAACATTTACAATGTAACATTCATATTTCTTATTTTTATACGTTTTATGTTTATTGGCAAATGCAATGTTGTAGTGTGGATTTGATCAAGAACCGAAGTATTGCCAACTCCACCGTCTAGGTCTTAATACTATGAAAACATAATTCTTAAGTCTGCATCAGTATGACTAACTTGAATCTTGAATTTGTTCATCAATTTATCAAATCTAATCTTAATTAATTATTCAATTTGGTCAAATGTTATTCTAGTGTCTGTAACTGTACTGTTGATCTGTCTTTTGGTTCCAGTACTACAAATTACGGCTAGCACATTCCCTAAACCATCAAGACAAAAGATATGTGATGATAGGTACTTGATTGAACTTTATTTAAAAACAAAGATAATCCCCGAGTGTGACCGCATGAATTTCTCTCTTCAGCAACAATAATTATTTTCCTTTTTATCAGCTCAACTTATGTGGAGACAGAAAACTAATTTTGTTTTGTTTACCTGTTCTCATTTCTACAACATCTCCCAAAGTTTTATTCAAACAAATAAACAAATAAATAAATCCAAATAAATATGTAATTATCTCCATCCTTTTTCATTTTGTGTTGCATACAATATGAGAAATGCTATGAACGAAATTATGGACTACAGTTACTTCCCTTCCATGAAAAACGGCCACGAGAATTTATTATACACTCCAGGTTAACTAACACCAAATTTGCAGCTCAATTTTCCCAATCTCCTCGCAGTGATCACCCCTGCTTTCGTCTCTGCAGACACAGGTTAACCTTAGCTGGATTTCAGCTATATATACATATATGAACTTTTTATAAGAATTTATTTTTTTTAATTAATTAAAATTGGAATTACATCGATTAAACATGCCTTAATGAAATGAAATTTAAAAAAGTAACTTGAAAAGAAGTTTAAAATTTTGACCATCATCACGTGACATGCCTGTCGGCAGTGATTACTGTACTGAAAGTATGAAAGGTTAGTAAACGCTGTGTGGAGTTTGAAATTTTCCATACTCGTAGAACGTTTAAATTGAGAGGTTTTTACCTAAACGTTCACAGAACAGCCATACGGTTTGAACAGACTTAATTTTTTACGTCCATTTTGATAACAACTTGAATTCTTTACAGCTTTCATTATCACTTACACCTTCGTTTGCTGGACAGCTGACAGAAACACAGAGCATATAACCCATAAAATCTCATTTTTAACTGACATATTTACAGTGTTTTAAATGGAAACCGATCAGGTACATAACTTTTGTGACTTTCGGCATTTTTTTCATTCAAAAATAGTAAGTTCGTTAAAGGTCAACTTTCGTCACGATGAGATTACAATTTTGATGATCTGTTACTGAATTACTAAATATTGTGTAACTTCAGGAAAAATAAAACTGTGTCCCTGTATGAAATACACTTTGTGGATATATATAAGTAAAAAGTGACTTTTTTTCCTTTGTAGGAATTGTATGTTCACTGATAATGGCACTTTCTGGTTTGCTACACGCTTTTACAAATTTATATATTTCAAATTTTGGCAGATCTTTTTTTTTCTTTTTACCAAAAAGCCTGAAAACAGGTCTTTGAACTTATATTTCTATATACATAATGTTATTGCTTAACAAAATAGTATTTGCAAGAAGTTTTCACGAAACCTGCACTTCTACAAATGTTAAGAAATATAAAAGATATTATTGTTAATTTGAAGTATTTTCATAATTATTTAAATCATAATGTCATCTTCAAGGGTGGTTTTTGAAAATACTTTTTTTCAATAATAGGCGTAAGGTAAGTTAGTAAAATAAAATAGAATGAAATTGCTGAATAAGTATAACTTATTCTGAACAACCTAACAAACAAAAAACCAGCGTTTAATACCAGGTACTTGAATTATCAATTGCGATCTCTTATTTTACTTTCAAATTAACGTAATGGTGTAACGCGGAACCTCCTTTCTACTCTACACTAAGGCCTTAGGTGCAATCCCCACTACGCCAGGTTATCTTTGTTTTGTTTTAGATTTGAGAATTTACCTATTGGAATTAGACTGATTTTTCGAATGGTAACGCCTTTAAACATAGTTATAGATGAAAATTGGCTATCAGCAATCTCAGTAGTTCTCATTGTGGTCCAAATTCGACGAGATTTCAGTAAAAAAAAATGCAAAAATAACATGCACATGGAAACATTTGCAAGTAAACGTTTGACATTCTATTTGCTTAATTATGATGTTGTTTTCTATACCAACATGGCGCCTATCAATTTAAGTATTCCAAATATATCGAATTCATACAAAAACGTTCATGAAATGAATTTCCTTTTCAGTAACAGTTCCAGAATCAAGTTATAAAAGAAAAACTTGCTAGATTTTTTTTTCATATTTAATATACATGTATCTGTCAGAACCGCTACAGTGTGAAATTGTGAATAAATTAATAACCTAAAAATGTCAAAACGGCTCTAAGCATTTTGATTCTTTACGAAAAAATTCCAAATTCAATTAGAATACATACTTTTGTTTAATAACTAGCGTCCGTCTTTAAGGCAGCTTCATATGTACATAATTATTATTACAATGTACTTGTCTCCGTTACTTAACGGGAATGTACTTAAATCTATATTTTCACTTTTATATTTGCATACTGAATTGTAATAATGCAGTGTTTACTTATAAAGCTGGAACTGTAACTGTTCTCTTTCCAGCAATGTATTTTAAATCATTTTGTGTCACCACCCTTCTTTCATCTTGGAAGCAAGTGTTGTTTTTGATACTACTATGTCTTCCTAGAACGTTCCGTTATGGCTTTCCATATCCTATTATTCGAGATCTCAATACATGGGAACGATAATAGTGAAAGGTCACCACTACTTCGGCAACAGCAGCACAAATTATATAAAAAAGGCTTATGCCATAATAAGTTGCTAAGTTGTGCAGTTTGAAAGTAGGCACGATTCCACCCTCCCCCAAAAAACAAACAAACAAACAAAAACAAACTAAAAAACAAAAACAAACAAACTGATATTAACTTTACAAATCAGTAACTGATTATACGCTGTCGAAACCTAGCCCTTAGTCACTGTTCAAAGTCTAAAACTTTCTTAAGCTCCATTCATCCAAAACAACCTATAACATTAACTCTTTTTTAAGTTAAATTCTCCGAGTTTTAATTTTCTGGCAAAGAAGTCTTTAACAGAGAAAGATACAGGGTCATACAACCATTTACATCCATGTTTTGGTGTTTGATGTAACCACGCTAGCCAAACACAGGAGCAACAACATTTTGTCATGAGGTGTATTATGTATAATTATGTATAATAATTCTTTATAAATATCTGATGATAGTTTAATTACAGTTCTATTTTTAGAACTAATCAATAACCTAGTTGTTGTACCCGTGTTTTGGAAATTGCTGGAATATGCTATTAACTTCTTATGACTCATTCATTGTGGCTATATTTAGAACATTGGAGAAAATTCTCTTTTAAGTTTGTAAGTAAAATTGTGTAGGATCTTAATTGTCCTACAATATTCTTGTGACTCATTTAATGAAGATGTATTTTGAAGAATGTTCTGGTATTTTTTTGTGTGTAGTAAAAATCAGAGAATTTCTTCAAACTATATCTTTAGGTAATCTTTGGTCATAAAAACATTGGATTAAATTTTCATCATTGACAGCTAACTATTACCAGAATATTTAGAATTATTTTTCATTATTCTTCGTGAGGAATTAATTCAACTTTTCAACAATTTATAGGATTATTCGACTAAACGTTATTTTGTACAATTGTGGAAAAGACGTCAACAATAATTTAAACATTTACTCTTCACCAGGATCAGACAGGATTATTGGTTTATTTAGGACTGCACTAAATCACGGTGCTGTAAAACATTTGTTGTATATATGTGTAATTGTACTTTAACAATTTAGTAATTTATTTAAGGAATTAGTTTCTGTTATTGTTTAAAAGTTTGTTACTGGTTATTCTTTCTGTTACACTTTTGGTTTGGGCCGTAACAGTTGAAAATACGCCAACAAAGCTTCTGATGATGTGTCAAGATACATACAGTATGCTTGAAAGTTTTGGGCTTATAAGACGTCTACGTGAGATATTAAAAGAAGTGTGTGTGCGTGCGTATGTTGGGAATTTGAGATTGCTCCAAATAGAAGTTAAACTTGCATCATAACAAGAGGTTTTATGAAAAACACATTTAAAAACATCATCATCTGATCCTGTAGATTTTTAGAGTTTCTAGTACTGAATAGTTACGATGTTTGATTTTCATTCACTTTCTTCTAGTTCTTCATTTTGAATATTTCTGTTACGAATATATTAACTTGATAAACTGTATGGGTGAAGTAAGATTTTTCGTTAGCCCTTCTTTGCCAAAACAAAACTGTGATGAGAAGACGCCAGTTTGGGGTTTTTATATGAATTTAAGAAAGACTTAAAAAGCATTTTTTATACCATTGCTAGCCTCTGTACAGTAAAATCCTATATTTTACCATCTAGTTTTATATAATTAAAGCAACAATATCTAGACATGTACTTCTATGTTATCTGGAAAATATGCATTAGTGAGCAGATAATCGAGCATTTCCACAACGAAAATGCTTTGATGGACAAATCCATGTTACGTATTTTGAAATCATGTTGTCATATTAAGGATAAGAATCATAACGAACAATTTCAATTACATGTTGTTTTCACTGAATTAATTCAGGGCTTTGCCCCTACCCACCTCTCAAATGAAATAAGTTTTCCGATAAGTTGTTCTTGAATATTTTTTTAAAAAACTGAATTTCAGATCGGATCTGTTTTGCCGGAAGTGTGCAGTCAAATCCTGCTGTACATGCCGGCTTCAAGTTTCAAAGGTCTTGACTAGATCAGCTGCTGTTTTCATATATGTCTGTTACATGACCCAGATCTTCATTGTTTTACAGACAATTATTCATAGCATAAGAAATGTTTCGAGTGCATGAATACAAAATGAATAACCAAAATCTATATGAGAATACTTAAAAATGGTTCTGAAAGGATAAATAGGAGGATGGGCTGTAGAAGCCTCGACAGACATTCACAGTTTCTTGGTCTCCAGCGGTGCAGCTATCATCAAATTACATATTGTATTTTCAATAAAACAATGAGACTTTTAGATATTATAACATCGCTTTATACTTTTTATTACTTTGCATATGGCATACCACATATTAAAGAACTGGCAAAACAACGGTTAAATTATTATGGTACGGTTCCCGAATAAGAAAGCATTGGCACTTTTATATTATCTATATCACCACCTCAAAGTTTGCAAGACATATGTGGTTAACTTAAACTTTTGCCCGCAACAAACATATAAGCATACATGAATAAATAAACAACAACAAAAATACAACACGAAGAAATATATGACATAATATATTGTATTCACATTGTGAAGAAAGAGCCCGAGTCCACATTCCACTGCTTGCACAACTAGTTTTTGAACATTTCATAAAACAATGGTAGGATACTACGTCATCGCGCACCTGTTATGCTCTCCCGCGGACCATTTTTTTGTCAACAATCCGTCACTTGAAAGGTAAAATGGTCTTTTTCAATAAGAAATATGTAGAGTTGCAAAAAATCATGTTGTGCACCGAAGATTGGCTGGTGTACTTTTCTATTTACGTAAAGAATTTTTATAATGTAAAAAAACAACAGGTAAAAGTTTTCAGGCATGCATTCAGAAAAAAACTTGCACCCGTTTTCATGCCAAAACTGAAATTTTACATTATAAAAATTCTTTACGTAAATACAAAGTACATGCGCGTGTTTCCCGTTGTTTAGCGGACATGTATCGTAGTTTAAAGATGTTTATTCTGCCCGACTTTTCTATAACTGTCCGACTGTTAGTTTGCTGTATACTGTGCCGGCCTGCCGCTCTTAAAATATGCTTAATATAGATCCTTATTATTTTAATAGAAACATTAATTACAGTAGCAACATCGAATAGAAATGCATGACATATTGTGTGATACTACAGCAAGATGGCCATACCACGTGGTATATGATGTCATTTAAGCTATCGCGAGCAGCATTATTTTGACTCCATTCGGAGGAGAAAACAGCTGTAAGTGTTTTATTTCTTCATCAATTTTAATGGTATATAGCGCATGCGAAGCGGAATATTATGTCCTGTACATTGGTCCTGATGATTCTTTTGTAAGATGTACAGAATTTTATAACATTCGGGAAAACTGAAGCGCTTTTCGCGACAGCAAATATACTGTTACGAAGTTTTTATTTCCCGAATGTTCAGAGACACTGTACATCTGGTAAAAGAATTATTAGGGCTTGTATGCAGGGCACAAATTTCCACTTCGCATGCACTATACACCCTGTATATTGATGAAGAAATAAAATACTTACAGCAGTTTTCTCCTCCGAATCGAGTCATAATAATGCTGCTCGCGATAGCCTTAATGACGTCATATACCACGTGGTATGGCCACCCTGTACAGGAACACGTCACGGTATTAAGTTTACACATGAATTTTGAAATATAAATCCTGTGCAATAATAACTGGAACACGCAATCTTTCAGGCTACATGTATTTACATCTTAAAGTTAGAACTTCGGCAAAGGTCTGTAAAACGTTAGTTTTAAAAGACCTTATTGACTTTCCATTGTAAATGGTTAAATGTTTCTATGACTTTGTATAGAAACCATTAAATCCTTCTAAGGTAGTAGGGTGTAATGGACGTTTTTTAATCCTCGGTTCAGACACAAACTATCCAAGGACAATGTATAGGTGATATAAAACACTTTTTACAAAGAGGTTTTTTTCCAAGATATGACAAGGACTTTCTTAATATCTTGCTGAACTCAACAGATTTATCAAAAATACATTTCAAAATCACTGTTTCTTCTAAGTCTGACCACAAAAACTACAGTAGTAAAGTCTATTATCATTCACAGTAATAAAAGCCTAATAACTGTTGAGAATAAGACACCCCAAAAAATATATCCAGTTGTGAGAACTACTGAAATGTGATTACTAATTTAATACCAGTGTACCCCATCCACCTAGCTATTGATGAAGGTAATACTAGTATATAAAATAAAATTTTGAAATACACAAGTTGGCTTCAAATAAGCCTAAATAACTTTTACTATGACACTGTTTTAGATATTTATGCAAAATATAAAAGATGTTTTCTGTATAGTTCTGGAAAAAATAACTGAAATAAATGTTACTCAATGTTCACGTAATTACCACGATTAAGTAGGAATAATATTCAAATTATATTAATTAACGTAATACATTATCTCTAATTCCAGTATAAGGTAAAGGTTTAAAATCAAAACTAAAACAAAATTATAGCAAACACTAAAAAAGGCCTGGAGTGAAGATATAACCCGTAGCTATAAATTAGTGAAGTTGAGTTCTCTTGAGTACTGCGTACTTATTACACTTCCACTATTTTCAAGCAATACGCTTTAGTTTTACATCTTTATCACAATGATTTAGAAGCATCTTTATATATGTCTTTTTCACGTGCTTTTCTAAGAGAGAGAAAAACAGGCATTTAGCATTAAATCGACTCCGCGCTGAAGAAACCGCCTTTTAAAAACCTACTAAAATGTTGGATTGGAGGTGTTGTCTCAAGGTTCGGTATACTGTTGTGCTTATTTGATTATACAACTTCCTTTAGTCTTTCGCAGTTTTAAGGATGTGATAAAGTAATATAAAAATGTCTTATCACCTTTGTTTGGATAAGTCACCACCAAGTGTGCCTTAAGCATCGAAAGCTGGTCGAGCTCGATTAGTCATGGTTTTGCACTTTTGTTGCCAAATGAATATGTGAGACCGTTATTTAATTGATGACATATGATTGTTGCGGATATTTTATTTCAGTCGAACGAAAACATCCAGTCATTTTCGCTTTACTGTACTGGATACATATAATAATAAAGTACAACATTTGTTTTGAAAAAAAATCTGGTAATTTTCTTAAGAAAGGTGTTGTATTTCTTTTTAATTGCAATAAAACGTAATATTTGTAGCTTTGGAGAACATAAATTTATGTAATATTTTTTTAACATAATAAAAAGATTTATATTGTCGACTGCTAAACTACCAAAAGATGGCACAGTCACTTTTTTGTTTAGCCGAATTAAATTGTGTTTGCAATTAAGACGCAATGGTTTTGCGTATATTTTTTCAGTCTTAAAGAGCATGCGATAGATTTTAAAGGTCTTAAATAGAGCATGCGACAGATTTTAAAGGTCTCAGATCCTTCGAGAAATTTTACTGATATGATATTAAAGTATATTAATTCAAAATCACTTTAAATTGAAAAAGGCAGGTCTTTTGTACTTTGTCACAAAAGCTTGCAACTCGGTGGCTCGTCTTTTTTAACGAAAAAGTGGCATTTTCCCCAACAACAATTTACAGGCAATTTTGACGATTTCGCAATCTTTATCGTTGTATATTTATCGCTAAGTAGTAATATAGTATTACCATTACGGTGAAGAAAACTATCCATTTAAATTGAGTAATATTATAAATAAGTTTAAGGCATTGAAACACATGCTGAATGATTTGAGTCTAACTGACTCCGTTAAACCTTGCTTTTCCCTAAAGTAGACGCGCTTCTTGAAAATAATAAGATGACTATCATAAACTTATTGCCTCGGTGCTACGTCGTTTTGAATTAATCTCATCGCTTTTCAGTGAAAGCGTCTTTTGTAAAGGAGAATGATTCAGAAAGCGTCTTTTGTGCGGCAAAATATTTTAGGATATTAGAACGCCTTTTTTCAATCATTGGAACATTTCATTGAAAAATTTGCAACATCAGAACCTTCAGTGCTTTGATTTTTAAGAATAACTGTTCAGGCTCTGGCTGTATTTGATTCAACTTATCAAAACTACCTTCGCTTTTGAATTAGAGAAAAAACCCATTGCAGCATGCAAAAGTATAGTTTCTTGGAGAACCTTTTATAAGCATTTTGACAAAATATAAGTTAATTTATATTGGTACATGCTTCAAAATCTAGATCCAAATTGATTAAAATTTATTTTCATATTGCCTCTCCTATTTTGTACAGAATAATTGAAATAAGATATTGCGCTGTTGCTATTACGTCTCAATATATTCAAATTTCTATTTTGGTACTGATGTCTGATGAATATATAATTAGTCTGACCACCTTTGCTAATTAACTATTCCTTCACAGCATTGACATAATATCTATATTCATTGGCGGCTGGCTTGATCACTTCCACGTGGTAAAATCATTAGTATCGTAACGGTGAATCTTTTAATTATTTGATTACTTTCGGCTTGAATTTATTTGGAGTAAGGATTGAAATTAATACAGAACTTGAAGTTAATTTCTCTTGATAAAATAAATTGGAAAATTGGAGTTCGAACATATAATAACCTGACTACATGGAACTTGGTGTAACAGACTATCAGAGGAAGAATTAAACTGTAATCATTTTACAAAAATGTACTTGTTTTAATCAGTTTCAACAATGACTAATTGAAATTTCTGACAGTTTAAGAGTTTACAAGTTTATTGTTGGAAGACTTTTTCGTGTTACCCCGTTTTAAGGTGTTTGTTTTTTTCATAAAAATATTTTAATTTATCACATAAATTCAGCATATTGGACAATCACATTAGACGCTAACTAGCGTCATTCGTGACACTGCTATTCGCCCGCTCTTAAAGAACTTTATTTGTAAGGTTTGAGAGTAACAGTGTGGAAAGTTTTAAAATAAAAGTTCAACAAATTTGGAGACCGAGAATTCAGATATAACAGATATTAGTTTTGAACCCTGCACCTCTCCTCGATGCAAATGTAACTGTCTTTCAAATTTCAAAGGAGAATAACTATGCACACATGGAAATCAGATGACAAGCATACAACTATTTTCCAAGTTCCACACCGATCAACACAGTTTGTAAAATACATGTATAGTTCGAAAATGTTCATATAAAAAATAACATTTAGAAATAATCAAAGCACATCATCTCTGCAAAAGGAGTAATAATACATGTGTTCAGCACATCTTCTACAGCCAACATTATATTACGATCCTCAAATTTTTTGTTAGGACTTTAGATTTAAATCTTTTGCCACAGTGACAATTGCAAGCCCTTACGATCTTATGTGATTTGATTTTTAAGAGGAGTAGCAGTTGATTTGGCAGTAAGACACTAACAAACTTTATAACAATGATTTCATTCATAATCTAAAATGGAAAGTCTTTCACTGTTGAATCAGAGAGAATTCAGTTATATTTTCTGGAAGAATTCTGTATGTATAATTTACAATATATAAAAACATATATGTTTCTATATGCTTTTCTAATCTTAGATTCAACATTTATAAAATGTCACATACATATTGCTCTTTCCTATTCTGTACAGCGTAAAATAATTGCAATAGGTTTTTGCTGTGCATGAACAAATATTGAAATTCGTATATAGGTAACAAACTAAAAACTATGGCTAATAATAAGTGGTGACAGATGAAAAAATATTTATTCTGACCATCAGGGTTATTCTTGACTGCATTGGCATAATATATGCATACTGTGGCGTCTGCTACACACCCAAGCACACATTAAAAGCTGTCGAATCTTTTGACTGGAATTACTTTCACGTTGAACAGTCATCAGTGGCATAACGGTAAACTTTTATTCATTAGATCTTAACACAGTTTTAAGTATAAAATTCGGTTGGAATTTTTACATTTATTGAAAAATTTACTATAAAGCAGATCATTCATAGAAAATTGAATCCATTCAAAACTGTTGAAATACTTAAAATTATGACTGAATAATCAGTAAAATCTGTTTCCAATAAAGATTCTCAGAACAAGTCACGGAATTTTTAAAATACATGATGTGTACTAGTAATACTCTGCCTAGTCTATAGCGTGATGAACCCAAAGTGTGAATGAGCTGCTTTAACCTTTTTTCAATAATTTGTAAAGTTTTAAGTCAATTATTTGTTAAAGAAACAAAATGTCCAAAACAACTTAACATTTAGCTCTGCATTTTCCCGCTTGATTTCATCTGCCTTTTTGTAATGTCTTTTTGTTCATGGCATTAAAAAGTTACATGAAGTGATAATCAGATGTATATAAAACTGTGTCTGACAGAGTTTGTGTACACAATGCAAATCCTGAAAGAGAAACGTCAGATGTAATTTGTTAAAGAAAGGTAAAAGAAAAAAAGGGATTCTACTGGCTCGATGAATTGACACAAAAGAAATGACGAACACACTAAAATGTGTATCTTATTGAGAAGCTCAGCACGAAGTATCAGGTATCTACTTTTAGCACGTACAAAAACCCCACTCGATAACCCTACAGTTAGTGGATGCAATTTAGGCTGTTCCCCACGTCGATAAATCATGCATGTTTGGTGACAACTGATCATTTCTACAACCACAGACGTACACAGATATGTACATCTTGGAACATCGGTATCAGGGTGTTTGTGCCTGCCTGACCATTGTCGCGTTGTTTTTCATAGGGCATTTATAAAATGCCCAAACAAAAAGATACATATACTTACAGAACATGTTCTGAACCAAATTACGTGCTGTCACCAAGTCCTTCCAATTCTTGTTTTAGAAAATAGAATACACTGCTTTGTTAAATACATTGTTATGCCTCTGCAAAATGAGACCTGGGCATCCTGGAACAAAATTCACCCATTATTTTCGTTGGATTTACTAAAGAAGAAAAGTGAACCTTAAGAGAAAAATAATAATGTTTACGTCTAGATAAATTGCTAAATGCATCTTATGCATTGAATATGTCATCATGTCTGTTCTAGTGCTCTAGTAAGTCTCGAAAAAATCTGTTTGCCACCACGAGACCATGGCAAAGATATTAAATACTTAATATTTAGAATGGTTACAAATTTTGATCGAGTATTTAAGACTGGTTTGATATTATTTTTTGATATCGAGAAGTTGCTCCATACAAAGTTGTGCAAAATGATGGAGATACTTGAGAACACCGTTTGTACCCACAGAAAATGCTGTATTTGAAACTGCCTACCAAAAAGCAGAAATCTTTAAGTTAGATATAAAAGACACATTTCCTGTATGTGCTTATATTTGCAAAATAAAGGGGTTACAACTTCCTGATGTCTAAGATTATAATATCGTATAAAACTAAGGTTATGTTTCGTGGCCCACAGCATTTAAAACAACTTTCACTGATTTAACTTTTATGACCAAAATAAAGATACGCTTTCTCAAAGAAAAATATCATCTCTTCTCAATTTCTTAATAATCATCTTGGACCATTTAATTGATTAATCAAGACATGGCACCTCTAATCATAAATCCTTTACTAAACTATTGATCAGCGCACCAAAAGCAATAAAGGTTTATGTGCAACCAGTAAGTAGTATGAAACCATTCTTGTCACTGCTACATATATAAGTCAAAAGGCTCAAGGTAAGATAAATTGGGAAAGAAAAATTTACATATCAAAACAAATATGTTAAAGATGGTTAAGAGGAACTGTATTTGCCATGGCCAATAGATAGTGCGTGTGGAACTTGTAATGTACGAAATATTTTCAATTAAGACAGAAAATACAGTAGTCAACAGGAGAAAAACAACAACATAATTTCAATTTATGATATATATTTGTTCAATGTGTAACAATAGGAGGTTACCATAACAGTTTGTATTATGTTATTCAGCTAGAACTCAAAGATAATAAACATTATATATTAAAACAGCAAGTGGAAGACAGAAAGAAGAAAGATGGTATATAAATTTCAAATAACAGTTGCCATGTGCGTCTTGCTGTGTATGCTTACTAGATCAGCAATCGGGTAAGAAGGGTTATTCTCACCTGCATCTTTATTTGTCTATAAAGATAACAACGTTTAATGAAAATTCTTCAGAGTAAGTCGGTCCCAGAATGTCGAGTTAATAATGCAATTGTATAATTCCAGCAGAAAGCAATTATCTGTAAAGAAACACATGAAGACCTGACTTTTAATTTGATAATGTTCTTACATGATAAAATTATTTTGGAGCCAATTACTTTTCCCGAAATTTCAGAGCTCTTGAACTCAAACAAGAAGAATTTGAGATATTTACAACTTGCCAAAGAAATAAGAATAGAGCACAAAATAGGATTATTTGACCAATTTGGTAGATTTTCATTTGAGGACTTCCCTGCAAAGTCACCAACTTCATATTGCATACTAGTATGAGTAATTGCCATTTAAAGCAATTTGCCACTGGAAGGAGAAGGATGCGCTCTAATAAAGCTGCTCTGTAAACAATGCAGAATGAAGAGATAAATAGAATGGTATGAAAGAAAATATCTTAGGAGACATATAGCAATTATTTAATTTGTTTTTCATGCTATGATACGATTGCAAAACAAACAGTCTTACAATTACATGATCATATTAAAAAAAAAAAACGTTTCAGCAACATGTTTCTAGAAGGCATTTAATCAACGTCTAAACATTAATAACATTCATCGAACATTTTATTTAGGAAGACGACTTTTACATATACGATCAACAACCAGCTGGAAGAACCCTTCTTTACAGAAAGCATTGAATTAGAGATCGTCAATAAAATGCCTCTAATCTATTACATGGAGGAGGCTTGTATTCAAGATATGGTGCGGTTCTCAGGGTAAGTTTTATTTTTGTTCGACTTGTAATAAATTATCCTCATTGCTCATACAGGTATAATTTAAAGTCCATCCAGAGGATACATTTAAGTTACAATATAACATAATAAACGACAAAAGTTGCTCCTTGCTCTCTTTACATAATCCCAAGAAGGGAGAGAAAATAAAACAAAAAACAATGGAAATGCATGCACGACTTTCTTTTATCTAATTTTTTGTCTTATACAACAGAGACGTAAATTATTCCCCGGAGCATCATCACTTATACAAACAAAACCTGTCGAAAAAATACCGCATATATCTTTCATTGGCAGGAAAATAATCCATGATATTTAGTAGAAAACATGTTTGAAATCTTTTATTAAGGGCATGTAGAATGTTGTAGATACTTTGAAAGTGTTCATGTGTATTACTATCTTATTAAAAATCATTAATATATCTTTAAATAACTACCTACTAAATATTGTATCACAACAACTCTCTATAATAAGACTTAATTAAATACATTAAATAGCTACCTACTAAATATTGTAGCACAACTATTCTCTATAATAAGACTTAATTAAATGCATTAAAAATCTACCTTCTAAACATTGTAGCACAACAGTTCTCTATAATTAGACTTTATTAAATGCATTAAATAGCTACTTACTAAATATTGTAGCACAACAACTCCCTATATTAAGACTTTATTAAATGCATTAAATAACTACCTTCTAAAAATAGTAGCACAACAGTTCTCTATAATAAGACTTAATTAAATGCATTAAATAGCTACCTACTAAATATTGTACCACAACAATTCTCTATAATAAAACTTAATTAAATGCATTAAATAGCTACCCACTAAATATTGTAGCACAACAGTTCTCTATAATAAGACTTAATTAAATGCATTAAATACCTACCTACTAAATATTGTACCACAACAATTCTCTATAATAAGACTTAATTAAATGCATTAAATAGCTACCTACTAAATATTGTACCACAACAACTCTCTATAATAAGACTTAATTAAATGCATTAAATAGCTACCTACTAAATATTGTACCACAACAATTCTCTATAATAAGACTTAATGAAATGCATTAAATAGCTACCTACTAAATATTGTATCACAACAACTGTCTATGATAAGACTTAATGAAATGCATTAAATAGCTACCTAAATATTGTATCACAACAACTGTCTATGATAAGACTTAATGAAATGCATTAAATAGCTACCTAAATATTGTATCACAACAACTGTCTATGATAAGACTTAATGAAATGCATTAAATAGCTACTTAAATATTGTATCACAACAACTCTCTATAATAAGACTTAATTAAATGCATTAAATAGCTACCTACTAAATATTGTAACACAACAATTCTCTATAATAAGACTTAATTAAATGCATTAAATAGCTACCTACTAAATATTGTACCACAACATTTCTCTATAGTAAGACTTAATAAAATGCATTAAATAGCTACCTACTAAATATTGTATCACAACAACTCTCTATAATAAGACTTAATTAAATGCATTAAATAGCTAACTTAATATTGTATCACAACAACTCTCTATAAGAAGACTTAATGAAATGCATTAAATAGCTACCTAAATATTGTATCACAACAACTCTCTATAAAACAACTTTATTAAATGCATTAAATAGCTACCTACTCAATATTGTATCATAACAACTCTCTATAAAAAGACTTAATTAAATGCAGTAAAGAGCTACCTACTAAATATTGTAGCACAACAACTCTCTATAATAAGGCTTAATTAAATGTATTATATAGCTACTTTCTTAATATTTTAGCACAACAACTCTCTATAATAAGACTTAATTAAATGCATTAAATAGCTACCTACTAAATATTGAAGCACAACAACTGTCTATGATAAGACTTAATGAAAAGCATTAAATGGCTACCTAAATATTGTATCACAACAACTCTCTATATAAAGACTTTATTAAATGCATGAAATAGCTACTTACTAATTATTGTAGCACAACAACTCTCTATTATAAGACTTATTTAAATGCATTGAATAGCTAAATACTAAATATTGTAGCACAACAACCCTCTATAAAAAAACTTTATTAAATGCATTAAATAACTACATGTACCTACTAAATATTGTAGCACAACAACTCTCTATAACAAAACTTTATTAAATGCATAAAAAAGCTACCCACCAAGTATTGTAGCACAACAATTCTCTATCATAAGACTTGATTAAATGCATTAAATAACTACCTTCTAAATATTGTAGCACAACAATTCTCTATAATAAGACTTAATTAAATGCATTAAATAGCTACCTACTAAATATTGAAGCACAGGAACTCTCTATAACAAGACTTTATCAAATGCATTAAATAGCTAGCTACTAAATATTTTAGCACAACAACTCTCTATAACAAGACTTAATTAAATGCATAAACTAGCTACCTACCAAATATTGTAGCACAACAATTCTCTATGATAAGACTTTATTAAATGCATTAAATAGCTACCTACTAAATATTGTAGCACAACAATTCTCTATAATAAGACTTTATTAAATGCATTAAATAACTACCTTCTAAATATTGTAGCACAACAACTCTCTATAACAAGACTTAATTAAATGCATAAACTAGCTACCTACTAAATATTGTAACACAACAGCTCTATATAATAAGACTTAATTGAATGCATTAAATAGCTGCTTACTAAATATTTTAGCACAACAACTCTCTATAATAAGACTAAATCAATGCATTAAATAGCTACCTAAATATTGTATCACAACAACTCTGTATGATAAGACTTAATGAAATGCATTAGATAACTACCTTTTAAATATTGTAACACAACAATTCTCTATAATAAGACTTAATTAAATGCATTAAATAGCTAGCTACTAAATATTGTAGCACAACAACTCTCTATAACAAGACTTAAGTAAATGCATTAAATAGCTACCTACTAAATATTGTAACACAACAACTCTCTATAATAAGACTTAATTAAATGCATTCAGTTCAGAATTATGTTGTGCATAAAATTCTTGACTTACACTTTGACTTGGTTATAAGGTAAAAATTCGTTAATATCATTCCCGTAAATATTAAAAAGGAAATGAATTACATTTAAGTATTAATTAACGTAGATGCAACTTGATCATAAAATGTATCATTTACTAATTTAAACAAATTTCAAGTTTCACACTGTTTCTTCAAAACTAAACTGTATATATTAGAATGAAAGTGTAAAATACATATAAAAGTGAAGTTATAATATTTCACAGGTAATATGTTAATCAACTGTTATCGAGGAAAATTATTATTACTATTTCTTGTCATTCATTGGACGAAAGTCTATTTACTTTTTGCAGTATAAATTGTTACTAAAGCAATTATGTAATAAATAAGAGGCATATAGCATGACCACAAATGACAAAAACAATAGTCCTGAAATAATTGCTTTTTATCTGTATCGTTATGTAGTAAAAAATATTAATTATTTATCACTGTATGTAAAATTAACAGGAAATACTGGGATGTGGTACTCAAAACTCGAGCTATTTTAAGGACCATGTACATTTTTTAGCTTATAGTTTTCTTTTGATAAATAAAGTAAAGGTGAGTCTGCTTCCAAACAATCTGCAGCAATATTAGGAGCAGGTAATACAAACTAAGACAATGGTCAGCACTATCTACAAAATTCGTAACCATGATTAATTTTCTTTTCAATACTAATATTTGCACCAGTTTTTGGGTGTTATTTGTACTTTTTCTATTCTGACGTCAATTGTAGATTTCAAGGTATGTAACCGGATTTTGTATTTAATGCTCTTGGAAGTTAACAACTGTTTTTTCGCAAAGTTTATAATCGCAAATACGAGAAAAATCACTGCAAATATTTTATATAATAGTGCTAAATAGCGACATTATTTCACTAAAGGACAAGCATGATCGTTCTTCGTTGTATATTTAATTCATACATAGCAACAACAACAACAAAAGGCCGTTCACTATGTTTTAATGATACACACATGTATCTCGCATCTTCCTTGTGGAAGTTTCCTACATTAAAAATATAGTAACGTTTTTAGTCATTTTGGTTACAGTTTTGAGTGTTTCTCGATAATTAAAAAAATCACAATGAACAATAGGTAATTTCTATCTTCTTTTCAGCTTCACTGCAACATATTACCCCCGTTACCAAGGTTATTTTATCGACGCTATCAATGGTAAATTGGAGCATTGGAGTCTCAACGAAACATGGTGGTCAATTTGGAACTCTGCCGGACTGTTACCTCTTGGTTAGCTATTTCTTATCAAGATATATTTTCCAAGTCTGGTCAGTGAAATGCCAGACTGATACGATTTTTACAATAACTTCTACGAAATAGCACGGCGTTGTATCACTTGCAGAACGTGTCATAACTCTGCATAAATACTAACACTGCATGAATACTAAACAAGTCTATAATGGAAAGTAAACTAAAATAAGAAAGCGTAGAATGTCCCAATGATTAACAATAGTTATAGATATTCAATGAATTGAATCACAAATTAAAGTGTAAACAAAAATGTGTCACAAAATTAATAAATGTTGTAATTTGTACGTATTCAGAAATAAATCATATATGTTTCTTTTTCAGGGGTGAGCAAATACATTCCAGTTCCCAATGATCCAATATTGTTTAATTTCACCCAAGGCTGGATTGATCACTGAGCAAATTAATTGACATAAAAAGAAGTGTTCGTCGCAGATAATGAATAAAATACTTATATTGTATATGTATTTTTTTCTTTTTCTGACATGCTAGGGATTTTGCTTTTAAAGCTTGTGTCAAAGAACGGTATGTTTAACGTCACCACACACACACACACACACACGCACACAAATTTACATACACATTATCCTTTTTTAAATATAAAACGCCAAATTTAGAATAGCAATTCCTTATCTGATCATGAAGAACCTCCATTTAAACGATAGAATAAATGTCAATAAATTAACAAATGTTAATTAATTCATTCATTCATTCATTTTCGAACGGGCATTAGGGGATGTTTCTTTAAACGAATAGCATTAGTTGTTCATTGGCATCATAGTGAAAGTTCTTGCTCTATTATTTCTTTAGACTTATGAGCAAACAATCTTTCAAAAATTCATTTTCTAGAAAAAAGGTATTCATTATCTTCTGACTTAATCATTACATGTATTTACAATTTAAGTGCTTTAGTCTTCTAAGCAGAATCTAAAATATTGTAAACGATCCAATTTTTTCTAAACAGTCGAATATGACTATGCTTTAAAATAAGCGCTAGCGTACTGACATGTCACATATTTAAGTCCATCGTTGCTCATAGATAATATTTAGTCATGGCACACGTGACTGCAGATTTTGCTGGTTGGTTTCCTCCAACAACAATGACACCTGGGAAAATATGCTATATTTTGCACCTACTCGGATTACCCATCATTCATCAGTTACCTGGTAACATTACTTTGAAATATCATATAATTTTGATGGATCTTATCAAAACATCTTAAAATAGTTTATTACTAGGAGTGCATAGCTGTATTTGTCATAGCTGATACACGCTCTGTTGCATTTTGCATACTATATAATTATAAGGCGCTAATTGAAAGCATACCTACGCTTCTGCGTAATAAATACATCGATTATCATTAAATATTTACAACTAAAATATTCAAAATGAAACTATTCGGTCGAAGTTTTGTACGATTTCGGATATCCATCCATTCATCCTTATATTTATCTAGAGGAGTAAAGTTTACTTCACAATGTTGAAGATGGTGCAAGATACAAACGAAACCTCTGTTACTTTTTTCAGGTTCAATGTATAACACCGATACATGAGTCCTCAGGTTTAGTAAAAAAAAACCTTCAGTTCGTATCATGTCTATATTGCTGAAAAAAGTGTAGACGTTTCTGTTCATTTAGTTGTAATAAAATCATACAAGGCAAAAAGCCGGCTGCAGAATTTGTTGGATTATTGATATTCCGTGTACCTGAATAATGTAGCAATGATATTTGACATTGGCGGGAAACTCCCGCCGCAAAAATATAATCCTAATGGTAGATTGCTGAAGGAAAGTTTAAATCAAAGGCGTAGAACTTGCACAACGTGTCTACTTACGTATGGTCAATTAAAAATGATCAAAAATTAATTGTAAAACTAGTAAATAGTCTTCATACAGAACTCATTGAAGACTCAGACGGTGACAAATCAATGCGCACTGACCAATAAGACATGTAGCAGTTTTGTCGTTGAGTGTAAGGGTATAAAATGAATCTGAAAATAAGAGGAAGTCTGTAAAAATATCGGTCGAAATCCTTTAAAACTTAATTGACTGATTTAATCAAACAAGATACTATTCAGAAAAGTTTTACTATTACTGTCTAAAATATTTAATATTTAAAGTACATATTTAATCTTACTCGCGTTAAAACAAATTCTTAGGCTGTTTTAATAAACTACTCAATATTTGCTAAGCACAGAATATTTTGTGCATGATATTATGTGTGGTTTTATACATTTGCATTCTAATTTGATTCGTTAGCATATTGAACTGCAATTCTTCATCACGAGTAAGTGGAATTTAGTAATTCAACAAGAGCCATGTTACACATGGTTAATCCCCCCGCCGGGAAGAAGCTACCTGAAGGTTGTTCTTTCAAACACTCAATGTAATAATGTTTGGAGAAAATCCCACAAAAAATAGGCAAGGTAGAGTTATTGTTCTTGCAAACTGCACTTCCTACCAATGTTCTATGTCAGTGTATTAAGTTTGAAGAAAATCACTCTAGCACTTTTGGAGTTATGCTTCGGACAAAGTTTTTCAATTAAATCTGATAAAGGGGAATAATTCTAAAAGTAGGCAAGGAAGAGTTATTATTCTTTCACACTGCACCTCCTCCAAATGTGCTCTTTCAGTATATGAAGTTTGAAGAAAATCACTCAAGTACTTTTGGAGTTATGCTCTGGACAAAACTGGAACGGACGGACGCACAGAGACCATTTCTAATATCCCCTCCGCCTTTGGCGGGGGGATAATAAGTTGAAGAATTCAAGAATTAGATATACATGTATATGCTGGGATTTTTAAAATGTAAACAAGTAAATCTGATAAAGGGGAATAACTCTAAAAAATAGGCAAGGTAGAGTTATTGGACTTGCACACTGCACTACCTACCAATGTGCTCTGTCAGTGTATGAAGTTTGAATAAAATCCCTCAAGTAGTTTTGGAGTTATGCTCCGGACAAAATTTATCAAGTAATTCTGATAAAGGGGAATAACTCTAAAATAGGCAAGGTAGAGTTATTGCATATGCACACTGGACTACCTACCAATGTGCTCTGTCAGTGTATGAAGTTTGAATAAAATCCCTCAAGTAGTTTTAGAGTTATGCTCCGGACAAAATTTATCAAGTAATTCTGATAAAGGGGAATAACTCTAAAAATAGGCAATGTAGAGTTATTGCACTTGCACACTGCACTCCCTACCAATGTGCTCTGTCAGTGTAAGAAGTTTGAATAAAATCCCTCAAGTTGTTTTGGAGTTATGCTCCGGACAAAATTTATCAAGTAAATTTGATAAAGCGGAATAACTCTAAAAAAAGGCAAGGTAGAGTTATTGCACTTGCACACTGCACTACCTACCAATGTGCTCTGTCAGTGTAAGAAGTTTGAATAAAATCCCTCAAGTGGTTTTGGAGTTATGCTCCGGACAAAATTTATCAAGTAAATTTGATAAAGCGGAATAACTCTAAAAAAAGGCAAGGTAGAGTTATTGCACTTGCACACTGCACTACCTACCAATGTGCTCTGTCAGTGTAAGAAGTTTGAATAAAATCCCTCAAGTAGTTTTGGAGTTATGCTCCGGACAAAATTTATCAAGTAAATTTGATAAAGCGGAATAACTCTAAAAAAAGGCAAGGTAGAGTTATTGCACTTGCACACTGCACTACCTACCAATGTGCTCTGTCAGTGTTTAAAGTTTGAATAAAATCCCTCAAGTAGTTTTGGAGTTATGCTCCGGACAAAATTGTTTCGGACGGACGCACGGACGCACAGACGCACAGACGCACGGACGGACGAAGGGCATTCCTAATATCCCCTCTGCCTTTGGCGGGGGGATAAATTAAAATTTACGAACCAATGAAATACCCTGCCTAAAACACATAAAATTCAAGAAATCATGAACAAAGATTTTGTTTAACTATGTGTAATAATTTTAGCAATAATGTAAATGTGTACTACAACACTCCACTGCATAACGGGACTACATAAATGTTTTTTTTTTTTTTTTTTTTTTTAAACGTTTAACTACTTAACAAAAATAAATCATGAAATTGCAAAACAAGGAAATAACTCAAACTCGTCAGAGTGTGATTTATTTTTGTAAAAAAACATAAGACGTAAATTGAGAAGAAAAGATTTAAATATTACATTCTGAGCTTATAACTATTCAGAGGGGTGTCAGGCAAGACTGTTTACTCCTATCTCTCTTATTCATTTTGCGTTCAGAGTAGTTATCGTATTTAAATTTTTAATTTTATTCACTTGCTAAGAATAATATATTGCATGGAAATTTAAAACAAAGAAAAAAAATCTTTTGCAGTTTATACATGCTTTAAAAAAAATGAGGATTGGATCACTAAGAAATACCAGGATAGCGTACTGCCAAATATGAAATTTCATAGGACAAAGAATTTAAAAAAAGGGTATGGTCTTCTTTTATTATACAAAACAAAATATAACATTGAATTTAAAAACTAAAACTATCAAACTTAAAACAGTAGCAGCAAAGAAAGCGAACGTTGCTTGTAAAAGTCACAGTAATAAAATCCTATGCTTTACAAAAATGCATATTTCCCTTATCCCCTAGACAGCACCCTAAAACATATTTCCTAAATAAAACTGTGACATCATCGCTGTACTTACTAGCAAGTTAAGCGATACTGCGCGATTGTCTTTTCAAAGTATAATTAAATTTGAAGCACTTACGTGTTTACATTTCTATTATGTGAACTTTGGCCGACTTAAAGTTTATTCCATATTTTTCTTGTGGTTCTTTTGAAATATTTCGGTTGGATTTTTGACAGCTTTGAAATTAAGCTGAAATTAACTTCAAAATACGGTTAAAAGTCAGGCGACACAAATTTTTGACCTCGAAATATTCATATGAGTGAAAATATATATCTGACTATGACAGTTTTACAAAATTCCGTGGGTAATTTTCATCTTAAAGATGTTTTTATAGCAAATAAAAATCCATATTTTACGCACTTGGTCGCGCACCTGTCACGCGCGAAACCGGAAGTGACACACATTTATCCCTTGCCACTTGACACAGCTGCCTGGACTGTTAACAAAAACTTAGAAATTATGATGGAAAGTGAAAATGTAGACTGAAAATAGTCAAAGAATCAAAATTGAACAAGTTAAGCTAACGTCATGAATATACATTGAAGATTGTTTAAATAAATAATTTGAAATTTTGATCGAATTACGAAGCCAATGAGCACAATTTATATAGAGGCTAGTTCAATTAGTGTTATAGAATTAAAAGATACATTAGTTAAAATATCTAGAGATATTTTCCAAGTAACTGATCCAAAAAGATTTTGAACATGCTCATTTTTTTCCCAAGCAGTTTCTTTTTGAAGACTTGATTAGCTAACTCAATCGAGAGATTTTTTCCCATATAAACGTTCTCTTTACAGTGATGTGTTGCTTATTTGTCTATGATATATTTCGCCTGAGGTACATGTAAGAAATCTTTGACTAGATCTATGATTTTTTTTTCATTATAAATGCATATCCTTTTTTGGCTTATTCATTCTAGATTTTGTTTTGAAAACAAAACAATAATGATCAAAGCACAAATAATATGGTAGGAAGAAGCCCTAAAAACTATGTCAAATTCATAACATTTTTTTAAGAATTGTTCACATTTAGAAGTCGAACATCAGCAGACTAGGGTTATTTACTCTCGGTACCGGCCGAAGCCGTATGACCGAGCACGACATAAAATAATTAATCAGTTTTCATAGGGCTGTTCGTTATGTGTGAGGGTTTTAACTATATATCTAATTAATAGAACACCAAGTCAGATTTAATCTTAGGATATCTTTAATAAGACTAAAAGTGTATATCATCAAAATGATATACACTTATATGCAATTAAATTCATAAGTCATTATTTCATCTTAAATTTTTTCTTGAAGGTATGTTTCAAGTTTATTATCATATTATTTTAGTTCTATAATTTCTTTACAATATAAAACTCTATTACCTAATATGTTTATTTCTATAGATGACTATGTTTTTAGATTTTATCTAATAGACATGATTGTATTAATATGTCGGCTGACTTAGGACAGTTTCACATAGATATTTGTATTTTTCTTATCAAAATTATTAAGTTCAGAGTATGTATTTTAATAAAAACTCACATATTATAAAAATAAGAAAATAAGTTCCTGATTTAAAAAATAAAATTTAAGAAAAAAGAAGGCCACCCGGAGAATATCTAAGTTAATAAAGATAACAGGAAGTAATATATATATAAACTAATAATTCGTTTAACGGAAGTATCAGTTTTATCAGTAAAAGTCAAATCGCGCCAAACCAAGTGGCCCAAAGTAAAACTTGTCCCATTTCAGGTCAACTCACCCTATATATAGAAATATATAGAAAGCGATTATGACCTATCATCAGTAATTATCAACTCTTTATACCGTGAAAAATGGTGGGCTATTAGGATCGATCAATCTCCGTCGTCCGTCGCCTTTCGTCCGTCCACACTTAGCTTGTTAACACTCTAGGGAGGTGAGGCTTATGGGCCTGTAAGATTTAGGCTCTCCTGGATTCTTACCAGGTTTTAAAAGGGGAATCACACATGCTTCTTTCCATACTTCTGGGTACACCCGTGCCAACCCAAACCCTACTAAACAGTGCCAACCACAGCTCCAAAAAAGAATCAGGCATATGCTTATACATGTTATAACTAATTTTGTCTAGACCAGATGCAGAGTTATTTCTATTTCTGACACATTCTTTTAGTTCTTTAAGGGAAAGAGCCATGTTAAGTGACCTACTTTCACTAGTGTTACTAGTATAATTGGTGTGAATGAAGTCTTTGCTTTTTCTTTCTCTAAATTGTTCTTGAAATGTTAAAGTTTCAGCATGCATATTACTATGGCTGGAGACCTGTTTATAATAATTGACCAAAAATTCAGCCTTTTCCTTACTTGACAGAGCTATGCTGTTATTTAACTTTAACATACGGATAGATTATGGGGTTTACCTTTTATCCTATCTAGAAGTAGAATGGTTTTTATTTACCATAAATAGATCTATTACATTTAATTATCTAATCAAAATATTTAACTGAATGGAAGCTACTTAAGTAAAAATCATTGTTAATGCTAATTGGAAGCAACATAATGTGTTCACAGGTGTGACTGATCAAAAGTAATTCAATCAATTTGTAAGAAAACTTTGCTAACTGTCTCAACTTTAACATTGATTGGGTCATAAAAAAGTTAATTGCTTTGTTTTGACAGCTATGCCGAATATACAAAGGTCCCATTTGGGCAGGTTAATTTGCATAAATCACACAGTATAAGGCGTGATTTATGGATCTTTGACATTTCAATGGATATTAATTTATAAACAGACACACATTCTGCTTGATGGACATCCCATATTTTTATTTTTTCAAACAATATCCCAACGTGTAGTGTGAATTTCCATTCCAGTGAAACAAATGTTAACACATTAGGTCTCCTAAATTCACTTCAAATGCACTTGTGGTTTAGTGTTATTTTTGCATTTAAAAACGGATGCGTTATGAGCAGTGTAATTCTGCACTACTGCCTCGTACAGTAGAGATAAATCTACGTCACAGCCAAAAAATGCGGTGGAAACTATCGATGTCGAAACGGAAACAGCCGATCATCAAAAACACGTTTTTCTTATCAAAAGCAATATTTTCATAATTTCGTAATTAAACCATTTTAATCAGTACATTATGATTATTTTGAATAGACAATAGTTGCTATAGTATTGAAGAATATTTCTAATCTATTGCAGATAAAAAAAATATCCGGTCTCCCAATTTATTTTCACTTATCGTGATATATCATTGAGTGTGATGATTTATTAATCCAGATATTGAAAATATTGGAAAACAATACTAGGTAAATCGTCCAAAAAAATGAAAATCCCTGGTTCACACCGTTCAATCGGGCTTGCGAACGGCCGTTGATCCGCGAACGTCAGGTCGATATTTTAGTGCTGGGACAGAAAATTTAATTCCTTTCAAATGTTGTAATTGTAAAGAACACTTGCCCATGACATGCTTAAGACAAAATTCAACATGAAAGTTTACTTCAAAGCAAAGTAAAAGGATATCTTACTCGCTGACAAAAAAGAAACAATTTATATACAGCACAACAAATTCAACTTTAAGGCATACAATTTACATCTAATTCATAGTCAGTTTGATCACTTCTAGCTTAGTAATTCAGTCTAAAATATTTTGACCTAAACCTTTCCTTGATCGGTAGGATGTGTCCTATTCTAAGCAGTTTCAGAGAAATCGATTTGTTGCTTTTGGGTTTTACTTGTCTGGTTAAGTTACTTCTTATCTATATTCTTTCCATTCAGTTTTTCACCCTATAAAAATATTTCGATACTTAGTCGCGTTTAAAAAAAACCCCATCTTTTCCTTAGGTTATTGTTAGTGTCCTTTACAGGGAAAAGGACTGTTAAATAAACTGCTTTGTTGATTTTATTAATATACTTGTCTGGTTTTGTTTGAACTTTTCTTTGATGGAAACGGTGACAATTTTCTTTCCTTTATTACAAACAGATTCAGACTCTTATTACAAACTGTTGCACGACATGATTATCAGATCCAGTGCTGCTGATGTTTGTTGTTTATCTATGCAATTTTAACCTGTTCGTAATTTCTTTTTGAAAAAAAAATGTCCTGTATCCTTCTTCCGTGTACTTTACTTTTAGGCATGTCGCACAATTTTCTTTAAATAATGGAGTAAATTAATGCAATATGCAAGCGACAGTATTTTTGTTTGTTTTTGCCATGTTAAACAAATTGATGAAAGTATATCTAAGCGTGACCGTTACCGTATCCAGGTGTATGAAGTATATAACGTCTCGAGTATTTCTTCATTTCATTTTCACATCAGTAAAGTGACAAGACGTAAAATGGAGATAAAACTTTACTTTACAATTTTATTGTGCAGTGTTTATCTTTCTGCAGCTCACTGGTAAGAATCACTTCTTTTTTTTTTTGAAAGGGGGCGCTACGCTATATGTTTTGATGTCAACTTTAAGGGTTCTTTCTTTAAGAAAGAGTTTTTTTCTTCCAAGTTCTTCTGCTGATCACCTATCTATTGCTTCATAACTTGAATCTATTTTAGTCAGTTTCTACGTCAAATAATTGCTAATAAATGAATTTATATTCCTTCAATTGAATATATTTACACGTTTAATGAAATTTTTGAGCGATTATCACTTTATTACTAGATACAGAACCAAATATTGTCAACACTTATTCACAAGCGTTTGATTTATATTATGCCTATAAATATTTTACCATTTTTAGGAAGTTAATATATCTGCAACGTTCATAAATATATTTGGATATAATTGCCAACGAATTTCTGCTATTTATTCTAATGATTTTCACTTAAGATTCGAGGGAAATTGACACAGTCTCAGTTAGTTTGTTTATTTTTAAGAGCCGAACATTTTTACCTTTTGGAATCGCTTGTCTGTTTTGATATAGCAATGAAAATTTGCAGAATATTGATGACGAACTTAAGGACACTAATGTCAGCCAGTAAAGGAAAGAGTAATTCTACAAAATAGCTTTACCATATAGAGAAACCATTTCGTGATTATTTATTACAAAAAAAAAATCATTCCTTCTTTTATCCAGCAAGAAGACGTTTAACTACACGATCAACAACCAGCTGGTAGACCCATACTTTAACAACTGTATCCAGTTAGATATCGTCAACAGTAAGCCTCTAATTTACTACATGGAGGAGGCTTGTCTTCAAGATTCAGAGCGTTTTCCCAAGTATGACTGCTATGATAATGCTTTTCCTCTTTTTCATATCAAGTTCATTTTTTCCGTGTAATTCTTTAACAAAATGAAAACATGAATTACACTTCAAGTGAACTTACCCTTGTCTGTAAATTGTCATTTATATAATATGTTGTAAACTGAAGTAGAGTTCATTTGTTTTGAAATTTCATGACAACAAAATTGTGATAAAACAATCACTTAAGGTAATTGATTCATAATTAATTCATAATTTCGTCTAATAACGATACAGAGTTTTAACTTCATTTGGGTAACTGAAAAATTGACGTCAGGTTGTACACTTATTATCCACATATCAAAAGTATTATGTCCCCTTTTTTCACTTCTTTTCAGCTTCACTGCAACATTTCATCCTTCTTTTAATGGATATTTTATCAACGCTATCAATGGCCTTTGGGGAAATTGGCTGGTTAACAGAACATGGTGGGCAATTTACAACAGTACTGGTCTAATACCATTTGGTTAGTTACATTTTATTTCAAATAAAAATTTCTTTATATATCCAGTAAAATTCCATGCTTAAAAGGCATTCAAATTTCTTTCAGGGACATAACACCATATTAAGTTTGAAAATAATTTATCTTATGTTATGGCCTATGTACTAATGATGTCAGTTTTCAAAGTAATTGTCGCTCCAACTATGTACCCTTCGGCGGAGGATGTCATTTTCTCAGATTTTCTTGTTTTTGTTTTCAGGAGTGAGTCAATATGTTCCTATTGCCGACGACCCTATTTTGTTCAACTTCTACCCAAAGCTCGACCGAACATTGAATAAAAAAAATAACGTTCTTATAATTGCACGTAGCTGTGTAGATTTAAACTCTTCCCACGAACAAAAAGATATTTTATAGAGTACATGCCCTTTGTATGTAATATACAGCTTTTAATCTCAAAACCAGAATTTACATATCGCTGATAGGTTTAAGACGTAGGAAGAACAGACTGGAATGGAAATGAATGGAATGGAATATCAAAATGTAGAATAGAAAGGAATACAAAATATTGTATTCCAATTATACGTCAATAAGCAGCTCTATTTAAACTGTTTTAGTGAAAAAAATAAACTTCTTAAAACTTTTTAACTTCCACCTAACTTTCCTCCATGTTCATCTAGAAGAGACTAGGAAATGAAAGCCTATAACGGGCTTATTCTTTTCTTTTGAGAGTTTTTAGTTGAACTGTAATAAGTAATCAAATTTCAAGGTAAGTAGATATTAAATATGAAAATATGTTTTATGAACGAACAATATTTACTCATGTGCATTCTATTCTTCATTCAATTTCTAAAACCTGTCAATAAATAAAATACATTTAATCATTTGGACGATTTAAGTTTGTGAAGTACATTTATTTAATTACCCATTAGCTAAATATTCAAATTTCAATGGCTACAGTATAGAATTTTGCACAGAATACTTGGTACTAATCACCTTTTATTTCAAATGGGAATAAAATAATAATAACTGCACTTTTTGTGGCAGATCTACTGAAACACTAGTTCACTTATTCTTGGACTGTGAAGTGACCCAAGATTTCTTGTACAACATTAAAACTTGGATAAGAGCCAAGTGCAACATACCTTCTCTAGATTGGTCAAAGCAAGAGTTTATTTTGGGAAGCAGGACAATCCAAAATTCCTTATATATTATTCTACTGTCATCTAAACATTACATTTATACAAGTAAACTTAATTCATCTATACCTAATGTTGAAGCCTTCAAAAGACAAGTGAGCATTTTAATAAAAACTGAAAAATATAATGCACACAAAACATTGACTTCAACAAAGTTCAAGAAAATATGGGAACCTCTTCAAGCACTGTGTGTGGAAAATACACAATCATGAGAAGATTTATGTTGTGCTATACAACTCTGGCTGCACTGTATCCCGTCTTATTACCGTCTTTTCTTTGTGATGAGGAATTTTTCCATTACTTTATGTCTATATTTGTATTGTATCTTTCTTGTATCTATATACAATGTATAGGAAACACCCATTCAAAAGCAAACTTGAACCTTTATTCCTTATAGTTTTAAAAACTTAAAATAAGCAAAGCAGTTTGACCATACTTCTATTCGAGATTTTTTCAAACTTGCTTGTGATAACAAATATCTCTTAAGTTGCTACTGAAACTGTAATGACTCCTTTTTGTAGTCATTATGTCTTATCTTAAAGACTATGTATATTTGTTTTTTGTTGTGTTTTTTTTTCTTTCATTTGGAGATATCTTAAGATTGTTACCATTGATATTATCACAGATTTATTGTAGAAACTTGGAAGCATCTTTAACCATTAATTCATGAAATCTGACTTATAACTTCGCTTTGATTTTGTGTGACCTTTCACTTTTAATATTCTTTTATTAGCCAAAATATTCAAGATTCTAAAATGTTATTGAAAAGAAACTTAAAAAGCTGCTTCCAACTTATTTTGACCTGATTTCATTTGCTGAGAGTGATGTGATTTCGATTGCTGTTTTTTAAAAAAATTATTATTGGTTTACATTCTTATTGCAAAAATCACTGACCAGTAAAGTATGTTATCGATAACTTGACAGTCATGTGACAAACACGTTTATCTAATTATGGTTTATCAATTATGATATCACAAAATTCTCTTAATGAGTTTTGATATCACGAAAATTGTTTAATCCGCCGACACTTGCCATAATAACATGCTTGGGTATGTAAAACAGAGTATCACGTGACTGTCAACTTAACCACAATGAGTTACAATCTGGTTTATCATTAGTAATACAAACAGGTGAAAAACTTACGTCCTGTATATGACATGAGAATGACAGCAACAGTAACCCTCAGAATGTTTTGACAATTATATTATTTGTTTCACAATGATAAATTGTAGTTGTGTATACATATAAATGCTTTTGCTGAATAAAAATGATTATAAACAAGAACTGTCACTGTAAGATGACAATGCCCCCGAACGTGGTGCTTTGTCCTTTGAGCTGAGAACCAGTCATTCAGGGGTCAAGGTCAAATAAATATAGGTCAGTGGGAAGGTCTTATCCAAAGGGGGTTGTGTCCAAGTATGAAGTAATTCCACTTACAAATAAGGAAGTTATGGGCAATGTTAAAGTTTTTGGACAATTGGATCTTCAAGGTGAAGGTCATTCAGGGTCAAGGTCAAACAAATATAGATCAGTGGGAAGGCCTTGTCCAAAGGGGTGTTGTGTTTAAGTATGAAGTGTATCCATTTACTTATTTGGAAGTTATGGCCAAATATTAGTTTTTGGACAATTGGATATTCAGGGATAAAGGTCAAATAATTAAAGGTCAATGGGAAGGTCTTGTCCAAAGAGGTGTTGTGTCCAAGTATGAAGTAAATCCACTTACTAATAAGGAAGTTATGGGCAATGTTGAAGTTTTTGGACAATTTGATCTTCAAGGTAAAGGTCATTCAGGAGTCAAGGTCAAACAAATATAGGTCAGTGGGAAGGCCTTGTCCAAAGGGGTGTTGTGTCCAAGTATGAATTAAATCCACTTACTAATAAAGAAGTTATTGCCAATGTTAAAGTTTTTGGACAATTGGATCTTCAATGTAAAGGTCATTCAGGGGTCAAGGTCAATTAAATATAGGTCAGTGGAAAGGTCTTGTCCAAAAGGGTGTTGTATCCAAGTATGAAGTAAATCCACTTACTAATAAGAAAGTTATTGCCAATTTTAAAGTTTTCGGACGGACTGACGGACGGACGGACGGACAGTTGAAAAACTATATGCCTTCCTTCGGGGGCATAAAAAATATTCAAATGTCGTTAGTATAAGTACATCTGAACACGACTGACAATGCTAGAAACTAGGTGTCATCTGAACAGATGATTAGAGTGTGAAGGCAGATCACCTTGGTAAGGAGGGTTTAGTAAATGAAAAAAAAGAAAAAAAAACTAAATGAATGAAATAGAAAGAATCGAATAATCTCGAGGACAATTTTCTCTCATTCGAAAACTCGCGAATAAAGTAAATATAATTTTCTCACCCAAAATTCTGATACTTGTGTCATTATCAAAACTTATTTGATATTGGAATTTTAAAGTATGACAGGTAAAATTTTTAGAAGATATAACTTATTTAAAAAATCGTTTCACTTTAAACCAAATTTATTCATTTGAAATAATTTTGGGATAAAGACACAATGATGTATGCTATAATCTTATCTAAAAATAAATATTTCTTTCACGTTGCTTACTTTTGGCTTTATTTTCTATGTATATTCCGCCGAATGTTTAACTTTTCGTCTAATGTTCAAAGCGTGTGATGTTAAAGATTATATGTAACAATCAAAGAGTAAAAATACAGGTGCATACCCTACAACTGACCATTGAAAGACTCCAATCTAATTCATTCAAAATGTTCCCTATAGTCTTTAAGACACTAAGAAAGTTCTCAGTTGGAATAAATGGCTATTCAGTCCAATAATGGTCGGCAAAAACTCTTTATCTAAATACTAATATAAATGTATACAGTTTACCTGTTGCACTTAGAACCCTTATAGTGACGCCTGAACATGAGGTATTCATTCATTCGATAACATTCAAATTCACATGATTTTAAAAATGGAATACTCTAGATTTTAGGGTATACCTCTCTAAGATGTTCTACAAATTTTATGAGTCCAAGTGCATTCAACAAAATAGTTGTAACAACATCAGTCCGTAACAGCAAGGTCCGTATCTAAGCAATCTCAATTTCGCCTTCTATTTAAGTAATAGCAGCATGTTTGTTCATCACGTTTTAACAAAATGTTTTCAAACAAGAACACTTTAAAACTTAAATTAGCTCGTTTATAAACAAGATGCTACTTTGATATGTTGTTAGCAAAATCTATAATGAAAATAAAAGCCTAGATGAGTTTTAACTTTTATGCATAGAGATCATTGTTTAAATAAATGTTGTTCTTCGAGGCATAAGGCAGTATTATCCAACAAAAATGTCAAAACATACAATTTACAAAATGTGCAAAACATTTCATCCTTAAAATAACAAAATGAAACAGAAACACGAGCAAGTGACTGATTGAAAGATTTAAACATTCTTACTGAATAAACTTCTTAAGCAATGGGCAGAAGAATCTAATGTAAATGAAGAAAATACGTCAAAAATGTATAAGCACATGCATGTAAAATAGATATGTAGGTATATAGACATAAACTTTTAAAATTGAAATGATATCTTGTTACATTGATGTTAAATGACAAATTTAAAAACATAATGAAAAATTTGTTTGTTTATTCGGTTTTGATAAACACGATTAGAACAGACTAATAACTTACCAGTTAAGCTAATAAACTACCAACCGTATCAAAACATAAAACTTGAAAGAGGAGATCTTTAATCTTGAACGGCTTTTATGGTAGCCCACATATGCATCCATTGGAACATAAATTGCTCTTGACACGTCGAAGTAGGTGCAAACTCTACGCTCATACAGCGACCCATGCCTACAAACTTCAAAGTATACCGAAGCACATTTGTATAGATTTTATACTAATAAACTATATCTTTAGAAATCATGCTATGAAATATCAAGCAACTTCTTTATTATCTTTTACTTTCACTGCAACATTTTTACCATTCCTTGGTTATTACATGAAAGCTTTAATTAATTTATTTACTTTTTTGGTGTTCCATATTAATGTGTGTTGAATGAAAGGATTTGGCCAGTGCTCTCAGTATGTCAGACAGCATGAACATACTCAAATCGTTTAATATATTAAAACGGTTCACGGAACACATTGAGGGAAAAGAAAAAAAGTACATTTGATAGTTTTAGTAGCAACAAACACTGACAAAGAGGGTTTTTAACGATTAAGATACAAGCATAATTACTTTGATACATAATTTTTAATGAAGAAAGAACGTCACTGACTAGATTTTTTTCCTAACATTCAATTTTGTCATGCCTTCTAACTTAGAATACTGCAATAAATTAAAGTCATCTTTTTCAAGACCACGCTGCACATTTTCCTTCATAGATTAGTCATGCGACTGTGTAATACAGTGAACATTATGTTTTTTATGTTTGACTGAAACCAGATATTATTATGAATATTCATGCAGTTGAATAAATTTTGACAGAGTGAAAAAGAACACCAAACTTCTATATTGTTACATTTTATTTTCATAATTCCGGAAACTTTCTTAAATTGATATAATTTGATCTGTTGACTATAATACATGGTTTGATTTTTTTGTCATGAAAGCTGGTTAAACTGACAAAGATGTTGTCTTCAATTAAGAATTCAAAATATTTCGTTACAAGTAAATACCCATGAATAAACACTTTACTTTACGTGATGTTATTCGCTTTTAATGGCGGGTGTTTATATATATGTACACTAGTTGTTTGTCAAATAAGGCCAACTGGTCGTTTGTCAAATAAGGCCATCTGGTTGTTTGTCAAATATGGCCAACTGGTTGTTTGTCAAATAAGGCCATCTGGTTGTTTGTCAAATATGGCCAACTGGTTGCTTGGCAAATAAGGTCAACTTGCTGTTTGTCAAATATGGCCAACTGGTTGTTTGTCAAATATGGCCAACTGGTTGTTTGTCAAATAAGGCCATCTGCAGTTAGGTAAAATAATTAAATTTTGTTTTCTAAAATTTAAGGGACTCGTTGAATTTGTCAAAGTAATCGCTGACTTCTACGACAACCGCTGTATGCACGGCATGGACAATATAAATGGAGATATAATGGGGATTTCAGGAGCAGTTAATACTGTAGTTTTTTTTATACAACATTTTAAAAGAATCTAGAATTTAGAAAGATGTGTGCTCGTTGGATCTCTAATTCATTGACTCAATATCAGAAAAGGGCAAAAATGAAGCGATTTTCTGGAAAAAAGTGACAGTAAAATGATATCTAATTTGCTCACAAAAATGAGACATGGGCTTGTTTAAGCCCCAGAGACGGACTGAAAGTATGTAGCGAAGAGGAAAACAAGAAGCTTGCTTCATAGCAAAATATCAGGAAATGGTTGAAAGCTTTTTCTTCCATTATTATTGTGTTCAAGTTGAACAGACCCAATCTTATTTAGGCTAAGTGTAATAAGTTTAGTATCGATAATAAATCAAGAAGATTAACCAGATAAAAAAATAATGTTCTTTATAAAAGAACCCAGTTTGTTAACCCTCTGTATATCAGCATTTGTAATATTCTCTTAATCGCATTATCTCATAAACTATTTCTTCTTTCTGTTTCCCCGACTCAAGAAAATGTCACCAAGAAGAAGATATGCCACCTAAAGTGCACAGAGAAGATATGCCACCTAAAGTGCACAGAGAAGATATGCCACCTAAAATGCACAGAGAAGATATGCCACCTAAAATGCACAGAGAAGATATGCCACCTAAAATGCACAGAGAAGATATGCCACCTAAAATGCACTGAGAAGGGAAGCTAGAAGAAATGAAATAGAACCAAAGGTTTCTCTGGCGATTATTTAGTTAATGACCATCGAGCTAGATGAGATTACATTTCGGTACATTGAGAAAATATTCTGAGAGATTAAAAAGTATCTGAAATTCTGGTAAATATACACCATATGTATTTAATTTACCTATTACATCTGTGTGAATAATCATCTTATGCAGGCAACAAGGCACATGTTTGGACACCAGATATGTCCGACCAGGGAATCAAACCTGCAATCTCCTGATTTGTTGTCAGATGCACTTGCACTAACAAAAAAAGGCCGAAGCTGCTTTTGTAATAAGTTAGCATAAGTTTCCGTGTTATGTTCTCTCTATCCGCCAGGAAAATATTTGGATTCCTCAATCATTTCTTTCAGTAAATTTTTTTAACGTTCGGAAAACACCGTGAATAACAATCTTTGTTGCTTAAATGTTATACTTTGATTTATAGAAGGACTAACTTTAACCCTAGAACCTGGTTTAAATCCCCAAGTGCAAATGTTTGCCACTGACCCTTTCAAGGCAATAACCCCACAGGTTCCTATTTCCGTTAATTGTTTGTGGCGTCTTTTTTTCTTAATTGATCAATATAAAAATATGCTCTCTTTTTCTCTACTTTCGACTGTGTAGGGAGGCTGTGTTTTCTGACTGTGGTTTTTCCTGATACATTAATTTGTTTTTCACTTAATGAAATTTACCTACATTTTCTTATTAACTTCCTTTTCTTTCCCGGTTCAGTGTTTTTGATATGATTGAACTGTTTTCGTTAACCACATTTAGACAAACAATCCCTCCTTCAACAGAAGCTCATATCAATATCATACACTAGGTTAAGTTAACCTGACTTTTTGTCATAGGGTTTTGTTTTCACTCTTTTGAAAATTTTAACATTTTTTTTCTGTGTAGCGGTTTTAGTTAACTTTTGAAATGATTCATAGAATAATTTCCGAAAATAAGTTAACCCAATCAATAAATTCAATGTTTTTCATTGGTTACAAGTTGTAAAATTATACCAAAAAAGATTGAAACGTGACAATCTGAGGCCCATAATAACTGATATAATTAAGCGCCGTGGATTCGTATAAAAACCTTTTAAAACGGATGTGTTCTAATGCTTACTTAAAAATGAAAATAACGGCGAAATTTTGATAATATGTTAATTAAAAGCATTAAACAAATTCTCGCGTCACTAAATACATGCTAAAGGTGGCGTCGCTAATCATCGTGTACAGGTCTCGCAAAAAGAAGTTAGAATCGCAGAAGATACCCCAGAGTAGCAATACCACGTGACTGTGACGTCACTAAAGGCATCAAACTAGGACAAAACTGTAAACATTGGCTCCGCTTGAAAATAGAAAATTACACGTAAGTATTTCATTTCTTCATCGATTTCTACGGGACATGTGTCAGTCTAAGGAGAAAAATATAAGCTTTCCACAGAATATAGGATCTTGATCAGCAGCTGAGCGGCTTCTTAAGCACTATTTTGGAATTTGCTTGTATGCGAGGTATGAACCCTAGAGGACATGAGCCTGAAATCGTAGCAATGTATCAATAAAAAGGCTTAAAACCCGAGCATGGCTTGTATATTCTTATAAAAACAGTGTTTTTTATATAGGAAAGGAGCTAGGCATAACGTTTTGGACTCTTTATTGATTGAAAAAATACAATTCCGAGCTCCTGTGCCAAGAGCGACTCAACAAACTAACGCCTAATAAGTTATTCTGACATTTCTTGGTACACATTTTGTGTTCGTTATTTTCTCGCAGTTGCAGTTTTCTTTAAATGGTTATGTCTATATTTGCTGATAAGATATATATTTTTGTTTGTTTTTAAAATCCTTATCGGCAAATATATTCTACAGTTCCAAAATATTGTTATAAACAGCGGTCATTATTTAAACATAAACTATCTGTATTCTGTTTCAAAACGAAGACAGAGCTACGCTGTTTAAGTTTGGTATTAACTTGACGCTAAGTTTCTTTAAATAGTTAAAACCTTTTGCCATAAACAAACTTAACTGTGCATTTTAATCTACCTTCTTTTGTTCTCAGGCCATCATATACTTGCAGAATTTCTAAAATATTTTACTCTTTGAATCGTTTATTCTCACAAATTTGAAAACAATAAAAAAACAGTGTTTACAAAACGCTTACCCAACTTGAAACGAATGCTCAGTCTTACTATAACCATAAAAAACAGTGTTTATAAAACGCTTTCCCAACTTGAAACGAATGCTCAGTCTTACTATGAGGAAGTAACAGTGTTTACAAAACGCTTACCCAACTTGAAACAAATGCTCAGTCTTACTATAAGGAAGCAACAGTGTTTACAAAACGCTTACCCAACTTGAAACTAATGCTCAGTCTAACTATGAGGAAGTAACAGTGTTTACAAAACGCTTACCCAACTTGAAACGAATGCTCAGTCTTACTTTAAGGAAGTAACAGTGTTTACAAAACGCTTACCCAACTTGAAACAAATGCTCAGTCTAACTATGAGGAAGTAACAGTGTTTACAAAACGCTTACCCAACTTGAAACGAATGCTCAGTCTTACTATGAGGAAGTAACAGTGTTTACAAAAACGCTTACCCAACTTGAAACAAAATGCTCAGTCTTACTATAAGGAAGTAACAGTGTTTACAAAACGCTTACCCAACTTGAACAAATGCTCAGTCGAACTATAAGGAAGCAACAGTGTTTACAAAACGCTTACCCAACTTGAAACGAATGCTCAGTCTAACTATGAGGAAGTAACAGTGTTTACAAAACGCTTACCCAACTTGAAACAAATGCTCAGTCTTACTATAAGGAAGTAACAGTGTTTACAAAACGCTTACCCAACTTGAAACGAATGCTCAGTCTTACTATGAGGAAGTAACAGTGTTTACAAAACGCTTACCCAACTTGAAACGAATGCTCAGTCTTACTATAAGGAAGTAACAGTGTTTACAAAACGCTTACCCAACTTGAAACAAATGCTCAGTCTTACTATGAGGAAGTAACAGTGTTTACAAAACGCTTACCCAACTTGAAACAAATGCTCAGTCTAACTATGAGGAAGTAACAGTGTTTACAAAACGCTTACCCAACTTGAAACGAATGCTCAGTCTTACTATAAGGAAGTAACAGTGTTTACAAAACGCTTACCCAACTTGAAACGAATGCTCAGTCTTACTATGAGGAAGTAACAGTGTTTACAAAACGCTTACCCAACTTGAAACGAATGCTCAGTCTTACTATGAGGAAGTAAAATTAAAACGAATGCTCAGTCTTACTATGAGGAAGTAAAATTGAAACGAATGCTCAGTCTTACTATGAGGAAGTAAAATTGTCATTTCTTGAAGCTTTCAATCGTATCAAATCAAAGTAGGTAATACTGCATTGTTCCATCCAAAAGTGAATTCCACCGTAAATTATGATCAGTGTATAGGCCTATAATTTTGTTTACAGCAATGTTCGAACATAGGATAAACATGTTATTTATATTTACGGAAGATTAAATATTGGTGGCAGTAAAAAAAAAGCCTGGATTACAGAAACAAACAACATGTTCTAAATATGCCTGTATTTTGGCACGTTTATTATGTTTATTTTGCGTGCTGAAAATTAGTAAACAGGAAAATAAATAAAATCATATATATTTATGAAGATATGACGTAAGGTGTAAACACATCCTGTTGTATAATGCATATAAGGGCCTGAGTATTTCTTAATCTCATTTTCAAACGAGCGACTACAAATTGATGAGACGTAAAATGGAGAATAAATTATACTTAGCAGTTGGTTTATGCGCCATTTATATTTTGTCTCCCTTATCAGCAGAGGGGTAAGAATCATTACTGTACTTTTTAAAACTGTCTTTTGCTGATTAGCCTTATGCTAATCCTATCCTAATTGTAGTGTTATTTTCATTCTGAAAGTTTGTTTTTTGTTGTTTTCGTTTGTTTTTTACAGGATGAATTATTACTTCAATATATTTATATCAATCATATTTATGTCGTCTTATAATGTTTCGCAGAATTTCAATACGGTTCACTCTTCATGATTGGTTTAATTATGTCAAATTTTCATCATTAAAATAAAGTTAATTCAAAGAAGGAAGTAAATATTCATACTACTTTGTCAGATATATTGTACAAAATCATTTTTTTAGGTTTAATCTTATTTATTTTACATCGATTGGGAAGCAAAACCTTGCATGTCTTGCAAGTCTCGATGACTGCTTCCTGGGTTCAAACAAGTACTCGCGCCGAAGGTCAGGAATGCGTAAAGTCACTGCCATTTTAATATTTTCACATATGTTCTTTATTGCAAATATAATTTGTCATGCTTATGTTCCTGTGAATTACTTGTTTAAAAATAAATAGCTGAAAGCGAGCATAAAACAAGTTGTTCAAACGACGGTTACGTCATAAGCAGAACGATATTCTGCAGAATTCTAACCAAGGATTTAAAGGAACATGTATTTTCAACAACACTGACACTATGTAAGGAAACGGTAGTTGTTTGAAATCACTAAACGATAAAGGAACACTAAATTTTCATTTACATACAACTATGTTTAAAAAAAACTTGCAGACGTAGAAAACAAATTCCAATTTAACTCTCTACCTACTTGTATACAGGAAGAGTACGTTTACATACATGATCAACAACCAGCTGGAAGAACCATTCTTCACTGAGAGCATTGAATTAGATATCGTCAACAACAAGCCTCTAATTTACTACATGGAACAGACTGTTCTTCAAGACCCAAAGCGGTTTATCAAGTAAGTTTGAATCTTTTTGTGTTTTTCACGTGCTTATGCAATAATTATTGACTTCAGATTATTGAGAAATTATGTACATCAAAATGCCTTCTGATTATTGACAAAAATTCAGAAGGAACAATGGTCGTGGGAAAAGAGCGGCGGACTTGCCATCCGGAGGTCGCGTGCTTGAATCTCACCAGGGATGAGATTCGCAAGTGACTTTCTACATTCCACAATAAGTACTGGTTTGAATCCAGAAAGCAGTCATTTAGAAGAATATATATAAGTTGCAAGAATTTGTTTTCCAACTGATGTAAAATAAATATGTTTAATCTGTTTAAAAAATACGCAAATATGTTTTAAAAATATGCAACTATGGATGATATAAGGTCATTAAGAAAATAAATTCAGGTTATTCAGAAATAATTAAGACAGAAAAGTATTGCATCTTTCTTGTTTCAGCTTCACGGTTACATTTAAGCCTGTGTTCCAAGGTTATTACGTCAACGCTATCAATGACCAGTGGGGATATTGGTTCATCAACGAAACATGGTGGGCAATTTGGAACTCTACTGGGCTGATACCTTTAGGTTAGTATAAACTTAAATCGAAAAAAAATGTTTACATTCTTGTGAAACCAAATGCTTTAACAACAATAATATTTTCAAGTGATATAACACTTATAAACCAACGCTTGAAAATACAACAAAACTTCAAACAGCAACCCGCAAGTACACAGTAATATCTTAGTATAGGTTTTGATTAATAGTATAGGTTTTGATTAATCTAATACATATCGAAATATACAAGCAAAAGCAAAGTGGAAATACAATTATAAATTACAACATTAAGAAGTACTGAGTTAAACTAACTGCAAGCAAACAAGTAAATTTCTGTTAATTAGACCATTTTTTTTTGTTCTGAATTTTACATTTAAGTTCTTCAATGCTGTTGTTCCTTGCACGTTTTCGAATTAGTCGAACTTTACTGCATTTAATAAAATTTTGGAAGAATCACAGTGTCATTGCTTTGCATATCACATTTGCGGTATATAGAGATTATAATAGTAAGTTTAATGAAAAAAAAATGAATGTATTATAATATTTATGCTTTTATAACTTCTAGAATATTGTTCCCACTTTAAGTGTAAAATAGTTAAAATATGTCATTATATACTTTTTTTTGTAAAAACCATAATGAACACTAGAAACGTATACTCGACACATTCTTGAATCATCGTATTTTAATCGTGTATCTTTGTTCTGACAAGTAACAATGGCTTCGACTTAAAGTAAAGGACACGTTGAAAAAAAATGTTTCCCGAAACGGTCTTTGGGCCTGTATGTGTATATGAGTCATCTGCCGCAGAACCTTAGATTTCCATTTCCAGACATGAACATTACATTTTACTCTATGTTTTTTTTTCAGGGGTGAGCAAATATATTCCAGTTGCTAACGACCCAATATTGTTCAATTTCACCCAAGGATGGATTGATCATTGAATATAGCTGTATTCGAAACAGAAGTAAAGAAACTGCTTACATAACGTACTAAATGTTAATGTATAAAAAGTTTATCGTTGTATTTTTTCGTGCTTCTGTCGAGGCGTTTACAGAAAAAGCGGACGAAGATATTGTGGAAAGGTTTGACACTGTTGTGGCCCATGAGTGTTGTGAATCATTTATTTCACCAGCTTTGTTATAAGAGAAATACATGTTGACTTTAGTGAGGCATACCCTAAAAATAATAGCATTCCGCTTTCTTTACAGACATGTAAATGAGACAAGTGCTCAGGATGAGCTGTTATAAACACTCACCGTCCGGTGTCCGTCCGTCTGCCCGGCGTCCGTTCAATTTTTTTTTGTGAAAAGCTACTGGGTTGATTTTGATGAAACTCTACACAAATGTTCCTCGGATAGTTCTCATTCAAATTTTTTCAAAGAATTTCATTCCATGCAGAACTCTGGTTGCCATGGTAACCAATTGGATTAAAAAAAATCTTCTTGCCAAACACGACAAGGCCTAGATCTTAGATATTTGGTATGCAGCATTGTCTAGATAACCTCTCCCAAAAATGTTTAAATCATGTCCCCAGGGTCAATAGTGGCACTGCCGCAGGAGTCACTTTATTTTACATATCCCTTTTAAAAAAGATATTTAAAAACTTTAAAAATAATCTTGTGCAAAACCGGAAAGTATTGGGTTTAGATATTTATATGGTGTGTAGTATTGTCTAGCTGACCTATACAAGACGGAGTAAGTTATACCCCTGGGGTCAAAAATGGCCCCGCTCCAGGATCACTTGGTTTCACATAGACGTATAAAGGAAAAACTAAAAATCTTCTCTGAAACCACATGGTTTGAAATCTTAAATGTTTCTGTGTAGCATTGTCTAGTAGACTTCTACCTAAATTGGCCCAACCGCAGGGTCACCTAGCTTTATACAGACATATATAGGAAAAACTTTAAAAATCTTTTTCTCTTAAAAAGGTCTGGACAAAGAGCTTTGTAATTTCATGTGAGACATTCTCTGGTAAACTTCTACCAAGTTAATATCATGTCCCTTGGGTCAAAACTGGCCCCGCCCTAGGGTCTCTTGGTTTTGCAAAGACTTATATAGGAACTATTTCTTAAGGGAAAGCACAAAGAAATAATATACCCCACTTAAGTCGTCAGGGCCCTCTTGTTTCTTTTAGTTTTATTAGTTTTAGGTGGATGGTTATTTATTACACATGAACACTACTTTTTAAACACGATCGCTACAGTTAAATTTCCACATTCAGATTCTTTCGATTTTAACATGTATGTAAAATGTCATGTTGAACAAAATGCAGCAAAGTAAAACATTTGTTGCCATGTTCCTTTTTTAATTATTTGCTGGTTGCCATGGTAACATAGCAAAATTTGAAAAATCTCTATAAGACAAAGACGTGAATGAAAAGTTGCATGAAAAAATGCTCAGTTAATGTTTTGTTTTATTAACAGCACACATAAGCACAACAGTATCCCCTACTTGATTGAGCATTGTAAAATAATCTAAAACTGACTTTCAAAATGTAATAAAAAATACAGTGTTTTCTTTTTTTCACAAAATATTCCTACATTCAGTTTTTAATTTTTTTTCTACAAATCATATTTAGGTCAACAACATTGAAGATATGAATTAAAAAAAGATGAGTCAACAGTTTACTTTTACAGATATAGACCATTAAAATTTCATTTTTTTTTTTTTGCTAAACTGCCAAAAATGAGAAAAATAGACGGTTTTCCGAGCCCCAATTTTCAGTTACAACATACTTTGACAGTATAATATGTTTGCAAGTTGATATTTAAGTATTGCCAATGCAATTTCTACAAAAATAAGTTTAATTCTCCTAACTTCATTTTTAGCTAAAATAACAAAATCTGAAAACTGTAGCGATCGTATTTAAGTGTTTACATGCCTAACGAAAGATTTGAACATATGTTCTGTATTGAATTTTCAAACATTTTTTCATTTTATAGCAAATGAAGCAATTAAATGCATATGCAGAAAATATATTATCGGTTATTTTATAGAACAGTGTATGTCCCTTTGATATTTTTATATATTTATTGCCTATAATAAAAATTTTGACATTGTCATGTTACAAGTTATAACTGCACGTAAATATGTGCGTCTAAACATTTCTCAAGAATAAATTTATATTTTACAATTCCTTCCGTTTTTATTAATTCGACAGCATTTTAGCTCAAAAACAGAACCTGATAAGTATAAATTTTGATTTCAAACATTGAGGAAATATATAAGAAACGGATGATAGAATGTCAACACCAAGGTGGAAGATAACAGTTTCACATAGAAATTCAGTGAGCGACAACTCAAACCGACAGTTCCAATACATCAACCTGAAAAAGAAATAGTTATTCATACAGGAGTGAAAATCTAAAACAAGAAACATAAACGGTACCGATAAAAATTATATCAAACAGGTTGGTCCCAATTTATTGTTGTTTTTTTCTGCCACAATAATTGAAAAAAAATATGGGGGTCAGCACTTTTTCGTTATAGGCAGGCCCATTTAATTTTATTCAAACAAATTCCAAGCTCGATACAAAATTAATGTTAATACGTATATAGGGGGGAAGAAATGTGCATCATCTGCATTTACTTTAAAAATTGAAATTAGTTTTAAAGAAATACGATTCAGAGATTTTATGTGACCAATAGAGTTCTTAAATTGTTCATTTTATTTTTCTTAATTTATATACAACACATGTAACTGTTGACAATAAAACAATAAATATGGTGGAAGATAACGAAGTGAATAAAACATGCAAGTACTTTTTGCAAGTATTTTTTATAAGCCGGCTGTCAAATAGGAAAGAGTTCGGATACGATAACCCTAGTGAAACCATATCCTGTTCAGTTATGCAGTCGCCTTTTAGGAATCTGCATTGTTTTACAATCAAAGAAAATAAATCATGTGAAAATCGTCATACCGGATCATCCGGATAATGTTCGCATCTCTTTTTACTTGCAGATGTCATATAAAGTTTAATTGAAATCCAGCCATTAGTTCCTTTAAAATATCCCAGAAACAAAACTGCTCTGTTTTAAATAAATGGGCCACATGGCTCTACATATTTCTTTGAAATTGAGTTGTACAGGAACAACTGACTATGGCAAAACAGAGTTGTCCCAAAAACAAAGTATAGAGTTGTCCCCAAAACAAAGTCAGATGTCCGAGTGACAAGTATAACGTTTTCGATAAGCATTATTAGTTAATTGGGGTTTTTATTTTACAAAGTCACTTAAGAAAAAAATTAGAAACACATTGAAAATGAAAGATTCTTTCATAGATCTTTAAGAATACCCCAAACTTGTCAACCGAAATTGAGTTCACTTTAAAAGACTATGACAGACAGCAAATATGTGGATTGGTTGTTATTCAACTTACTGTTTTAAACTAATGTACTTCTGGCATCAAAATTCAGTGACTTTTTGGTGAAATGTCTTGTTACCTAGGGGAAGTGTTTCCAGTTTCACCAGAATTTTATTTGAACAAGTTACACAATTTTAAGATGTAAAGTGTGTTTATTCATTCTAATTGTTGATTTCAAAAGTAAATACGACAAAAATATTCAAGTCTTAGAAAAAAGTAACATTTTTAATTGAAAAAGAAAAAACTGTTACTTATAATAAAATCGTGACCACTTATCTTAATCACTCAATTGAATGTTGTAAGTTTGCCTTGTAAAAAGTCTCCAAGACACTGTTTTCTATAAATAATAAAATACGACGGGGTCGCGGAAATATATGACATACGGAATTTATCCGAGATTTTCACTCGCTGCTGCATGTTTAATGAAATAGATATTTGCTAGAATCGGTTGCCTTCATTTTGTTAAGCTTGTCCTTAATCCACTTTGCTTTTTCTTATAGATAAATCCGATAATTAAAACAAAAATGACATAAAGGATTTTTGCTCTTTTTTGTGGTACCTTGTCATTTTTTCAGAAATTTACAAGGAACTCAAAAAGAGTTGTTTTAAAATATAAATCACCTCAAGAAAGGGATATCAAGGTATATTTACGACCAAATACAAGTCAGAACGCAGGAAGAAAAATATAAATTCTTAGCAATTGAAAAGAACCCTTTCCTGATTGGTGTACAGGGACTTTATGGAAAGTTTGAGATCAGATTTTAAAAACAACAGCTAGAATACAAAACGGTTCTATTTCCATGCTTTATGGCTTAAATTAATTCGAAGTAATGGAAGTCATGAAAAACAACATTTCTAGATTAAAAAGATTATTGATGAACAAGCATGTACAATTCTCAACCTGTAAAACAATACGTGTATCCAAATCTCGAGAATAATATCATGAGTAAAAAGGAAATAGAATATACCATTTTCAAAAGTTTAATTTGCCTATGTAATAGAATAGAGTTAATGTAGCTCCAACAATTCTCTGTATTCCGTCAAATTTTCAGAGATGGGCGTTGTTGACGTTAAGCTGTCTGTGAAAACGTCGGGTGTAAAATAGTCTTCTTTTTTCAACACAATTGAAGTATATAAAGTAAATGCGAACTTATATGAAACACAGTTAAGAATTTCTGTCACAAGGGTCATGTAGGATCCTTATAATCTTCATAAAGTGATAAAATATTTTACAGCAAAAAGACGTTTACGTACACGATTAGTAACCAGCTGGAACAGCCAATCTTTACCGGTAGCATCGTATTACAGATCGTCAAGGGCAAGCCTCTATTATATACAGGCTGCTCTTCTAGATCCCCAACTGTTTAAAGGGTATATTTGTAATGTTGATTCTCAGTAACTTCTTTAGATTCTTTTCATACAGTTTGATACAAAATCTCCCTAGATTTCACAAACTGGAAGTAAGCCGTTGGCTTGTGTGATATTTATCGACCAGTTGTGCCAGAATAACAAAACAGCACAAACTATTGTGATATGTGTTAAAACGTTTGATGTAAAATCTTACAATTAAAATGCAAAGAATACATGCTTGACTGTGTAAATGTCAGATATTGAGAAATCAAGCAGATATAGACAATTTCACTTCTTTTTAGATTCACAACGACTTTTCAACCTAAATATGAAGGCTATTTTATCAATGCCATGATTTCTGGGGTAAGGTGGAAACCTGGTGGGCAATTTATAATTCAGCTGGATTGATTCCTCTTGGTAAATTTTTAACTAATAACAATTCGTTATAAAAACCCCACAAATATTGGCCTTTGACACAAGATGTTAAATGGTGTTAGATGGTTTTCACATAGCACAGCATGGCATGACAATGGTATTTCTAGCATAGCTTATCATAAACCATAGCATAACATAGTACATCACAGAACAGCAAATAGTATAATAAAGTTGAGCACAGCATAGCACAGAACATAATGTTGCATAGTATTGCATGATACACTACAGACCTAAGCATAAAATCGAACATAACAAAACATAACATGACAAAACATAATGTAACGTAATATAACGTAACGTGGCATGACGTGACATAACATAGCACTGCCAAGGACGTAGCATGACATAAGAGAGCAATAAACTCAGCACATCATAACATAGCTTGTCACAACGTAACATAGCACAGCATTACAAAACATAGCATATAGCATAACAACGTGTAGTTTAGAAAAGCTTATCACATCACATACAAACACAGTACAACACAGCACAGCATAGCATAGCATAAGCATAGCGTAATCTTGAATAACTTACTGCTGTTTGTTTTATTTAACGTTATAAATGGAGGAAATACTGAAGAAAAACTGTAAACTTAGCTATCACGTGTTACAACCCAGAAAGTTGAAGCTCGATAATAAGGGTTTTGAGCTAGAAAACAGAATTGTTTGGTTAGATCTATGCTAGCAGGGCTCAAACAAGACATGTTCTTAATTTGTTATAAATAGCATTTGCCTCTTTTTAGTTATAGGTGTCATTTATCAAAACTGACAACATGCGTTACGAAGTAGCTTATTGTTTTGCGAATGATGACCTCATGCCGCTAGCGACGATGATATATTTTGTTCAAAAAACCAAGTATAATGCAGATACACCTAAGGAAATGACGTATGCAGAAACCCATATGTCAAATGAAGCGCTTCAGGAAGTATACATTGAAAATACTTTGAAATTCAACGAAGCAACTGCAGAAGACTCTGGTGGACTTTAGCATTCTTGTCGCGAATACTAGTCAAAAATTTATCGTCTGCGCGTGTCACTGTTATTTTTCAAACGATTAATAACCAAATACAATAGCAACCTTGAATACATCAGGCTTTATATATTGATATATAATGTAAACATGTAAATGACCAACATACAAATATGGATAACCATGTCTGATAATGCCCCCGAGCTTGTGCAGTCACAGCAGCTGACCACTAGTATAACGCTTGGAATATTAGTGAATTTCATTAAGTACCTCAGCGACTTTATGTTTTTCTGTTTGATTTTTTTCTGCTCGCCAAAAATGCACCACTTTAAAAACGTTTATTCGCCATCCTGCAAAGCGGCTCACGCTTCTTGCGATTTTGGCGAGCGAAAATGCTAATATATATTATTATAGATATAATGTAGATCATAATAAATAATTTTACAAATTAAAATATACATTTGTGTATCTTACGTCTATCTTTCTGCTTTTCAGGAGGTAGTTTGTACATCTCAGTTGCCAACGATCAAATATTGTTCAATTTGACAAAGATCTATTGAAAGAGAACTGTTTCACGAGGTACTATGATTGCATGAAAGATGGAAACGATACACACTAACTGAATTAGCTGCCGAAAATTTGACCAACCCCTTTCTTTTTTAATAAATGTATACTAGTATTTACTGGGCCTACAGAAACGGGTGCACACTTCTTATGGCTTTCAATGTTGCCAAAGTTTGGGGCAGAAGTGGGGAAATAACACATAAAAGACCTTTGTAATTGTCTGTATTTTGTTTTGTATATTTGTAATACCCCTATGTCATTCGTGCACATTCATGCAATTCGTTGTCACAAGGCTTCTATGGCGAATGTTCGTTTGTTGCCTTAATTCTTAACTGTAAATGTAAACGCTCTTTTCTCCTGTAATACTATAAATTAGAATTGTATGCTTAAGTACAACTCAACTGCCTATGAATGAAAATATATTCTCTTTTTAATTGCATTTCCTATCTGTTTTATGTTATTCTGAATAACACAGAACCGGAAATTGTAGCATACTGCTATTACACTGCATACAAGAACTTGATTTAAAACAAGAAATATCTTCTTTTTTTAAAAATAGAAAAAGCTGGTCGACGTAGGTATCCTTGTAAGAACTATAAAGGTTGAACAAGAGAGCAAAGATGGCCATATATCGCTCACCTGAGTACCACCAGTTGAAACAGCAAGGCAAATGAACGAGTAAAGGTAAGCTCACCCAAGTAAAGTTGATATCAACATGCAAAATCGAAATAAACAGTTAAACAGTACGATAACTTGAAAAAAATAGTACTGAGAAAAATGTAAATGATTTTATTTTACAGTAAGACAACAATTCTTAACATTTATTATTACTATTAATAATAATAATAATAATAATAATAATAATAATAATAATAAAACATTAAGAAATATTGCAGCCTGTAAACCGAATCTATTAGAATGACCTTTAGATAATTCAACTAAATCTGCTATACCAAACAGAAAATTAAACAAGAGGTTCAATGAAGAAGTGCATACAACGGAGACAAAATGAATGTTTCTAAAACCAGTATATCACTACAACAAAATTTAATGGTGATGCTCATTTCTTTATTCAAAATATTTCCTCATTCACTATTTACACTTATTAACTATTTACACTTATTTACTATTTACACTTTTACTATTTACACTTATTTACTATTTACACTTATTTACTTATTTACACTTATTTACTATTTACACTTATTAACTATTTACACTTATTAACTATTTACACTTATTTACTATTTACACTTATTTACTATTTACACTTATTTACTATTTACACTTATTTACTATTTACACTTATTTACTATTTACACTTATTTACTATTTACACTTATTTACTTATTTTATTGGTTCACTCTTTATAAAATGAGAAATATATAATTCGATATGTAAAAAAGGATATATGTTCTAAAAGACTCCTTCGGGCACATAGAACCTATGAATCTATTCGTTTATAATAAATGACCGCCAATATTTTTAGAGGAAGCCTCTTTAAATGCTTAAATAATTAAATGTTTCATATACGACCATACGAATAAGTTTTTTCTATGAAGCGCACGGACTAGACATATAAAAAACACATATAAAAAAGTAAACAGTAAATACCCCTGGCAAATAAAATATCAGACAATTATAAATCAAGGCAGGAGTCATCTATTGCAATTTGGGTGTCAATGTCAACAAGTGTCAGTCTAATTTACTCACTGTTTTACAAAAGTCTGTTCAGGAACGTTGAATAAATCGTCTGTTATTATAATGAGAAAATACTGTTTGTTTACAGGCACGCTTCGATGAAGTATCATTTGAAAGCTCATTCTCAAAACATATTCTACTAGCAAAATATAACTTTCCTAATATTTTGCCTCTGTTACGTATATGTGAATATATATAATCATGCTCAGAAGTATGGACGCTTGATTTATGACAAACAAAATGCGCCATGGTCAAAAATCTCACCCCCTTAAATGAAATAATAGTTTTTGTCTATTCTTTCGTATCACCAGTTTACAAGTCTTATGATCACGTACGTGCAGGTAAAGTTTGATTCACAAAAGAATCTGTTATGGCTAATGTAAAAATAAAAAGCATCAAAAAGCATCAGTCTTTGACAAACTAGATTGTGATACCGCCGTCATATCAATATTCACACAGCTACGTTATATGTCGACATGGCTTCATCTGCTCATTTTCTTGTAGAATTATTCTTGTCATTCAGGTTCGTGTTGCTGTCAAGCATTCCATTCGTGGAATTATAATACCGACAACAAAACAACATATTTGGACGAAATTCAAAGTTAATAAAACCGTACAAGAAAGGATTCACACAAGGGTTTAGGTACGCAACTATAAGAGACCAAGTAAATCCATATGACGGCAAACTGTTGTTGTCGTTAGACAAATCGTAATGTAAAACTGTTAAAAACATGAACAGTGGAAGCCACATTATGATGAAGAAACAGACAAGTAAGACAAGAGTTTTTACAATTTTGATATCCTTACTTCTTAATTGTATAGATCTTCTTTGCTGCTGAAGTTGCCTGCATGGAATAATACCAACAGCGCATTTAGACGACCAATATTTTCTAAAAATTTTGTAGTAGTTGAAAGTAATAATAGCCACCGGTATGACAAAAGCAAGAATCACAAGCACGCACATGAAGATAAGAGAATAATTAATGTACCCTTGAGGCCACAACAACGTGCAGAAAGATATGGTATCGTGTTCTATTTCTATATCTTTGATATGGAAAAACAGAGCCATTGGAAGGAAGCAGCTGGCACTTATGATCCAAATTAAAGAGCAAATACCAACGACATGAAGTGTGTTCAGTCGTTTAATTGAGCCAATATTAATGAAGAAATATCTGTCTAAACTGATAACCGCCATTGTCCAAATCATTGCAACTGCGCAGACAAACATTTCATAATTCAAAAGGTGGCACATTCCATCTCCAAGTCGCCATGTTTCCGTAATTCTGACGTAAGCAACAAATGGCGCTGACGTAATAAACAAGATGTCTCCGACAGCCAGATTACAAACTAAGTAGTTCGTGAACAGTTCTGGTCGATTTAGACTTTAAAGTTATTCCAAGAATGAAAAAGTTTCCTATTACAGCCAGGACAAACATTGTCGTCATGACGGCAGCTTCAATGTAGGCAGCACCTTTCCATGGTCTGTTGAATTCGCCGAAATATGTAAAGTAAGTTACGTTTCCATATCCAAACTTTGTATCAAAGCCGGAGAAATAGGAGCGATTTATCTGGGAGCCTCCTAGAACCATGTTTCAAATGCTTTCTTGTAGTAAGATATTTTCCAAAAGGCTTCGAAACTTCTCCTGAGATGTAGACGGAAAATGTAATCTGAGCACGAGGGGCACACAAATTAAGTGCTGCTAAATACCAGTTTTGTTCTTGTTGTTATTCTAAACAAATTACACAAAAAAAGTTTAACTTTGCTTTTCAGTTCTGTCAGTTTTTACGAAAGTTTCACATACTTTTCGGTTACAATATATAAAAATACCTTCCAACAAACATTCAACTCTATAATTATGACGTCATCAAAGTATTGCACTTAAAATTTTCAAAACAACTTTTATTTATTATTCCAAATATCTATTCATATAAAAGTAAAACTATCTATCGAACACAACACGCAAATTAAATTCGTAAGACTTTATCTAATTGGTGACCGATATTATTTCAAGAGACAAAATGTTCTGCCATTAAAAGATCGCAGTGATTGTGATATTTGGAATATACAGTGAAACGCGTAAATTATACACAAATGCATGGTCCATCAAGAAAAAATTCTGAAAACTTGAAAAGAGCAAATGAAAATGACAATACCAAATTCTATAGCGATGAGAGAGGACAACAGTGTTGCAGTGCAGTGTGTTCTATACGTAACATGTAGCAATAGAACTTACACACGAGACATCTTTTTCAATGTACAATCTTTTGGACATGAAAGAAAGAACAAGTGTTTATCTCAGACGCCAACAAGACTAAGGCACCGGTTGGGAAACTTTAAAGGTAAATTTTGTTTGTGGTCTTGAGCATGTAGTTCTATCAAGAAAGAGGCAAATGTCTTTCCCGTCATATTACTTGTAAATTGGTCCAAGAATACGGAATGTGCCTTTCAAAGTACATGTATATGTTTGTCGTTAAATCCATGCGTGATGAAAGCTTGATTTTCACAGAGTGGGTATAAAAGATAAGGCATTATTATGCTATCAGTAATTTTGATTTAAGGACAGAATAGAATCAGATAATATATACGGAACATATATATGAAATATTTCTAATAAACCATTTTACTGAAAGAATGCATGGCAAAAACTAAAATCTTATAAAAGACCTGTAGTCTTCAAACCAGTTTAATCCCGGACACCGAAAATGATATAAAAATCTAAGTAAAAATATTACCTCTATATGATAGTACGTAAGTCCAACCCAACTTATAGAATGATAGTTTCATCCGGAAGATAGAGGCATGGAATGCTATATCAAACACGTTTGAAAAAGCGCCATCTATCAAAAAGATTAGGTGACAGTAAAATCGGCATGGCACTGTACTGAACGACTTTCCGGATATTGACACTAATTGTTTTGCCATTACCGTGAAATTTCCGCCTTAAATCAGTGTTATAACAGGCACTCCACTCTCGGCTACCCAACTGATAAGGCTCATTAAAGTCCTCCAGAATCTGTTTATTTTGTCGTCTCTTATTTGTGTCTCATTTTAGTAGAGTATCATTTAACATTTATGTTGTTTAAAGAGTTGGCAAGTTTATGGAAAAAAGGTTATCTATCTTCGAAAAGCGTCATTTTTGTTTTAGACAACAACAGTCGGAAGTCCTTATCACACTTGTAAGTTATATTTTTTATGTGAACGTTTTAACATTCCACTTAGCCATATAAGAGAACATAGTGTTATTTCATCATATCTTAAAAATAGGTTTTGCTCATAGAAACAAGAAAACAAAAAATAACAAACGCCTGCATTGAAAGGTGGAAAAAGTCTTTAGAATGTATGTAAAGTAGCCAGCTTTTTACTAAAAAAAGAAGAACATCTATCAGCTTTTTCAACAAGTAATGTCTTTACCCTAATTTATTGATATAATTTCTTTAGATTCTGTAAACGAACAAAATAAAGGGAAAAGAATAAACAGACAGAAAAAAGTGGAAGGAAGGTTGGTAGAAAGGCAAACAGAAGGACTACTAGGGATATGTCATAAAATCATTTAGCCGATAATTAACTATCATTAATATTACATGTGCAAATTTCAAAGCAATTGAAAAATGAACCGATTAGATTACCTTTTGTTTCAGAGTCAGAAAGCATAAGTGTTCTTTTCCAAGAAGCCTTTCCTTTTTGTGGCAAGTGGCCAATGAAATGTGGATTTTTGTTATTCTTGTTTATTTTTGTTTTGTTCACCAATGAAATTGTAGCCGCGATCCCACTTTCACTTTACATTAAACCGGAAGTCAATGTGAAATCAGACGGCCTACGGCTGAAAAATCAAGTATTCACTCACAGCTATAATATTACAATCATGATTGATAATTTTGAAGTTTGAAACCTATAATTTAAAATCTCTTTAAGGAACTGCGTTCACAGAATTTTGCTGCTAGATGAACAGACGGAAAAGTACGGCATAATGGAAAGTATATATGCCACCTGTGCTTATAAAAAGTCAAAATGACACCCCATAAACTGGTCAGTCAGATACCAGCACACGTTACTGGAACATGAGGCTCATCAGCGCAGATGGATATCCATTTATCCTTATCAATCGATGCTACTGGCATTTGTCTAAATCATACTGAAATAGCAAATCATCTTGCTGCAAAATCCACCTTAAAGGTTTCACGGAATGAAGCCATAACGATAGTTAACTACAGGCGTTCACACAAGCGGTGACTTTCAACAGAATTCTAGTTTTTTTTTAAAGTGCTGAACAGTTTTTTGTTTACTATGTTGAAAGACGAAATATTCATCTGACAACCATTTGAAAGAATCATTTGAAAAATGCAAAAGACAACGCTTTTTCACTTCAATTGCAGTATAGATATTTACTAAGTAAAATGCATTTAAAACAAATCATTTCATTTGTTTGCCCTTGAAAACTAACTTCACTTTTTCGACATTTGTCCGCACCATTCACACGAAAATAGACCTTACTTAAAATTCCGTTGAACAGTTATGAATATGTTGCACGTTGTTTAGACAAACTTCTGTTCATGAATGAAGTAAATACTAGGAACCGTTCGCTGTCCTCCATTCTCGAATTATCTGACTAAATTTTTAAAGTTCACATCTGCATAAAACATATGATCTACCTAGGCTAGCTGTTCCAATCCGATTTTAGAAGGCTGTCAAAATAAATCTTGTTTTACAGAGCAATTGTATTGACAGAACCCGGACAGACACGGTTTGTTATTCAATTGCTTTATAACCACGTACAAGAGCTCTGGGACTTTCCTTCAAGAAAGTTAAATGTCTGAAAATGCTAAGACCCTGAGTGTGTTAGGACCGCAGATGTGTTCTGGAAAAGGTAGTTTTCAATGAACGTAGTATCGCTTGTTGCTAAGCGACTGAAAAAAAAAATGATGAAAAAAATGTGGGAACACTGTTTGCTATATTCTATCAAGAGCCTGTTTTTTTAAATCTCTAAACTGGCAAATAAAGCAGCAAGTATTCACTCAGCTGAGTAACATATCTGACGAGCATTTTACTTTCATAACGATAGATGAATAACAGAGTTTTTCTCAATTGACTCTTTTCTTTGCATTTTCTATGGAAACCTTCGCTTTTAAACGTTTAAAGATAATTTATATCATAGCAATATCAGCATTTTCAGCAGAAACATGAATTTTGGAAACACCGTACATATCTGAGTGATTACTTAATATATTTATGTCATAACTCGTTGAATTCAGAAGCTGAATGAATTTACTGAACAGATATGGTCCTAAATTTTGATTTTATAAACCGTTTAGCCAAAAAAGCAGAAATATTAGCTCAATAAACTATTGAGACTATATACTTAATGTTTTTTGGTTAAAATTGGGCCTGGAAATAAGTTCGTTGACAATATATAGGTAAGTTTTTGGACAGTTATTAAAGTAGATTAACACTGGCAAACATTTACATTAAAACAATTCACATAAACCAGTAAAGCTTATAGATGAGTGAAACCCCACATAAATCCCCCATTTTTATGTTTGAATAATGTGGCTCATTTTGAACTCAACAAAGCCTCTTTATCTGATACTGCTATTGAAAATGAAGGCAAAAACCTCTTTGCCATTGGTATACAATAATGAAACAAAAAGTTCCCAAATAATTATTACAAAATATGTTAAATACAATACGGGCTAGGTGGCTTCAAGAGCGAAAAGAATTTAACTGACTCAATATTCACCGCCAGTATTTACTGTTGAAGGTAAATTTAACAAATAAGTTGTATTTAATATACGAAACATCGTCAGTATTTTTGAAACATAGTCATTACTTTAAAAATGGTCTTTTTCTTTAAGCTTTTTCACATGACCGAATTAATTTTACCTAAGTATGCAAGCAAAAAGACAAATTGAGTTTTAATTAAACAATTTTATTTAAATATTTGCATATATCATTATAAACTTATGATTATAAAACTATAAAAGCATACATGGAAAGCACAAAATCAGGTCAAGACCTTCCTTAAAAACTGGGTATCTAAATTATTTAAATGAATGAAATTAAATACGAGGAAAGGTTGAATAAGATGAATGCGAAAGATGTCGTGTTTCCTGTAAAAATCGATTAGGCTATTTCCGCGAATGGAAAGATAGCGAACTTTATTTTATTTTTCTGAATACAATAAACCACTTCAATCAAAAACAGACATTTCAGTACCTTTATATTTTTTTTAAAAAGATGTGTCTTTCTTTAATAGGAACTTTTTTTTGTACTCAGTATGTACCAATGCGATTTATCACAGCCAAATTATTACTAATGTCGAAAGTCTATGACAATGAAATAATCTAGCCCGGCAATTCAAGAAAAATGTACAAATACGATGGCAATTTCTGCTGTTTCATGTGCGAAGCTGTAAACCAATTTGATTAAGATGTTTGTAAGATTATAAAGTCAGTTAAAACCTCTATCTTTGTTACTTCAACACATTACAACAAATATTGTCCACTCGTGAAATGTATTTAGCTTGTCAAAATGTGTGACACCGTGTTTAGCTTGTATAAAGGGGTGAATGCTTCAGCCGTTATGTACTTTGCAACACCCAACTATCAATTCTATTGGGTCAAACAGAAGGTCTAAACCAAGGGAAACAAGCAAAAATATCTGTTCTGCCTTCTTTAAGTCTATATTATTCCGCCCATAGATTGTCCCTGCTAAGATTATCAGAGCAATTATCACATTGGCTGTCTTGAAAGTGAGGTAAAAATTGTTTATCATCCGCCGTTTCTCTGTATCTTCAGCACCTATTTGGAAAACTGCACCACTTTTCAAACCGAGAATCACCAAAGCAGTAATAGTAATTATGCTTATAGCAAATATCAAGCCTACACTTAGTCCAATGTTATCTTTTGTATATTCCTCAAGCACAGACGTATATAATATCAACATTTCTGCTCCATCTAAAGAAATTCCAATAGCAGCTCGACACAGGTAGAAAAGAAATCCCAATTCTTCAGCAGTAGCAATGAAATGTCCGCTGGGTCATCACACAGGCCTGCTGAATCCATATTCACTAATTAATAAATATTCGCTGATAGAACACTTTAACCTGCTGTTGTCTCAGTAATCTATATTAGCTGATGAAAACTTTCTCTGTTTTATTACACCCGTCACTATTCCTTAATTTAGCTCACCACATAAAAAAAGGTTTATTTATTCTTCTTTCATTTTTTTTATTTCAAATCAGAACTTGACAGAAGACAACTGATGCTTATTCTGTATATATCTGAATAATCTCTTTCCTTTATTTCCATAGATTTCTATAATTTCAACCAGACAAAATATCCAAAAAGTCTTCAGCAATGCTTCAAATTGTTTCTCTCGCCTTCGCCTTGTATAAAATCACATTTAGACACAGGTAGTTAATATTTATATCATAAAAACTTGCAATAATCCGGCCTTGGTCATTATTAGAATAAGAAGAATGGGATTTTTTATTTCATAAAATGTCCACTATTGATTTGAACGATAAACCTACAAAAAATGCAGCTAACGATATATTTCGTGTCACGTGGCAATTATTGTCCACGCTAGGCAAATTAACCTAAGGTAAACCTCGGCGTAGCTTACAGAATTGTATATAGTCTTCACTGTTAAATTGAAAATTTACATCCATTTTGTTCAGTCGATATAGGTATGGAAGACATTACAATGGCCGGCGATAAAAACATCTCGGTAACAATGGCTGTAACATAATCGGTGCCATTGGTAAAATCGATTGGATTACCTGGGGTATGACGTGGATGAAACAAAACTTTTAAATCATATTATTTTACTGAAAAGGAATGCGTTTACTAATAATCAAGAACATGTTTATCAAATCTTTGAGTTTGCTGTTGATTTTGTTATAGATCCAGTTTCACAAAAATAAATTATTCTAAAACAACGGGATTTACGTATATATTACAACTGTGCTTCATTATTTAAACAGCTAAATACAACCTCATATCTACAAATCTGCACGAAACACCAACGGTTTCATTTAGTTGACACATCAACTAGATGCAAATAAGTTACGGTCACGAGGATATCAGGAGAACCTTGGCAGTTCTAAATTTATTATAAACATAACTAATATGAAAACTGATCTCGTTAGGAGAATATAGACTTTATACGTTAATCCTGTGAGTTTAGTTAAACTTATCTTTGAAACTCGATCTTTAAATACAAACCAACCGTATGTTTTTATAGACACGTTGGCTGCTTAAAAAAAACATCCAATGGGTTATGCCAAATAATTTAATTTTACATGTGATCACACACTTGATGCAATATTTCTTGCGATATTGATAGTTGTCTTCATGCTTTAATGTTTCTGTCCATGTAAGTAAATAGTGTCAGTGTTTAAACAAAGCAAGTAATTTCTTTATTACAATACATAGTATTATAAGTTGTTTCAAGCACAGGATATAATTAATACACTATAAAATATAATCTTTGAGAACTTTACTAAGATCATCTATTTCAGTAATAATTAACGAAACGTAAATAGAGCTAAAAGGAGAAAATTTAAAGAGAACAGCATAACAACTTTATATTTTTACAAGACTAACATTTCCAGCGTGCATTATATTTACTTAAACATTTTTTTTGGTCACGTTTCAACATGTAGTCTGTTTAAGCGGGCATCATGCAGGAGCAGTGGTCCAGCGGGTAACGCGCTGAACTGGTATTAATCCAACGGTCGCGATTTCGCTCCCCGCTACTCCACTAACGTTATATAGTCTCTATCGGATGAGACGTTAAACTGAGTGCCATATGTCAGTGATATACACTGAGCATGAAAAAGAACCAGAGGCGTCATTGAAATGGGATGCTTCCTTGTCTTGCACTATCCTCAACAGCCTGAAATAACTAACCTCTCCATGGGGCGTGCAGTAAATGAATTTCAATTTATAGTTCTCGTTATTAAAAATTGTGCGAAATTATTCAACAACCTTGCGTTCTTGCTATGCTTTGCTCCTAGTAATGACACAAGAATTGATTTAAAGCGGTATGTGGACGATATCAAGAAGAAAGTACATGCTAAGTTTCAAGTAATGATTAGGTAATAATCAGTATACAATTCTTAATTTATATGCAACAATGATCTACGCAAGAGTTAGAATTCTTGTTTACATACCTGGACCATTTACACTTAGAAAAAGAAACACAACATGACTGTCGGTCATACAAACTACATAGGTCTGTGAAATTTAAGGACTTTAAGCTGAATAACCAGCTTACCTTTATACTCACATTTAGTTCAGAGCTAATTTAAATGACATGACACAAAAACAGAAAGAAACAAAGGAAAAAAGGACAGACCAACGAACAGAAAAAAGAAAGCATGAACGAAATTAAGAAATAAAGAAAAAACGAAAGACAGAAAGAAAGAAGACAAATATTCAAATATTCAATAGTTTTGTAGTGAATGCGGGGCTGACAGCTTAAGACAACCAAGGCATCGAAGATGACGTCAGAACTACAGATAACGAAACGAATGTTGTTGTTTTTTTTCTCCTAATTTTTGCTTTGATCGACTTTTTTCGTTAGACTTATCAGTTCTGACTAGCAAGGCTATACGTGTTATCTATAGGTAATAATGTGACGTGTATCTTCTGTCGACCTGTACTTTGTTGACCTGACAGTCAGATCTATACATCGGTCCAAAACTCTTGACCATCTGTTCGAGTTAAATAAAAACAACAGAAGAAAATATACATTGTAGATAAGTAAACTTTTAATCTTGAACAGTATACAATTTGGATCTAAATTTCACTCTGGACATAAGACATATTTACTTTTTGTGTGCTGCAGACATTTTTTGTAAAAATGTAACTTTAGTTTTAAGTCAAGACGGTAGTAGTTAAATGAAGGTAATTTAAGTTACAGAATACTGATGCTAAATAAGTGCAAACTAGAAGAATGTATTTGTCTGTTACTGTATTTACAAATCTAATACATAAATAGGCCATCTTATAAACTGCACTTAAAAATGGTTTCTGTAGTATTATTGTGCACTGGAATTTTGTCTTTACTGATGAAACAAACATGAAATGTTCATATTCTTTCAAGGAAGTCAGCCAATTATGAATCAAGGTGGAGAAGTAATTTTGAATTGTTACTTGAGAGGCATATCCCAAAAATGTAGAGCATTTCATTTTCTTTAAAATCATGTAAATGGGAAAGGTATTGAATAAATTATTATATCATGTCAAGGTGTAAGTGAAAAACAAACAAACATACTAAGTACTAAGGTAAACTGAATGCATCAGTAGTAGTCTTAATGTAACATTTTTGGGGAGATAACCATTTATTCCAACTGAACATTTTAAATCCATAAGTGCCTAAAGGAAAGATTTGTTGATACATGTTCTTCTTATAATTATCAAATAATTGTATTTTTACTTTACAACAAATGAGCCAATAGCATAGATATGCACTAAACCTCTTTAAGTTTCACTATCTACACGTGTAATGTAGTGCTGTAATAGTAAGTCTTTATGCAATAAAGCAATATTGGCTTCTTAATAGGTCGTGTAAGAGTATAAACATTACCGCGTTAAGTCAACCGTTTTAAAGCTACCTGCTGGTTAAGTCACATGTATACAGTTTCGCATACGTTCCACTACATACATTATACATTTAAGACAGACTTGAAAAAACGACTGTGTTCTCCCTGTGTATGAGTGAAAACATTATCCTCTACAAAACTTGCAGCACCCTAGGATCAGTTCTATAGGGTCAAACAACAGGTCCAGTCCAAGAAAAACAAGCATAACTATCTGTTCTGTCTTCTCTGTGTCTATGTTCTCACGACCGTAGATTGTCCCAGCTAAAACTAACAGCGCGATAGTCAAGTTGACAGTCTTAAATGTGAGGAAAAATTTGTTCAATGACCGTTGCTTGTCTGTATTAGCGATTGTCAACACAGGAACAGCCATACACCCAACGATAATCAAAGCAGCAATAGAAATTGCACATATTCCAAGTATCAACCCTATACTCAATCCCATGTTGTCTTCCGTGTATTCCTGAAGCACAGACGTATATAATACCAACATTTCAAATCCATCCAAAGAAATTCCGATCGCTGCTCGGGCCAGGTAGAAAGCAAATCCCATTTCTCCGCCAATACATTTCGAAGCCAGTTTAAGTATTAACATGGAAATATCCACTGGATCGTCACATAAACCCCCGGAATCCATCTCTGCGCTTTTAAAGCGGCGAGTTCCAGAAAACGTAGAATATAGCTTGTTAAAAATTTCAGATGAATGAATAGTCCTTTTCTAACAGTCGTTGCTATTATTTCGTTCACAAAGCGTACTGGCACTCAATTCCTGTCGAAAAACGTGGTCTAACCAATAATTTGGGGAACAAAATTGGTGTTTGAATATCCTAGTAGAGCAAATTTATCACAGATTTACCCTTAATATATTAACAAAATTACTAGTTCTTCAATAACGTAAAAACTTTTTATTCTTCTACACCCCTTTAATACAGGGAAACTATTTGAAAATGTTTATAGGAGCTAAACGATGACCTCGGTCGATTGAATTGAAAAAGAGGCTTTCCGCCTAACATAATATTTAGCATTTTTGGACGCAGTAGAGTGTAACATTACCTTAAGCTGATATTGAAAATACGCCGATGGCACGCTAATGTAGACATATCGATTATTCTTATTTCTATCGGTTCTGGATTATCCGCCCCTGGTGCTTTATTTTTTCTCGTATCAGTTCGGCTTTCGACAGGGTTTTCGAAGGGAATCGCTGTTGACACCAGAGTGTGCATAATTTCTGCTTACGGTACAAGATAAGCAGGGGAATTTTTCTCATCATCAGGTCTGGTATACAAAGAGATACAGAAAACAAAGGAAATGTTAGCAAAGAATATGTACTTACCTTCCTCTTGAGGCTTGGTCAATTTTCTCCATTCTTCTTTCCATCATGGAAATAACTTTTCCACAAAGATTTACTGTTTTTCAACGTTACATGAACAAAATTCCATGAGAATACCGTCCTGCTCTTGAATACAGTTAAATTGAAAGATTTTTTTCGAAAAACAAATGGACTAAGTAAAAAGAAAAAGTTATCAAATTTGAACCGATAGAGATATCCAATGAATTAAGACATAGTGTTTTTTTTTCATTATTTTTTATTCTATTTCTGATAAAATATACTTAAGTAACAGGCTTTACATGATAACAGGATTTACATAATAACAGGATTTACATAATTACATGATTCACAACAACTGTACTCCTAATGACCTTTCCAATTATTCTAACAGCTTAATACAACCCTGAATCTACAATTCTGCAAGAAACCCAAATTGTGATTTAAGACAGAGTATTTTTTCATATTTTTCATTCTATTTCTGATAAAAGTCCAATTAATTAAAAAAATTGAACATTAGTATGAAGCCATCGTCCTGTCTAAAGTACAAAAATGGTAGCAATCATTGGACAGTTGTTACATTACTTCTGTAAATACTTTTGGTTAATGCTTGTACAGTAATTTGATTATCTGGCCACTCCTTGGTCAGTATTATTACCTTTTAAGGAAGTAAAAAAGTATAATAAAACATGCACGATCTAATTCATAATTGAAGACGTTTTTACTCTATTTGTCACTTTAACTATTGATGTTAATAAGGCGCATTATTTTAACATAATGAACTTACTTTTATTTTATTACATCATAATTAAAGATTATAGAAACTATATGAACACCCCAAATTGTAATATATTTGGCAAATACTTATGTTTTAAAATACAGTAGAAATTGGCATTGGAATTCGGCATACTGACGTCCTAAAAGAACCTCTGCATTTTGTGAAAAATGTCGTCAACAATTTCGTAAAAAAAGTCTGTTCAATGAACAGCTGTAATAAAAAATTGTCTAAAAGGTTTCTTAACGCCTGAATTAATTATCACCTTTTTCTGTAATTATTTCACATAAAGCTATAACCATATAAGCTGTAAGATTGCCTGCTACATGAATGTTGGATTGTATCCTGATAAATTGATAAAATTATACATTTATTTTCAAGTAATTTATGTACCTGACAAGTTTTCATATTATTTGATAACATATATTATCCCGTCGCATACATACGGCCATAAAAGAGAATATAGTCAATGAAGCAATGGTGAAGCTATTTTATCATAAGTTCAATCACATTATAGTTAAATTATTTCTTACATTTCTGCTTGGTTTATTTAAATCTAGGCACGTAAATGCCTATTAATTCTATTGGTTTATTTAATCGAGGCTCGTAAATGCCTATTAATTAAAAGGCATGCCACATTGAACGGTTATTGACCCTGGCAGGCTATTCCGTTTACCCCGCTATTCATTCCCCACGTGAAAATGAAAACAACAAGGTTATTTTAGCTTATCAGTCCATAATTTTCGTTTAAATAAATATTTATAATTTTATCATAGATGAACATCAAAGAAGATAGTTCAGTCCAAAACAATATTTCACTATAAAAATATTTAAAAACAATTTTCGGTTTACAATGAAAAATAATAACAGCCGAAAGTAGTTTGCAGTGACGTCAGCGGGCGCACGCTTTTTTGCAGCGTTATCTAATATAATTATATGATATATCACGCTCAATTCCTTCTTTGTTTATTGTCGGCGAATTGCAGATAGTGTTAGAATATAGAGGATATTTGTTTGTTTTTGTGGAAGATGAGAATTTATTTCATCGAGTGAACACCATATGTGATATTTTGACTCGTGGCTGCGCCACTCGTGAACATATCACATATGGTGTTCACTCGATGAAATAAATTCCCATCTTCCACTAAAAAACAAACAAATTTTCTTTTTATTTTATGCCAACACGTCAAAAATGTATATTTTATGACATTTTTACTCAGGGTCTTCAATAAATTCCCCATAGTGAGCCCCAAATCAGTTAATGCGTTCTTTGGTCAAACCGTTACTCCGCACAAAAAAAAAGTGCAGACAATCTCCAATACATATGATAACTTTACTTCTGCTGAAATAAACTGAATACACTTTCATCAAATAACATTTATTTTTCTCTACACAGTTTATCAATATTTATTGAATTTTAGCCATACATACTTTAATTATAAAAGCGGATTAATACCGAGTAATATATTCAATCAATTGAATTGAAAGTCGGCCATATTGGATATTGTCCATGTGAGTTACGTAAACAAATCAGACATTTTAAATAATTTATGGCATATTTCATCATTGTTCACAACTAGTTAGGCTCAGGAATTCAATATTATAACTGGATTTAACAAGGTAAATAAATTTCACTCGCTGTCACTGTCTGAAATACAGCGGATTCTCTTGTATTTACGTGGTGGGGAAAAGTAGTTCCGGCACAAACAGTGGATTATCAAAATGGTAATTTCACTGATTCAAAACAGTGGACTATCACTTTTATCTCACTGATATTTCCCTATATTTCATTGGTAGGCATAAAATAAAAAAGGTTAATTGTGTGGAAACAATATTTTACTAAAGACTTGTTGCTCGTGATTCTGTTATCATAATAAGTAACATAACTTCAGATTATTGTAAAAGAAAGATGCGAAGGTCTTGACTTTAACGATATCACTTGCAGTGTTTCTTACCTACTTATCAAAACTGGCTGTTCTCAATATTTTTCTTTTCTTTTCAGATCTGAATTTTATTCATGTTTCACGGAGCAAAAACTTACCTAACCACAGGGGAAAAAAGGAATACAAAATTATAAACAACTAAAAAATTTTAAAAAAATTTTGTTCGGGGCCAGCAAACAAGATATCTACTAGTTACTTTATGTCTTTTTAAAGACCTAGCCTGAACATGGACCTTTGCCAGTACTCCTTCAGTATAAATCTTTCTCAAGTAAAACAATGGGCGAAGCAAATAAGGAAATACTGGAATACTACTGGTGGAAGTCCGTGCGATCATGTAAGACGAGCACGGCTTCTCTTCAGCGTCAGGCACTGCGTGCATGCGCAGACAAAAGTCCTCGCCTGTGAAACTAAACGGCTGCGACCTATAGTATATATTTGTTCCTCGTTTTGGTGTATATATAAACTATAAATAAACTAACAACAGCCACTTGTTCTCTGTTAAAGAAGTTTTTGGCTTTGTCTGCTGCTAAAATGGCAAAGACGTGGAATATGATTATACTTTTTTGGCGTTCTCTGTCAAAACGTTTAAAGGAGTTTTGTTCATAGCACCTTTTACGAATGTAAAGCTGGTTAGTAGTTGTCACCTTGTAGTTGGTTTTTAGAATCTCCAACTGCATTACAGAAGGTAGTTGGTAATTCGTACTTTAGTAAAATATTGTAGTTAGTTTTTTAGCAATATAATTATCTTTATATATTTTCACAGTTTAAAATAACAAATTCCGTTTATTTGTATCGATACATTGATAATAGTTTCCATCTTAAGAGTGGAAATGGTGACATTTCTACAGCTCTTTGGAATGTCCATACTACCAAAATATGCACGTGAAGAAATTCAATATTCAAAATTAACAGTTCCTTGTGTAAATTATACCTTTATTCTTGACAACGAGAACTAACAACAAGAAAAAGTTTAATGATAAATATAAAGTCAGTACCAACTCATGTGTATCCAGTCCATTCTGGTTTGGTAAAAGGCCGCGTATAATAAACAATGTAGGTTCTCCTTCTATGCACCGCAACTCCGCCAAACTACACATTTCTACATACGTTTTGGCACACTTTGACACACGGTTTCCGCTTGTTACTTCAGAAGATAGCACTATTACCCGTGAAACGACTTGTATGAAGACATAGTTAGAAATATGATAGGGTATCAAAACGTACATGCTGCAATGATTTGAAAATATGTATATACAAAAGAAACGTTTAAGAAAAAATCTGTAGAAATCAGACAATAATGTAGAAATTATCTCATACCTGCACTGCACGCTGGTTTCAAATATTAATAAAAAATCCAAAATCGACAATGGAAGGAATTTAGTGAGTTGTACAAGTAATAAACATATTGACTTTTACGTTACTAAAACACCGGAGGAGCACAAAATTAATGTTTACTATCATGAGTGTGTACAATATTGTCATACTTTAAAATAAGCATTCTGTAAAACTGTTCAATAAGAGTTGCCAAAAGACTGACGACAATCAGACATTTGTTTTACTAATGAAATAAACTGGAATGGTGAAGCTGAAATTTTCAGACATTAAGCCTGAGATATAATTCAAAACAATGGTGTCCTTGTGCTCTTTTCTCAATATCTTCGGCTAATAATGCTGTTGGCTGAATATTAATCTGAGGCGGGGTTTATATACAAATGGATATAGAATTTCTTTCAAGTTTCAGTTGTGTCGCTCCTTCAGTTTTCCATATATTTTTTTCTCTTTTTCTTGAAAAATGTGTTTCGTTTTGTTTATTTTTCATCAAGCGATATAGATCAGTGTCCAGGTTGCTTTGAATTTTTTCAACTGTCAAGTTCTCTAATCAGATCTAACTGTTAGATGCCATACAATGGAAACGTGAATTCCTGTAAAGTTCCACAGTCGGAGATTCCGAAGATTGCACCATCGTGCTGCCCAAGTACCTACTCTCTGCTGTTAGGTCCGGATGGTCATATGGCAGCGGTTCTTCGAACTCTGCCGAAGGTTTCGAGAATGTTATATTTTCTGAATATCCAATCGGAGAATTCAACCTTTCATTATCTGAATTTTTCGAGCGTTCGAGATACATGTCAAAATATGAGAAGTCTGAATTTCTCCAAGAAGCCGGATTATCATCATTGTGTAGGTGGTATCCATCTCCTACGAAATCCTCCGCCCTGTGTGCTCTTCTTTCGAAGTCTGACTGTTCAAGGTAAGAAAAATCGGCATTCTCCCAGGAGGTTGTGCTGTCCGCATTTTCTTGATATCTGTCGTGGACATAGTGATCTATCGGGTTTGGTCTTCTGTTGGCTGTATGTTCATGATGACACCTGTCTATAATTGAATACGGCGGAGGATGCGATGTTCTTGAATTTTCTGTCCGGAAAACAGACAGGTCGACAGTGCTTGGTTGGTCTCTGGAGGACTAAAACGACACGATTGAGAAGTGGTTTAAGTTTTCGGCAATATCATGAACATATTCAGTGCATACTTGCACCCAATGAACTTCTGCCGACACAAAAGTAAGTAGTAAATAGTGACTAAGAAATAAGAAAAAAAACCAAATAGCTCGAAGACCATTCAGTTTCTCGTTTCGAACATCATGTGGATACTATCGAAATTATTTTACAAAAGATCTACTTTAAATGCTGTACCTTGACTGTTGGTTGTATTTCCAACTCGTTCCTTCTTCTTATTTTTCTGTTTCACAATGAGATATATAGCAATGACGATCACAAACGTAAGAAATATCCCGACCAAGATGAAAGCAAGAATCATCCACCAGTTCCTGAAAAATCATTGTTAGTACAAGAAGCGTAACAGAGGTTCATTAGCGTGCTCTGAGAAATAAGGTCTCCCTTATTCAGTATATCAGCTATTTTTAAATAGACGTGTACCTCTTACGAATGAAAACACGGCATAATTCACTTAGTCGTTTCATGCCATCCAAATATTTGGAATGGTTTGTTCCAGTTGCAGCCACTTGTAGATTGCAAGGGTCAAACAGGTGAAAGGTCATTTAAACGAAATTTTGACAACACGTAATGATAAAAGTTTGTTTTCCAGAATTCGATTATTCAAGCAGAGCATGCGCACAAAGATTATTGGAGACTGGTTCTGTTTGGCTTCAGTTCGATACGCAAAAAATGGGCCTGCAACTATCTCCAACACAAAAGAGGGATGATGACATCTCCTTTAACTTTTCAAAATATGAAGAAAAATAACCAGCCAATGCGTGGGTTTTGTGATATTTAACAAGCGACGAAATAAAGGCAGAAATATTTCATCAAATTGAATTACATGTTATTGATTTTAGGTCTTTGAAAACACACCGAATAAGATAGAGTGAGCAGAATGGACATGACACTGCATTACTTTTTCTTAAATAAAATAGCTGAGACGTACGATTCGACTTTTTGCTATATTTTACAGCAGCAGTCAGTACATGTAGACAGTTTTTTTTACTGTACAATTATTCCTTGGATGTACAACTCGAACAGTAATCACCCTTAAGAAACAATCAACTTTATCTCATAAAGACCTATATCATTGACGAACCTAAAAGGAAATTTCTGACTACAAATCTGTAAATGGTTAGAACGGGTCGTGCGTGAGCCACTGCCTAGTGCAGGCATATCCTTAGACTTGTTTTCCTTTGCTTTGCAGAAGCTAAGAAAATATAGAGTCGGTACGGAGAATGTACCTTTACAGAAACTAAGACGGAGAAACAAAGAATTCACTGTCGGTAAGTAGACTGTGCCTTGACAGAAATTAAGAGAAAACAATATTAGTACAGAAACGGTACCCTTGCAGAAATAAACAGAATACAGAGTCGGTACGAAGACTGTGCTTTTACAGAAATAAGGAGAAAACACCGTTAGTACAGAGACTGTACCTTTACAGAACTTGAGAGAATACCGAGTCGGTACGGAGACTGGGCCTTGACAAAAATAAAGAGAAAACAATGATAGTACAGGGACTATACCTTGACAGAAATTCAGAGAATACCGAGTCGGTAGGGAGACTAGGCCTTGACAAAAATAAAGAGAAAACAATAATAGTACAGAGACTTTACCTTGACAGAAATTCAGAGAATACCGAGTCGGTACGGAGACTGGGCCTTGACAAAAATTAAGAGAAAACAATGATAGTACAGAGACTGCACTTTGACAGAAATTCAGAGAATACCGAGTCGGTACGGAGACTGGGCCTTGACAAAAATTAAGAGAATACAGAGTCGGTACGGAGACTGTGCCTTTACGGAAATTTAGAGAAAACAGAGACGGTACGAAGACTATACCTTGACAGAAATTCAGAGAACTATAGAGTCGGTACGAAGACTCTGCTTTGGTAGAAATTAACAGAATACAGAGTCCATACGAAGAGTGTGCCTTGACAGAAATTAAGAGAAAACAAAGTAAGTACAGAGACTGTACCTTTAGAGAAATTAAGAGAATACCGAGTCGGTACGGAAACTGGGCCTTCACAAAAATTAGGAGAAAACAGAGTCGGTACGGAGACTGCGCCTTAACAGAAATTAAGAGAAAATATAGAGTCGGTACGAAGACTGTATATACCTTGACAGAAATTAAGAGAATATAGAGTCGGTAAGGAGACTGGGCCTTGACAGAAATTAAGAGAAAACAGAGTCGGTACGAAGACTTTACCTTGACAGAAATTAAGAGAAATCAAAGTCGGTACGATAACTGTTCCTTGACAGAAATAAAGAGAATATAGAGTCGGTACGAAGACTGTGCCTTGACAAAAATTATGAGAATATCGGGTCGGTACGAAGACTGTACCTTAACAGAAATTAAGAGAATACCGAGTCGGTACGAAGACTGTTCCTTGACAAAAATTAGGAGAATACAGATTCGGTACGAAGACTGTGCCTTGACAAAAAATAAGAGAATACAGTGTCGGTACGGTGACTTTGCCTTGACAGAAATTAAGAAAAAAATGTAAGTACAGAGACTGTACCTTTACAGAAATTAAGAGAATACCGAGTCGGTACGGAGACTGTACCTTGACAGAAATTCAGATAATATAGAGTCGGTACGAATACTGTGCCTTGACAAAATTAAGAGAAAACAATATTAGTACAGAAACACAGAAACGGTACCTTTGCAGAAATAAAGAGAAAACAGAGTCGGTACGAAAACTGTGCTTTTACAGAAATTAAGAGAAAACAATGTTAGTACAGAGACTGTACCTTTACAGAACTTAAGAGAATACCGAGTCGGTACGAAGACGGTGCCTTGACAGAAATTCAGAGAAAACAATGTTAGTACAGAGACTGTACTTTTTCAGAAATTTAGAGAAAACACAGTCGGTACGAAGACGGTGACTTGACAGAAATTACGAGAAAACAGAGTCGGTACGAGGACTATTCCTTGACAGAAATTACGAGAAAACCGAGTCGGTACAAAGACTGTACCTTTACAGAAAAAAAGAGAATACAGAGTCAACACAAAGACTGTTACTTGACAGAAATTAAGAGACTATGGTGTCAGTACGGAGACTGTTCCTTTACAGAAATTAAGAGAATACAGTGTCGGTACGGAGACCGTACATTCGGAAAATTAAGAATACGGAGTAAGTATCTTTACAGACACTAAGAAAAGAGTCGGTACGAAGGCTGTACCTTTACGGAATCTTAGAAAACAGAGTCGGATAAGGAGAGTGTACCTTATCAGAAATGAAAATAGAGTCGATAGAGAGCCTCTACCTTTACAGAAATAAAGAGGATACAGAGTCTGTAGGGAGACTGTACCTTTACAGAAATGAAGAGAATACAGAGTCGGTACGGAGACTGTACTTTTACAGAGACTTAGAGGACAGAGTCTACCGGTAGGCAGACTGTACCTTTACAGAAACTAACAGAATCAGAGCTGGTACGAAGACTGCACAGAAATAAAGAGTTAGTACAGAGACTGTACCTTTACAGAAACTGAGAAAACAGAGTTAGCTCGGAGACTGTAGCTTTACAGAAACTAAGAAAACAAAGTTGGCTCGGAGACTGTAGCTTTACAGAAACATAGAAAATAAAGAGTCGGTACGGAGACTGTAGCTTTACTGAAGCTAAGAAAATACTGAATCGGTTCAGAGATTTTAGCTTTACAGTAACTATTAAAAACAGCGTCGGTACGGAACTGTACCATTACAGAAACTAAGAAAATACAGTGTGGGTAGAGAGACAGCACCTTTACGGAAATTAAGAATTCACAGTCGGTACGGAGACTGTATCTTTACGGACATTAAGAATACAGAGTCGGATAGGAGACTGTATCTGTACGGAAACGAAGAATACAAAGTCGGCTAACAGACTGTACCTTTACAGAAACTAAGAAAATACATGGACGGTACGGAGACTGTACCTTTGCGGAAACTAGAAGTACAGAGTCGGTATGGAGAGTGTACCTTTACAGAAACTAAGTTACAGAGTCCGTACTTACAAGCCGTCACAACATTCTTGTTCACAACAACCATGTTCACAGCTCATGGACTTTCTTTCACCAGGTATGGACGCACCATTATACAAACATTCTACTGCCAGAGTTGTTGCCACAAGGGCTGAAAAAATTGAATTGACAATTTGAAGGAATACATGTATAAGCATTTCTTTTCAGAAAATTACTTTCTGATGTGACAGTTGGTACGTAAAGAATGAAAGATAGCAATCTGACTTAAGTACACGATTTCCTACGGCTAACAGCTTAAGATTTTTAGGAAGTGATTTTAATGAGATCAGTTAAGATAGTATCATTAAAGATTTCTTGTTGTTATTGTTCTTTAAGTTTCTGCTGATGACACCCCTTACTTTCTTTGAATGAATATACATTGTACAGATTATACATAAATAGTAGACACTCAGACCTCAGAAGAATAACTAAAAAGAAACAATCACAAAAGATGTAAACTGGGTAATCTGTAAATGATCAAATTAACCCCCCCCCCCCCCCCCCAAAAAAAAAAAAAAAAAAAAAAAGTTGAAGTACATTAGCCTTTGTTCTTCTTCATACCAAAATTTATAACAGATACCTTTAAAAATAACACTAACAGATCAACAGATCAATAATATTATCTCAATAGTTATCATCAATGATTTAACTCAAAACTGCGGGTTTTTTTGTCTTTTTTTTTTTGTTGTTTTCTTTTTGTTTACAGGAGGTTACTGGTTGAATTAAATATTTTTCAGTGGTATTAATTAGTCGTCTGTTTTTTGTTTTTTTTTTGTTTTTGTTTTTTATAAACCCCGAACCAAAATCGAGAATAGAAATGCTCCGATAATACACACTCGTTTTCATAAAAGAAATGATCGTGAACAGTTATTATCAATTCAATTTGTTTCTTATCATATCTAGAACACGGTTACAAGGAACGTAACGTGGACCCAGAACAAGTTTATGAATGAAAATTCATAAGTTTCAACTAATGTTCCTTACGACAGTAAGACTATGAAACAAACATAAAACTATAATGCTGACATAACCTGTGATGATGTGACTTTCAGGTATCAGCGTATGTTTAGAATCCCAGTTATGTTCCTTGTACCTGTGATGTAAATCAATGCCTGGGTGTTCCTCTAGCGTGTGTGCATTATTGCTGATGTAGCAGAAGTGTTTGCTGTAGAACTTTTGGTAGTGGTAGTCATAGAATAAGTAGAAACATCATTACCATCATCAGCATCATCATTAGCAGAAAGCAGTCACTGAGAGCGTTAGAACACAAAAATAGAATTGATAAAATTCGATTCTTTTTAGTTATTTCCAATATTACAGGTGTGAAACGTAATATATGGTATGACCTTGCTTTTCTGTAGCATTAAGTTGGTCTTGGCTTAAGCTGTAAGCTGATGCATAAAGCTTGCACCAGAGCTTTATGCGGAATTACTTACTGGTTACAAAGCTATCTATTAATCAAAGTTGATTAACTAAATTTATAAATATCTATCCGATGACTGAATTTGGCACGTGTTCCGTTCTAGGTCTTTATGGCTTACAATTTAGAATAAAAATTTTATCAACACATTCCTTGGCACATGTGCTGATCTTAATTAATTGGTCCCATTACAAACTTTCAGCATGTGAAGTTCTAGTCGAAAAACAGGAAAAATAAATTAGTAATTCAAAACGAAGAAACTGCTAAAAAATACAAATAGAAAGTTTTGAAGCAGATGGCTTTCACTTATACTACAATGTAAACGATCTCCCTGACTCGTAGCTCTGTAGTCCTGATACCGGGTTCCTTCATGTTAAGGGCATGTGTACAACGTGTTCTGTTAAAACCTAGGTTCAATTTGATTTTTTTCAAGTAACAACTTATTCTGTGATAACTATCATATCTTCTACACATCTTACTGTTCTTATCTTAAGAGATACTTTCATTCTTTTTGTGACAAGCTAATGTTCTTGTACGATGAAGTCCAAAGACCTCAACGCCTACCTTCCTATGTATACACTTATATAAACTGTATAAACTAGTTTCTTCTTCGTACAGTTATAGAAATGATAGCTAAATGGTAAAATCGTGCGCGAAAGGGCCCTAAAAACAGACATAATCAACAACCTGAAATGGGTACTAGGGATAAAAAAGCTGACCTTTTTTCAAACGATTGATTTTTATGAACAATGTCTCAGGGCAATAAAAAAAAGTTGGAAGAAATGTAAAAGAAATGAAACAATTTGATATAAATAACCTGCTACGAGATTTATTACTAACCGCTCAGAAGATGGTTACACGCAGAATAAGATGGATTGCAGGTAAACAGTATTATAATTAGCAAATATGTCACAAATTAAAAGTCCCAAATATAATTACTTCTTGAAAATTAACAATACTCGTAGTCTAGTACCTTCTTGTTTAGTGCATTGTAAAGTAAAAAAAAATGATAGTACTTTACACTATATATTTTTTTACCGAGCTACTCAGGTGTATTTCGCTGTAAGAGTTATAAGTGATTTAGAAGTGCTATGAAGTGCATGCTCCCTTCTATAAATTCATATATCCTTAAAAAAAGAAATTTACCTAGTGTTAGAACACTTGCTTGGCGCGTTTGAAAAAAAAAAACAACAAAAGATCAATAGTTTTACGTATAAGCGTCGGTTTAGTGTTTAAATAATTTAATGTTTAAGTTTGTTCACTCGGAAAACAAGTGTTTACTGGCAAAAAGTTCCGATAATTCGAAAATACAGTCGCGATTAATAAAAGTATTTATACCTGACATCAGAACTATCTTCTCAGTAATCATCCTTTAAATCCTTTTTAATTTTAGAACAATTTTTATATTTCCATCATATTCTATTTGACGTGTGTTCAATTATTAAAAAAAAAGAGGTCAGCCTTATTTTAGTAGGTATCAAGTTTCCAAAACAGGGCACAAAAGAAATACACTGTATGAATTCATCGATTTTTACACTGTTTAATAGATTACTGATACCGCGGCATATATACCATGAAAACCTTTTCGACAAAATCTTAAAATTATATTTCTGTTATTTTAAAGTTAACGATTTAACTTTTGCGTCTCCAACACAAGTCTGCCATCTACTGGGACTGCTTATGGTCAATCAAATTTGACAGCAGGGTATGCGACTGGTTTCGGGTTTACATTTCTGTCAGGGGTTAAGGTGTATCTCAAGTAAAGACATCTGGAAAGAAAAAACTATCATCAAGTTGCAAAAAATACAGTGAAAGTTTACTATCTGGTACCTTTTTCAAGAGATTTCATTTCAGCTTACAAAATTATCTCTATTGAGCACAGTGGAAATTAATGAATGAAAGAATGAATGAATCGGTGAGTGATTGACAGTGAATGAAAGAACGAACGACCGACCGACAGAACGAACGCACATACGAACGAACGGACGAATGAATGAATGAACTATATATGATTACTGTATGTATTTATAACAGAATCAATGAAAGGTGGAAGGAAGGACCGTTCGATTGGATCAACCGGGATGAACGAATGAACGAACTTAAAGGTAAGATACAACCAACAACCGAAGGAAAGAAAGAAAGAAAGAAAATTACAAGTCCCGTTGGATATTTATCTCGTTTCGATTGCGAGATGGGTTTGATTTTGTTATTTGGCTGCAAATCACATGCAGATTTATTGAAACATTCCTTTTATGATTCTTTCAATCAATCACAGGGGGAAGATGCACCGTGGATGCATATTGGTTTGTAAATTTTATTAGGGAGAAGACGAAAACTGCGAGTTTTTCGCAATTTAAAATTTTCTCTGAATCAACAGAAAAACCATATATTTCAGTTTAATAAAGTCAGCACTCTTCAGTTTAACCGAAAGACTACCCCCGGACGAGAGAAAATGCACTGTACATATACAAGTACCTAAAAAGGCAGCGGCAATGGGCTGGACTTGTAATCCACGGATCGCGTGTTCGATTCCCGCTCCTTCACAAATACTTCCAGATGAAACGTTTGGCTTTGGTCTAATCTGTCGGTACTATAAACTGAGCATGTAAAAGAACCAGGGTACCTCTTGAATGGATGCTTCAACTTCAATTTGTTACTGCCAAAAGTCAATACTGACTATACCGTAGGCAGGCGCGTGTCAGGAACATTAAAATTATAAAAGATAATCACAAAGGAAACAAGATTTAACTGAAGATCTTACTTAAACATTAATTCTAAATACTTAAAATCTATAAAACTTGTTTAGTCCACTGATAAAAGCTGGCACAGTTAGGGGTAGCCTTAATCTCGGTCGGTAATTTGTTGCAGAGTCGTATAGTCCTTTGGATGGATGAGTTCATGTGATGTTGTGGTTTTGATTGTGGGATGAGGAATTTGTTGTTTCTTGTGTTTGTAAGGTGATTATGATCGAGACTGACCGGTTTGTTTTTTATTTTGTGTAGCATGACCAGGCTGGCATGGTTTCGCCTTTGTTCTAAAGTTGACCATTTTAGTTCCTTAATCATGTTTGTTACACTGCTTGTATGGTGGTAATCACTATGAACGTACCTTGCAGCTGACCTTTAGACCATTTCAATTCTGTGAGTGAAATATTTTTACCATGGATGCCATATGGCTGAGCAGTATTCAACCTGTGGTCTGACATATGTTTTGTATGCTGCTTCTTTCAGTTGTTTGTTTTGTGTTTTGACATTTCGTCTGATGAACCTTGAGCTGTTTTTTGCTTTGTTTGTGATATTGTTTATATGGGATGACCAGTTTAGGTTACTTATTGTAACTCCTAAGTATTTTGCATTTTCTGTGGTTTTCAGTATAGTGTTACGTAGGATGTAGGGAAAGATGACCGATTTCTTTTTCCTGTATATTCTGAGTACTTCACACTTGTCAGGGTTGAATTCCATTGACCATTCTTTTTCCCATATTTCAAGGTTGTGCAAATCATTTTGTAAGGTTTGTGCAGATGCTTGTGATTTAATTGTTAAAAAAAACTATGGTGTCATCGGCAAATAGTCGCACCCGGCTCCTGACACTTCCTGGTAGGTCATTGATGTATGCGAGAAAGAGACACGGGCCTAAGACCGAACCCTGCGCGACACCAGAAAGCACAGGGAGCCTGTCAGAGACCTTGTTTTCCACTAATACTTGTTGTGATCTGTTTTTGAGAAAGTTTTGTATCCATGAACTGATGTGAGGATGAACTCACATGACTGTGTTTCAGTTTGTGTATGAGTGGTGGTCTACTTTATCAAAAGCTTTACTGAAGTCCATTACAATGACAGCAGTTTGTTGACCTTGATCTAGGATGTCAGCTATTTCTTGTGTGAAGCCAATGAGCTGTGTCTCACAGCTATGTTTTGACCTGAATCCATGTCAGTGCTGGGGGCAAAGTATGTTGTGTTTGTCAAAGTAATCCATCATGTTTGAAACAATGATGTGTTGAATGACGGGAAATGATGCTTTCTGTATCCTGCACTATCTCCCATAACCTTAAATAGCTAAACTCTTCAGGGAACGTAGTTACTTACGATAAATGAACTCAAATACACAGAGTATTGAAGACGTTAGGCAACATAGGCCTAGTCAGCTGAACTGTTTTCTCATTAAATGACTCCATTAAAAAATAAAAACACAGCAAGGTTTCATTATCGAAAAATCTAGAAATAAAGTTATATACGACCCAACAAATCAAAATATTACATGTCTAGCACCTGTACTTAGGAATAGGAATTAAAGTACTTTGATAACCAATGCCTTGATTAAGGGGGGATAACCATTTCGAAACCGGAAGACTACATCTACAACAACAACAAATTAAAACTGAATAGGTGAGAAAATGCTTGAAGTTAACACTTACTTATGATTTAAGGTGATAACATGGGTTTCGTAAATTGTCTTTCGGACGAGACGTTAAACCGTGGTCCTTGTATCTGTGCATGCAAAAGAACCAGGGGTGTCTCTGGTCTATCCATCTATTTGAGCTTGAGTTAATTTATCGTCGGTACCGGTTGCAGATATGACCGACGACCCCTGCAGAGATTAGTTATTTTAGTTGTTGGGGTAGTGCAAGATACAGAAGGCATCCAGTTCCAGAGACACCCCTGGTTCTTTTACATTGTCATTGTACAGCACTGATACAAGGGACCTTGGTTTAACGTCTCAAGCCATAGATCTGTAACAATATTTTCTTATGATATTTTATGTAAAAAAATGAACGCTAGAGGTGAAAAATGTAACATGATGGCTTATTTTAATAGGACTACCCCGCAACATAAATAACTAACCTCAGCAAGCGGCGACCATAGTCCAAATATTTAGACATAGATTGTGGATTTGATGACTTGTAATTGGTCAAATCCACACTACTGCCAATAAACATAAAATGTAAAAAGAAAAATATGAACATAAAATGTTAACTGGGCATATGTGACATTAGTCCGACCGATTTACAAACTGATATTACATAGATAATGTCGTCCTTAACGTCTCAACCAGTTAGATTCAAAACTGTGTCGGAAATTGTGGTTTAAAAATATAACTGATCGATAAACTGCCATCAGGTAGAGTTTTAGCGGTGTCCAACAAAAACATGTTGACATGTGTACAGTTTATAAGTGTAATGCATAAAAAACATTAAATTTAAAATCTTATCAATTTTCTCTTATATTGATTCAGTTTGGAATAAGCTTTATAGGTATGTTTTTTTTTTTCAAGAAATATTGAGTGTAAATATATATTTGAAGCCGTCAAAGAAAGCGACGAGATTCTGGTCGCTGGCATATACCATAGAAGATAAACTTTTCCGCATTGTCTTGAATTGTAAGTGGGTTGTGTGCGAAGGGCAACCATCGTCTATATGATAAAAAGCCCTGGCGCACAATTTGTTGGGCTAATGTGACATCTTTCTGTGAAGGACTAGGGGCAACCGATACCAGCAATAAATACAATACATATTTAAGCAAGAACAAAATTAAGCAGTTGTTGTGGCAATGTTTGTTAGAATCACAGCAGGCGTCTGGCTAGCTCAGGTGTTGCTACAGATGAGTGTTTTGGAATACCAAGTTTCAAGTCCTATTTTGGGTGCATTTTTTTTTTCAAGGATTTCTTTAATGTGTTGTAAGGAAAATGCAGGAGCCCCTGGATCAATTTGATTTAAAAGCATGAGGATTTTAATTTGTAGTGGTGATGTTGGGTAGATCCACAGCAAGTGCCTGGCTAGCTCAAATGGTACAGTGTTATGGTCTAGTGCAAACCTTCCTACAATTGTAAAAATACACCCTCCGACAACTGCATCAGGGAATCAATTCTTGAATAAATTCTCTGGCTCTTAGTTGGCCTTTGATGCGCTAACATCAGAATTCGAATCCTGCACTGGCTGGGTTGCGTATTCTAAGATGCATTGCATCTTTCTGTTATGGAATTTCTTGTTGGTAAGATGGGGGCTTGTCCGTGATTGACCTCTCCTAGACTCAGTTATAAAAACTTAATAAAAATAAATCTTTCAAGATTTCTGTCTAATCTTCTTATATGAAAAAAAAAATACACAACTCCATTCCTCATCATAAATGATGACTTTCTCAAGAGGGGATGTGTTATGGTCTAGTGCATACTTTCTTGAATCGATTCTTTGGCTCAGTGGTTAGAGTCTTGGCCATTGATGCACTAAGATTGAAGTTCGAATCCTGCTTTGGGTTGTGTATTCTAAGATGCATTGCATCTTTCTGTTACAGACTTAAGTTGTTCATTAGAACAGCTACAGTCTAAAGTCCTAGGGGTCATGCGTTCAGGATTAACACAGATAATTTCAGTTCAGGAAAATCCATTACCATTGAAAACTGCTTAGACCAAGACACTAGTAGGAATCCCACAATGCTAGTTACTAATTTTTCACTAAACACAATGTGTAAAGTGAACATGTGAATTTCTTTTGAATGGAGATATTGCCAGCACAAAAATAGCTTACTATTTCCAAAGATCATGCCATACTGTGAGAATTACCAATAGCTGAAATAACCAGGACATGTAGCTGCTAAAATTTCAGAAAAATATTTGAAAATCATTAATTTCACAATTTCTGGTTAAATTGTTGTAAAATGAAATGTATTTTGATAAAACTGAAATCAGTCTACTAAGTTTGACTGTGTCAAGTGCATGTTTTTCAGTTTTCTTCAAAAATGATGTTACATGTGTAAGCAGGGCCTCAATTAAGGCCCTGCTGTAAGTTATACTACTGGAATCTCAAAGTATCTTAACTAAAATTTTACTTGTGTTGTAGGTGCTGCTAATGTTGCGAATGACTAAAAGATTTTTTGGAAAAAAGATAAACCAACAGAATGCTGTAAACTTTTTTGGAAATATGCCAGGTAAAATTCAGGTTTTTATTATACTAGCCGGCGGTATGAAATTGGCTTGTTTTTGTTACTGTTGGTGGATTAATGAGCTGAGCTAAAATCAATGAAGCAGGGGTTGGAAGTAAGTCATGTTTTGCATACTAATAGCTTTCCACCTAGAAGCAGACATTACAAACTAATGATGACGCCATATCCATCAACTAAACTATGGAGGACTGCCCCAGTGAGATTACATCACTATGTTTATACTACAATTTCATCAAAGCAAACTGAAACTGAAAAAAAAAAACTTACCTGAATCAGAGAACCAATCAATTTTCTGCCCAGACTTGCAAAATCTTTCCAAAATAATCAAATTTATCATTTTTCATTCAGTTTTTATATTGTCAGGAGGCAGGATATAGGCTTAACATTCTGTATGAACAGAAAAACCAGTAGAACGTTGATTCTGAGACAGGATATAGGGAATACTGGGCATTTAAGATTGGAGGTCCTAAACATTTGCATTCATTGAGCAGTCTTCTAAGTTTAAGAGCACAGTAATGTTCCATTTTTGCTTTGGTGTTGAATTACAGTTTTGCTGCATTTCATTTTTATGTTCATAAAACTCATGAAAAAACTCCTCTCATTATTTAGAGCACAAGTCTTTACCTAAACAGCCAGAAAAAACAGAGCACAGAGCAGGCAAGTTTTGATGTGCTACAGTGCGTAACACAGGAGTTATTTACAGGGATATATACAGGGTTCCTGTCAGCACCTGTAGTGTAGCTTCTAACTAACACTTTTTTTTGCTGTTTGATCATTGATTTTTTATGTCCAAGAAGGAGGGGATATAGTTTTTGACCTGTCTGTCTGTCATTCCATCCATAAACTTTAACATTGCCAATAACTACTTTATTAATATATGGATTTACTTCATACTTGAACACAACACCCCTTTGGACAAGACCTTCTCACTGACATATGTTTAAATCACATTTACTTCTGAATGACTTTGACCACAAAGGTCCAATTGTAAGAAAACTTCAATATTGCCCATAACTTCATGATTAGTAAATTGATTTACCGGTACTTCATATTTGAACACAACACCCCTTTGGACAAGACATTCCCTCTGACATATTTTTAAATGACCTTGACCTTGGAAGGTCCAGTTGTCAAAAATCTCCCTTATTACTGAACAGATTTAGTTCATGTTTGCACACAAAAAGCCTTTGGAAAAAATATTCTAAATGCATGTTTATTTTTGACCTCAACCCCCACCTGGACCTTGAGGTTAAATTGTTAAAATAAAAACCCCACTTCTTTTGAAGAACCTACAAATTTATCTTCACCAGGTCTTCAGCTCAAAGGTCAAAGCATCACTTTGAGGGCATTGTCATCTTTCAGTGACAGTTCTTGTTTTAGTAGATTTAGGCACCATTTTTAAAGAAAAAATTAACTTTTTTCTTTTTTCATGGCATGCTAAAGTTGTGGGTGATTCCTGTTTTTGCTGTTACAGATTTCTGTCTGTTACAAAGTTGTATACAGAAAAAAATCCTGGTCCCTACCCAATTGGCAATGAAAACCCAATGCTATACATGTAGAACACTGAGACAGAATATAGAATCCTGTTCCAATATGTTATGATACACCAAAACTCACATTTTGTATTAGCTTAGCTTATCGAGTGGAGCTTACCTAGGCACACATTATTTCTCGAGCTTGGGGTTGCTCTTCAGTATAACACTCTCTGTTTCTGCCTGACTAGGTGCAAAGGAAGCTTGTTAACCCTTAACCTGCTGGAACCGAAAGTGATTAGCCTTTGCCACCAGTATAGAGCCAGGCCAGTCCTGCACATCCGTGCAGTCTGACCAGGCTCTATACTGTTGGTAGCTCAATTTTTGTATTTTGATATTGAAATCCCTTAAACTTTGAATGGACTGTTCCAGATTCAAAGCTGGGCAAATCCATTACAAAATTTCAGCATGTTCATGGGTTAATAGGGCTGAGTATCAATTCAAACAATCAGTGCAATAATTGTACAAAAATGATAAAAAGAACTAACAAATCATGTATTTTTAAGCATAGAATTAAGTAGCAATCAACAGAGAAACATTAGTTATGCTGTTTTTATTTTAAATATTGGAAGAATGTTTAACTAAGAGGGTAAAAAAGATGAAAATTTGATTTTTCATTTGATACTTGATCAATACAGAAATACAATATATCAATAAAATTATGATATGTGATGTGATACTCAGTTCTGCCTGATAAGGAAGTGGTTTTATGCACTAATAGTACTAATAGTACTTTAGGTGTTCTTTTGCAAACTTTTTCTAATGTGAACAGAATTTTTAATTTGTATAAAGTGTAGTTTTCAAATCAGTAAGCAATATAAAGCATTCATGTATCTGGTAAACTGAGTATTAACAGTATTTTTTAATGCAGGAATACAGTGCTTTCACACGGTTTGTGAAGAATAGAACTTTTTTTATTAGAATAGAACTTTCTTCCATAAGAAATTTGATTTATAATGTTGTTTTTCTTAATTGTTTCATTAACTCTTCGAATTTAAGTGATGCTTTTACTGTAGTTTCTTTTGAAAATCTTTTGAACATGCATACTGGTATAAATGGAAAAGAATTAAACCATTTGTTGAAACTTTCTTTTAAGTATATGTCTTATTGCACAAACTTACATTTTAAGTTCATGGTATGTTTTCAGCCATCCAAACACATACCTTGTATTTTGGCAAGAATTCCAACCAAGGACCTGTCAGACTAGATGCAAAGCTTTAGGAACTGAACCAGATAGGTCAGCACTATTATATCCAGATAGGCCAGCACTATTATATTTAATACATGAAAATATTGACCATTAACTTATGAAATGCACCTAGCATATGATATTATGTATATTGTACATGTCTTACCAATAAGAAATTGCCTTACCAATAAGAAATTTATTTTTTCAGTTGAACTACTAAAATCAATATGGTTTTTGTTCTGGAGTAAGTGTCACAAGGTTGAAATTCTTTTTATTATCCTAGTTTCCAGCAGTAGCATGCCTGTGGAGTAAACCAGAATTTATTTTTCCCATGTAGTTCCCAGATGTTATCAGTTTTCTTGTTATGTTTTTCTTCACCCCTTTTCCTCCTGCTAGAAGTAAACATTTTTTTCTATTTCTGTCATTAGTAGGAAACAAAGAAAAATTAAATAAGAATTTGATATTTCATTGCAAGTTTGCCAGCAAAGGATGTGATTCAAAAGAGAATTAGGGACATTTCGGACCATGGCCATTTCGGACCAGACATTTCGGACCAGATTTGGGGACACTTCGGACCATGTTCAAAAATATATTTGTTCATGTATAAAAATAAATTAAACTTTTATGTTTGTGAATGAAAGGTTGTAAAGAAATATCCTAGCTGAATTATTATGATTATATCGCCGAAAATGCAACTATAACATAGGAAAAAAAAAATATTTCTTAATTTACTGTTTACTTCATATATTTTGTAACTTTAAGTTTCAGAAATCGTTACCATTGACTTAAATGGTATATCTAAAGTATATATGTGTATTAAAGAGAACTATAAATCGATAAAATGCGGATCGTTCTCATTACTTTCTGGTCAGTAATATCCAAAAACCTGGTCCGTAATGTCCATTAAACTGGTCCTTATTTTAATTGAATATTGATAATTTGCCAACCAAAGATATTAAATACAGAAATGTTTGAGAAACAAAAAAACAAAGTAGTACCTGTGATGGTTTTAAAGCAACATCCCGTATTTTTCATTATATTATTATGTAACACAACTCTTTTTTTAAATGTTTCTAACTGTTGAAACTAATCTGCATACGACAGTCTACCAATTAAAGTGGTTATTCGCACCTTTCCAATTTCAATTAAAGAATGTCATGTTGATATTATTTACTCAAATCGATAAAGATGGTGTTTGCTCAATTAAAGAAGTCACCGAGTGGCAATTAAAAGAATGATCGCCGGACGATTTCCCTAATTAAGAAAAAAAACACAATTAAAACATGTTTTAAAAACACACAAGCCCTGTATTGTATAAAATGAAAAATTATCTTTGGAAGCATTACAAATTGTTTCAGCCTAAAACTGACAAACTAAAAATGCCAAGCGAATGCTGTTTCCATTGTGATAACGGTGTGTTCTCAAATCACCTCGCCGTAGAATGCCATGTATGTAAACGTCGGCAGCATTTGCGGTTTGGTAAAACGGGAAACAATTACAAGAACAATTATCATGATCAGCATATCAACCAATTATCAAGGAATCAAACAATTTTCGTTAAATGCTAAAGAATTTCACAAGTTTTCACAGTTATGTTTTGTGGTAAGGAGAACGAGTGACCAGCTTATCATTCTGGTATCATCTTTAGTGAGCGACTTATAATATAATAATATAATGTTTTCTGGTTTATTTTTACTAAAATAGAACAAGGATTTTTTAATAATTACACGGGATTTATTTTCAAAGTGTAATTACTATCTTAAACATTTGGAATTATAACGGACCACATATCTTGCTCTAATGGACCATCCACAAGGTATTATTATTTCATATTTTTGTTTTATTTAATATTAAACAAATGTTTAAGATATATTTTATAACAATTAAATATGTTTTACATCAAAGGATCACCAAATAGGTCTGGTCCGAAGTGTCCCCAAATCTGGTCCGAAATGTCTGGTCCGAAATGGTCATGGTCCGAAATGTCCTGATCCCTTCAAAAGAATCTCTGTCTTGTAGTATAAGTTAAGCATGGCAGTGGTTTATTTTTCATTTAAAGATGAATTTTTTTTATTTAAAGTTTTAAGTGCATCTTAAAATTCTGAATTCTATGATATTACCAATTGTTACATAGGCAGCATAACAATGGAAGCTTTAAACAAAATTCTTCATTAGAGTGTTACATTATTATCATCATTATTTTTATCACTGTTGTTGTTGTTAAAGCATGTGCAGCATTAGTTTTGTAGTTGTCACAGTTATTTTTGTAGTGATGATGTAACATCAGCGATTTTACTTGTTTATATCAACATAAACCCTCTAGTTGCAATAGTTTCTGCTGATGCCACCAGTGCACTTAGAGTTATCAGCTTGCACATCACACAGTCTGATCATGGTCAGCCTGTGCATCACACAGTCCAATCATGGTCAACCTTCACATTCTTCAGTCTGATCACATCCCTTGGACTGATCATGGTCAGCATTTACATCCTACAGTCTGATCATAGTCTACCTGCACATACCTCAATCTGATCATGGTCAGCCTGCACATCTTTCAGTGTGATCATGCTCAGCCTGCACATCCCTGCATGTCCATCAGTCTGAACATGAACAGGATGTACATCCCACAGTCTGAACATGGTCAGCATTCACATCCTTCAGTCTGATCATGATCAACCTGCACATTCTTCAGTCTGATCATAGTCAACCTGCACATTCTTCAGTCTGATCATGGTCAACCTGCACATCCTTAGTTTGATCATAGTCAACCTGCATATCCCTGTCTGATCATAGTCAACCTGCACATTCTTCAGTCTGATCATAGTCAACCTGCATACCTTTTGGTCTGATCATGGTCAACCTGCATGTCCATCAGTATGTAACATGAACAGCATGCACATCCCACAGTCTGAATATGGTCAGCATTCACATCCTTCAGTCTGATCATGGTCAACCTGCACAATCTTCAGTCTTATCATAGTCAACCTGCACATTCTTCAGTCTGATCATAGTCAACCTGCATATCCCTGTCTGATCATGGACAACATGCACATCCCACAGTCCTATTATAGTCAAACTGCACATCCTACAAATTGAGTAATGGTTAAGTCTTTTTTCACAAATTTGGGATAATTAGGGATGATTAACCTCTTTTTGCAGTAATTTGTTTGAACTCAGATAGATTCTCTCAAGGTAAATTTTCTAAGATGAGAATTTCTTAATGTATAACATTTGACAGTAACAATAAATAAATGATAATTATCTTTTACTCAGGAAGTCATTAGTACCAGTTATTGTACAGTCTTATTTACACTGACAAGATAAAAGTTTGGCAAAGGAAGTAGCTGTCCACATGATAACAGGGTTTTTTTTTTTGGAAAATGATGTTTAATCAATTAATTTATATTAGTATTCTTTAAGGTGAGACAAACTCCAGAAGGCCAGCATTTGATTACAGCAATAATGAAACATGTGTGTGATATGAACTGATAAATATTGATTATGCTTAATGTTAACTGTGTTTACCACATATAAAATATACCAGTATGATGGTGCTTCTTTAAATTGTTGTGAAGATATTTTTGTTTGATTTTCTAGAAACTTGATGTGAGTGGTACTATTCTCATTTAAACTGTAATTGTGTCTCATTAACTTTGTAAGGGAACATGTATATAAAAAAAATAAGGCAATATATTTTCCATTTCATGAAGATACTTGCACAGGAAATTTTACATTCAAATTTATGAAGTCTTGACTCAGAATGAACTGAAAAATTATTTTACCTATAAAATTAAGATATTTTTTTTCTTTCAGAGATGAGAAACATGGGAATGGTTTCACGATATATGGATGCTTTATCACGGAAAGAAACACTAAAGACCTTATTTGGTTGCTGCATTATGACAACACTGCTACACTATGTCATCAAATTTGAACAAATCAGGGACCATGGAGACTATAGGAGTTTAAATCTTCCAGTAGATGAATCAAACATTGCAGAATTCCCGCCATTGCATTTAACAGAGTTTGAAACATTTCCCGTTGATGGGCCAGTACGAATTCCTAGAATAATACATCAGACATGGAAAGATACAGAAGTTCCGCGTAAATTGACGGGATGGGTTAAATCATGGTTAGAGAACAATCCAGAGTATGAATACTGGTTATGGACTGATGCCAGTGCAAGGAAACTGATTGCCGAGAGACATCTAAATTTATTGGATATGTTTGATAATTATCATGAAGGTATACGTAGAGCAGATGCCCTAAGATACGTGGTGCTATATGAATTTGGTGGGGTGTATGCAGACTATGGACGTGGAGAGCTTAAGAAACTTAGATCCTATGTTGAGAAAGTATTCGTGTTTCATGCCTCAAGAACCATATGAACACCCCATTTTATATGGTAACTTTGAGCATCTTGTTATCAATGCAGTAATGGGCTGTAGAGCTAAACATCCATTCATGAAAATGCTAATTGACAATTTACCATACTTTTCTCATATGTGGGATGTGCTGGACAGCACTGGTCCACATTTCTTGACAAATATATATAAGAGATACACCACAGAAACAACTATACCAGCAGCAAGTGATGATGGTGTATATTTAGCTCCAGCAGAATATTTCTTCCCAACAATTGACCCATCGAAACATTTCTGGTTCAGAATTCAGTGCTCAAAGTTTGAAAAGCTGACAAAGATTCAGCAAAGAGCTTGTGTAAGCCTGAAGACTAATGGTGGTAAAAGAAAACCATTAAACATTTCCTTCACTGATCATCACTGGATACATACATATCTAGATTTTAGAATATCTTTAAAAGGACCAGTCAGTATATATAGTGTTGTTCCATCTGCCAAAATTTATGGTAAAAATGTATGAATAAATGGAGGCAGCGTTTTATTTTCGTTTTCAACTGTTTAAGCAATATGTTTTGAAGTAATGCAAAAATATTTATGTTTTAACATCTCTATGTACATAAAATGTACCTAAGAATTTGTCTCAGAACTTTACTCTGAACTTCATTGGGTCTTTTGAAAATGTAATGGTATTATATCTTTTCAGATCCAAAACTTTTCTCTGTATGTGTAAAACTGACATGTTTCTACACTTTCCAATGTACATCTATCAGAACATTTCTATCAGAGTCATGTGATATGTTGCCTGTGTTTCACAGTTCCTCTCCAAATTTTAACGGATGATAAAACAGAAATTTGAAATACACACGTACATGTAATTTTGCCTTTCAGGCATGTAGGCCAAATGAAAGCCAGTCAGTCTTTTATGCTTTCATAGTACGACTTTTAAAACAATATCGGTGACACAGAAATGAAATAACTACATCAGATTTCAGGGTTTAAGATTTATCACACTGTGATATATTTTTTGGCAGTGTATAGTTTCTGGTTTTCATCTGTTCTGTTTAACCTTATAATCAACTTGCCGTTTTTGAACATACTTTATGCCATCTTTTGTTGATTTGTCATTGATAATCATTCATACGAGTTATTATCATGACTGGGCATTTATATCGGTGATTTGAGGATTCAGAATCCAACCTTTTATCATGTGATACATGCATGTGATATATACATGTGTAGTAACAAGTTAATTTATATTTTTAGTAGATTAAGGACTTTTAAAGTACATTTATTTCTGTGAAAAAATCTTATTTAGCATGGCTCATATCAATTACATGTATTCAGTGCAATACTATCATTAGGATTAACAAGAAGTTTTTTATCGAAGCACATAAGTACTGTACTGAGTCATCAATATCATAAAATGGTGGCTATAAAAATTCATCAAAGATCATTTTCTAACACCTTCTCATCTTGTTCATTTTTCTGATGAGAATAAGGTGATTTTTTCAGGTGTAAAACTGTAAGTATATGTTTAGAAAAAATTGAATTTATTTCTTGAAACATTTAGATAGTAGATTTTATTATGTAAACTGTGTAGGTGGGTTTTAAAACACGCTGGTTATTTTGTACTATTTTATTCAGTTTTCCATTTTCAAACATTTTTAGTTTTATGTAATATGATATAGATTTTACCGTTTCCTTGCATAAAATGTTAATGTATGGATTCCGAAGTGAAATAGTATAACGTTTATTCAAGATTTTCTTTGGACAACCAATAATGTATTTTTTTATTTCTTACATATTATTTTGAATCTTGCCAAGATGAGCCCTTTCTCAGAAAATTACCAGATAATAAAGTCAGTTTCATTACGAAACTCACAGTTTTCACATATTTTGCACAAGTGATTCTCATTGTAATGCATTATAGGTGAGTAACAAAAAAACTAACAGCTGTTGTATATAAGTGTATGATTTTATTTTTCAGTTTTGAAAATAGTCACAGATAGCAGGATATTGTTAATAAGTTCTCTTGTCTACTTTGCTGGAGCAATCGACCTGTGATAATATCTACCAGAAAAATGCAAAGATACACATTGTACCGGAGTTTTGTACCTTCATGTTAGTACCAATATAGTACCTTCATGTTGGTACTAGTTTTGTACCCTTCATGTTGTATGAGCAAAATTTTGTTTGTTCGTGTTGCATTAGTTTTGTAACTTGATGGTGTACATTGTACAACTGTTTTGTACATTCCTGCTGTACACATTAAAGATTGTCAGAGACAACACACATTTCATGAAAGCTTTAGACCAGCATTTTCTTTTTTTTTTCATAAGAATTGTTCTTAAACATTTTTAGCAGCTCACCCAAGCACACAATTGTTAGCTCCACTTTTCGAAGATAAAGAAAAAAAGTGTAGCTATTGCCATGACCCTCTCATCGGCATTTGTTAACCTTTTTGTTAAGGTCCATTTCTCAGAAACTATCAAAGCTATTCACTTCAGATTTGGAATACTTGAGCACCATCAAAATTGAAAGACATTTCAAAAGGGCAGTTAACCCTATGATACATTTTTGCACTGTCGTGCCTTTTTTTTTTGACTTAGAAATTCTTGGTTTACCTTTCTGTTAGGGTCAGTTTCAGAGATTCTCTTCAAACTTGGAATACTAGATCACCATCAGAATGTATTTCAAAAGGGTAAGTAATCCCTGTTATACATTTTTGATCTGTTATGCCTCTTCTGACTTATTATCCTCAGTCTGCATCATATCCAAGATACCGCTCAAGCACTATCACTTCTCACATCATTTTGGGAGCAATATTTTAGACTGCTTATAGGCTTTTGTCTTGGTATTTTGAAAGAAATCTGGCCCATTTCTTATAAGAGATACTTATTTTATGTTTTGGTGTAATTTTTCTCTATCAACTAATTGGTGAGACCTTTTCATATACTATTCCATATTATACTATTACTCAGGTGAGCAATATAGGCCCACGTGGGCCTCTTGTTTGACTTAGCTTATAATTTACTATCCAGCTCCGAGAAAAGTGGAGCATGCTGTCTGTAGATAGGTTTTGATTTTTTAATGTCTTTATATGAAAAGGTTTGCAACATTTTATGTTAAATGTGAAATATTTTACTATGTGAACTAAAGCTGTTTTTGTTTCATATTACCGGTAATTTATTGAGGGTATTTTGTTTGACTTTTTGGGTTAATAACATGTATGACGTGTATGGTATGCTATGTATGACATGTGTATGGTATGCAAATATTAAACATTTTGAATACAGTATGCCTGATATTTTGTCTTTTATATGTAATGATGTTCATTTTTTGTTTCAAATAATTCTATTCCATTAATTAGATTGAATGATCACAGAATGTGATTTCAAAAATAAGTAACTTGCCAAATGCATTTTTATATGCCCGAAGGGGAGCATATTATGTTAAGGTCAAGGGCATAATTGCACACATTGAGTGGATGATCCCTATACATTATGGAGATCAGTATGTCAAAGGTCAAGGTCACAGTGACCTAAATGTTTAGAATCATTTACACTCTGTAACTCGACAACCATTTTTCATTAGACTTCAGAATTCATATAATGGTTGCACACATTAGTGAATGACCCCTATTGATTTGGGGTTTAGTAGGTCAAAGGTAAAAAAATTCAAAATTTAGAGCAAATTATTTAATTCAAAAGCCTAAGGTTTCTTCCCTTATATCACAAATGCATCATACTTAGAAAGAACACCCTTTGGGCATATAATGCTCCACCCAGCGGTGCTCTTGTTTTTGTTTTGCAATCTGTTTCAGTAAAAGTGGATTGTATAAAGGGTTGAAAATTGTCATCTTGTGCAGTAGGATGAGTTTTATGATGGCATCAATGACAGCTTGCTTTCTGCTGTTACCATTTGTTTTTATTTATTTGATGGTAAATCAAATATTGCAAATCTGTACACCATCATAATAAATGATAACAGACTGCTGTACTTGGTTTTCATTTCTGATGTCCATAGTATTCCTTACAGTACATCATTCTGTAGAGTGGTTTAAATAACATCAAATAGCCATAATCAATCAGCTAGCACCCTTACAGAAGTCAGTCAAGAAACTTTTTTCAGAGTGGTTTCAATAACATCAAATAGCTATAATTAATCAGCCAGCACCCTTACAGAAGTCAATCAAGAAACTGTTTTCAAAGTGGTTTCAATAACATCAAATAGCCATAATTATTCAGCCAGCACCCTTACAGAAGGCAATCAAGAAAGTGTTTTCAGAGTGGTTTCAATAACATCAAATAGCCATAATTAATCAGCCAGCACCCTAACAGAAGTCAGCCTAAAGAGTGTTTTCAGGTTGGTTTCAATAACATCAAATAGCCATTATTAATCAGCCAGCACCCTTACAGAAGGCAATCAAGAAAGTGTTTTCAGAGTGGTTTCAATTACATCAAATAGCCATTATTAATCAGCCAGCACCCTTACAGAAGTCAATCAAGAAACTGTTTTCAGAGTGGTTTCAATAACATCAAATAGCCATAATTAATCAGCCAGCACCCTTACAGAAGTCAATCAAGAAACTGTTTTCAGAGTGGTTTCAATAACATCAAATAGCCATAATTAATCAGCCAGCACCCTTACAGAAGTCAATCAAGAAACTTTTTTCAGAGTGGTTTCAATAACATTAAATAGCCATAATTAATCAGCCAGCACCCTTACAGAAGTCAATCAAGAAAGTGTTTTCAGAGTGGTTTCAATTACATCAAATAGCCATAATTAATCAGCCAGCACCCTTACAGAAGTCAATCAAGAAACTGTTTTCAAAGTGGTTTCAATAACATCAAATAGCCATAATTAATCAGCCAGCACCCTTACAGAAGGCAATCAAGAAAGTGTTTTCAGAGTGGTTTCAATAACATCAAATAGCCATTATTAATCAGCCAGCACCCTTACAGAAGTCAACCTAAAGACTGTTTTCAGGTTGGTTTCAATAACATCAAATAGCCATTATTAATCAGCCAGCACCTTTACAGAAGTCAATCAAGGAACTTTTTTCAGAGTGCTTTCAATAACATCAAATAGCCATAATCAATCAGACAGAACCCTTACAGAAGTCAGTCAAGAAACTGTTTTCAGAGTGGTTTCAATAACATCAAAAAGCCATAATAAATCAGCCAGCACTCTTACAGAAGACAGTCAAGAAACTGTTTTCAGAGTGGTTTCAATAACATCAAATAGCCATAATCAATCAGCCAGCACTGTCAATCTATTGAGTAGTAGCTCGCACTGAGATTTTACTATGCAGCTTCAGTTATAGCGGTCAATTCGAATCTTATCCTCTGCTACATCAAATAGCAAAAGATTTTCGAAGTACAGAAAACACTAATGGATCATTTGTCTGAGTCAACATAGGAGCAGGTCACTGAGCAAATCAACCATTTATCTGAACCTATTCAGCAAAAACTCTGCCTCCATTCGAAATATTTCCCTTTGGCAAAATACTTGCAGAGTTTTTCAGCCAGTAAGTGAAGGGATAGAACTGCAAGATTTCTGCAGTTCAGGGTCAAGATATATCCCAGTCACAAAAGAATATTGCACAGAAAGCAATTCTGCATCAGCAACACAGCACTATAAGACAACTGAAAAAAAATGACTACAGAAAAATGTTTTTCCTCATATGACTTTCAAACTACTGGTCTTATATTTCAAGTTACTCAAGAATATTTTTAAAGTTATGCTACCAAAAATGTTCCCTTACACTTGCCTGCCTTGCTATTTTTAGTTTTACTGAGTATTTACAATGCATAGATTTCTTATTTGTGCTGATTTTTCTCTTAAGTACTTAATTCTGACCATATAATGGCATATGAGAAATGTAGACTGTCCAGTATAAAAAATTTCACATATTTTAAGATTTTACAAGAAACGACTAATTTAATGTCAAGAGCCGCTTCATTTCAAATCCACTTTTGCAAAGAAACATACCAGTATATGGATATATGAGGGTGGTTCAATAAATTATTTCATAAATGGTTTTTCAAAGAAACCATGCTACATAAAAGCATGGAAGTTTCATGCACTGGATTGTGGATACTTTCAAAACATACTATTGAAATACCAATTTAATCTGCTTAAACATGACTAAGTTTCTCGCTGTTGAATTATCTATAATGCTATTCAACTAATAGTATCTTAAAGGGATAATGAAACACGAAGAACAAAATTAGTGCCAACATTAACCCTTACTATGCTAAATATCTTAAATGGACTAGTCCATCTTTCAGTTAGGACAGATCCATTAATTGTTTGGAGTGCTTATTGAAAATTCACCAACTGAATGGCAAATAGTGCAGACCATGATCATACTGCATGGATGGTTGCAAACACAACTGCTGCCAACAGAAGTAGGGTTAAGGCCCAGGTTTCATTGCAGGTATCTAAAAACAAATATTTTCAGAATTGTGGCACATTAATGGCAGTTCTTTGATGTTAAGCTTTACGCTGGGTTAAAAAAATCTAAAGGGGGGGTTAAAATAGTCCAAGACAATAACTGTCCTAGAAAGCAAGCCTATTGTTGCAGCAACACTTAAAAACATTGCAGCAGTTAGGGGTATGATAGAAAAAGATGTTTAATATACTATTTCAAAATTCCTCATACATGTACCACAGCATTTCAGTATGGACCATTCCATCTGAATTACTTTGTCAGGAAATAAGGAAGCTTTGTGCTGGATGGGTCCCCAATTTATTGACACCCAACCAAAAGTCAAAGCCTTTTAAACACTTTTCATGAAAAATATAAAATAGGTAATCCCAATAAAATTTCCGAGCTCCTCTTGGCTTTGAATCTTTGGTATATTACTTTTAGCCCAAGGACACAAAAAAAATGGTCAAGTAAAAACCAAGCACTAGTAATGCCAGTCATTGCAAAAAGGACAAAAAGTGTTATGATTTAATATACCAATTTTTAATTCTAGTGGCACTTTGCAAGGAGGGTAAAACCATTAAGGCAAATTAAAAAAATAATAAAGTACTGCTTTCAAGACTTGCAGCTTATTCAGGTCAATGCATCGAACCACAAAGGTCAAATTGTACAGATTTTTTAGAACAAGAAAAAGTTATTCAGGTTGAGCATTCACCATATTCTCCAAACATAGGGGACTTTTTTCGCCTTAAGAATGATAGGGTAGTGTGGAAGGAAAAAGGGGATGTTGGAAGGGAAGTACCTCTAATGCTGACATCAAAACTATAACAATCTGATAAACAATTTCTTTCTATTTCATCAAATTTAACAAAGCAAATATGCTATCAATTTTACACAAGTTTCTTTTCAAGTTTATCAACTCCTTTTCTTTTTCCCTTTCTTCCCTTTAGCTGCCCCTTTCTTTGCCCCTTTTACCAAATTCTTGAACTGTCCCTTCATCTTTGCCTGTTTCCTGAAAATACAGAAACAAGAAGTTAAGATGTATTTGATGCTAAACTGATAATGCACTAATTTAATAATAATAAAAACATAACTAAACAGTGTTCTACAATTACATCATTCATCAAATAACTTAATGTATTATCTATCAGAGTTTATCATCGGTACCGGTTGTCCATATGACCGACACCCTGAGAGATAGGTAATTTTATGATGTGGGGGATAGTGCAAAATACAGAATGCATCCCATTGCAGGGACACTCCTTGTTCTTTTGCATGCTCAGTATACAGCACTGATACATGGGACCTCGGTTAGACATGTCATCTGAAAGACAATTATGTTAGTGGAGGAGCAACCCCTGGGTTACCAGTCCAGTGCGTTACCACTGGACCACTGATCTGCTCCTAATGTATTAACTTTTGATATCATCTCTTATGTAGACAAAGATACCAGTCTTGGATTCCTAAAAACTAAAGCGAACTCAGCTACATGTATACTTACATTAAATGTTAATTCAAATATGTTCACCATCAAGAAAGACAGTAAAATAAATTTCAGCACATGTAGAATATGACTTCTATAAGTGTTTTACCTTTTGTTGAGATTTCTGAAGTCTAGTGGAACATAAGCATATGGATCCAGTTTCCCCTGTTTCTTCACATCACCTTTACCCTTCTGAAAAATAAATTAGAAGTTTACGTACAGAAATTTGTTTTTTAAAAGAAGTCTTTTATTACTTAACATCCATTTTATTAATAAAGACTACTCTTAGTTATCTAACATGGTTTAACATCTGTAAAATTTGTAAAAATGTTTCAAGAAAACACCTGTCAAGTTAATCTCTATTGCAGTGATCTCCCCTACATACTTTCTATGCTTTATATGACTTATTTCCCCCTCACCCCCAAGAAATTATATTTGCCTCTGTTTAATTTAACGAAATGATAAATGGTAAAGTATTATTGACTTAAGATGTCAGGATGTAATAAAACTGAAAAAGAAGGGGCTTTTTTTCAAATTACTTTCTTCCATTACCATGTGCAGTATCTGCTTTAATGAAAGGGAAGTAACTGGTGCAAGGTGATTGCTGTTAAACTGGATGTGAAAGTGTTGGTGGTGAAGAAAACTATCAGGAGTTTTTCTTTTTATTACAGAATATCTCTCCTATTTTATGTACTGAAAAAATTCTTTTGCTACTGGAAACTGTGAAACTTCAATCACACTACTTCTACTGCTAGGCAATACTATCACAACAGACAATCTCACCCGTCATACCCTAATGGAACTTTTTTTTTTTAGTCTCCAATATAATGCTAAAACTACTGACCTTTGACCTGTACTCAGCACCATATTCTGGTTTTCTTGTTGGTTTGTCTTGTTTGCCTAATGGTCTGTGTATACCACTACCACCAGCTGTAATGAGAAGAACAGACATACAAAAATAATCCAACTAACAAACCTGACTATAAATTTTAAGCTGTGTAAGAAAATTTCAAAACTTTACACAGAGAGACACATACTACACTTAAATCAAACTAAAGTTTTGCTGAAATTTAAAATAAAATCATTGTAAAAGTGTGCACAGTTTAGAAACAGAAATATTTTCTGAAACAGAACTATTAAACTGTGGGGCTCAGAAAGGTCAAAACCCCTTCAAATTAGTCAGAATCTTTAAGGATGTTTGTACCTGTTCCAATTAGCAATTTCTTGTCATTAAACAGTGAAGTAAACTGACCAATCACATTCTTCACATCAATAATTATAATGACAGATTTATTTCTGAACATGAAATAATCTGTAACTGAACACTTACCTTTATATTTAGGTGGACTGGCTCCTTCATCATCTGATCCACCCAGGTCTTCCAACTTTCTTTTCTTTGTTTGTTTTATCTGAAAGTATATAAGAAGATAAAACAACGTCTTAAATTTGCTTGTATTCTGTAACACTACAAGGTCTTTGAAAACTATGTGACCTTTGACATTGATCACAGACCTGTATAAATCACCCTCTATCATGAAGTATGCAAACAATTTCAAATATACAGAAAATAAAACTTCTTCCATATATTACATAGCACCTGACAGAAACCCAAACAGACAAACCTTTCCAGTATCTCTTCCTTTTTCCAGAGCTTCCAGTAACTCATCAATATCTTCATCATCACTGCTGCCTCCTTCAAAAATAAATGACGATATAAAGACATTTTTGGTCAAATCTATGAAAGAAAAGTTCAACCTGCTGTCTTAATTAACGTTAACTCTTGGTAAATAATTATGAACAGAACATATTCTTCCACAGAAGATCTCAATACAGTCACACTGGTACAAAGTTAACATTAGCATGACTTCTTCTTTTTCTATTAAGATATTCATTTGTAAAAGTTATTAATGGTCTGATCTGAAGACAGGTCAGTGCTCCCCAAAACACCCATAAGAAGTGGGGGAGGGGGACAGGAAAGTCCTTGTAAAACTTCAGGAGAAGTCCATGTCACCCCAAAGTTTTGAAAAGTAATGTCAGAAGTGTTACTACTCAGTTAACAGAGAATTTCCTGAAAACCCTATTTTTCTTCCCCTCAAACCAAAAATGAACAACACTGCAGGTGTGCACAACAGATTATGAAATCAAAGATAATATACTAGAAAATAATTTTCTGTTCACAAGATCAAGCAATCAATATACCTTCTTCATCACTTGACTCTGTGATAATAAGGCGACCATCTGGTGCTGTCTTAAACCCAGAATCTGGCTTCTTTGCCTTCTTTTCAACTGGTTTAGTTGCTAAAACAAAGAAAAATGAAGCACATGTTATTATAGTCTGCCTCTGAATAACAATTATCTTCACCTCTCTAACTGAAAGGGTGGGTGGCATATTATGATGATACAGTGTGTACATTCAAGCAACACTAAGCTACATGTATCTCTATTTGCTTTAGTTCTTTTGGAAGCCAAGATGTAGGTATTCATTATGAAACACTTGGAATGTTTGGCTTTTTCTGATGCTCACATACAGGAAAAGAAGTTGTGACCAAAAAATTTAGAACTTATTTTTTCAAGCATGGGATTTTCTCAAGACTCTACCTACCCATGACTTTCTTTGCAGCAGATGTATCCATGAAGTCGGTGATGTCATCATCCCCACCTTCATGAAGCCACGCCTTCCCCTTGTCCTGCTGTGCTTTTAGTGTTCTTTTGGCTTTCAACTTTGGCCTCTTCTCTTGCTCCTCGTCCTCAGAATCTGAGTCTTTTAGAAGCTCATCAATACTGAAGTAATAAGAGAAGAAGTACTTGCACTAAAAGTCAATTCAAAGCTTGTTTGTAGAAGCACTTCATGTATTCAAGCAATTATTTTAAGGATATGCAGTATACAAGTACATTTAAAAAATCTAAGATGCATATACAAGTCCCATTCAAACACAACATCAAAAGGAGACAGTAACAACATTACTGAGCCTATAGCATTGACTCAATTTCTTTTTTTTAACAAGTCAACCAACTACTGTAACAAAAAATTCAGTGAATTATCAAAAAAAATTTTAAATAAACTTTTCTGACTGAAGTAAACATTACATCAACTTAATATATAGTTGTTCTGACTTAAAGTTTCCAGGGATAGATGTAATTCAGAAGACAAAATGTTCCATGGAAATTTCCAATGAATGTGTACTTATGATGGAAATTTCCAATGAATGTGTACTTATGACGGAAATTTCCAATTAATGTGTACTTATGACGGAAATTTCCAATGAATGTGTATATACCTTTCAGGTTGGGTATTAAAGTGTTCTTCATTATCTTCACTCTCACTACCATCATCTTTATCTTTCTTTTTCTTCTTTGCTCGTTCCATTGTTTTACGTATGTTGACAAGCTGTTTGTGTACACTCTCTGGTGCCATCTTAAAAATAGTCTCAAACCTGAAGAAAAACCACATTTTTAAAATAGTCTCTAAACCTGAGGGACTATTCAAATATGAAACAAGATTTCTTCTAAATTTCCAACATAAAAATTTATTGTTAATAGATATTTTAACCTACCAAATGGTGGAAGGTTTTATCTTATCCTTTCACTGACTGAATCTAAAGACTTCATTCCACAAAATTTCCACAATTCTTATTTAATAAAATGAGATCTGCCTGTTGAAAATTGATCTTTTGAAACAAGAAGAAACATTTCTGTAAAACATACCCAAATTTTCTGATCAGTTTTGTGTACACCTCCTTTGCTTTAAATCTAAAATGATGGTGGCAATCTTCCTTCATACTGGTCAAGCTGGACATCTGTAAAAGGAATTCACAGTGACCACAGACAATCTTTATCTTAATCTTCAAACAACATCCTTTTTATTAATGTATATTTCATTAAAACAGAACAAAAAGACTTGGGACTAAAATCACAAGTCAGATTTCAATTTCAGAACACATGCAACATGCCCAATAATTCTCTAATTTAAACTGAAGGCTACAATGTACCCTAAATTTGATAAAGCAGTAATATTTGTTTAAAGCTATTGTAATACTTACACATAAAAGCTTTTTGTGACTGATTTATGTCTCTGATTTACATGTAAATAGCGTTCTAAAGTATTAACTTCCAAGCTGACTCCGACAGTTTATACTTTTGAATAATAAAGATCATTGTAAATGAATGCTCTTACCATATCAGTTTAAAACAAGCAAAAAAAGGTTTCCATACATTAATCATAAGCAAACTTACAATAGATTTAAGGTACTGTGCGAGTGTTGTTACCGGGTAAGTTGCCACGGTAACCTTGGTAAATGCCAGAGCACTCTGCACAACCTCTCGTGACTTGGACTTCAACAGTAAACATACACTATCTATGACTGATTCCAACATTTCACTGGATACTTTGTCTGTAATACACAAAGATTTAATTAATACAATCTTCGTTATATCTTTTTTGTAACCTGAGAATTTGTCTAAGTAATTTTTTCTTGTCAATACTTTTGGCAAGGCAAGAAAGATGCAATACAATAAAAAATGGGACTCTACGAAATAAAATGATAAGGCCCTTTGCCAAATTTGAAGAAGTGTGTTTCCACCACTGAGTGTGAAAATCTTGAATTTGGAAATGTTTAAATGATAATTTTTGTGACATACAATACACATCACACATTACTGTAACTAAGTACTGCCAATGTTTAACAGATCATTTCTGTGACACATCACACATTACTGTAACTAAGTATTGCCAATGTTTAACAGATCATTTTTGTGACACATCACACTTTACAATAACTAAGTACTGTCAATGTTTAACAAATCATTTCTTTGACATATGATACATCTCACACTTAACAATAGCAAAGTATATATAAAACTATTAAAAAAAAAACTGAGATGTTCTATGGTCTAACTATGGTATGCTGTTCATCAAGGATGTGCCTAGTTGTATGGCCTCTTGTTGTTTTATTTATTTATATGTCCATATATTTCTCTTGCCTAAAGTGATAGTAACATCCTGTGGTCAGGTACACTAATGCAACATGTCTTCTGTCTCCATACATTTCATAAAATGAGCTTTGTTTAGGGTTGTCAGCATTACAATTACCAAGCATATAAAAATGAAAGGCCTTACCTTTAAACTGATACATGATTCTGGTAAGGGCCAGTAATGTGGAACTTATCATTAGTGGAGAGCCAGCAAACCCTGCCATAACCATCTTAAAGTACTCTTCCAAAACAGCTGAAATAGGAAAAGAAAAAAAATGAAATCAATACAAATTCAATGTCTATTGTTTTGTAACTCACAATCAAATTCTATAGAACTTTATATCCACATTGAAAACAAAAGCATTGCATTTGCTGTCAATCACACCTTTAAGCTTTGCTTTTTAACAAACCAATATGCTAGTTTCAACAACCTTAAATCACCATCATCGGAAATTGCCCTCCTTCCCTCCCCCACCTCTACATAATAGTTTTCATGCAACACTGAAAATATGAAAGAATTAACTACAATGTAAACATGTATGTGAAATTTTTTTATTGTTTCAGAAAGACTTTAATAGGGTTTCAAACATGGTTAAAGCTGATTTAATTTTTACAAATCTGTGTCAGTCAGTATCCTTTTAGAAATGGTCTTAAAGGACAAAATCATGTAAGCAATAAAAAAGGTCGTACTATTTTCATTGTTGTCTGCCCAGCGTAATGTAGCGTTACCCATTTCAACTAGGAGATTATAAGCTGCTGTCCTGGCCCTCTCTGCCACTTCCTTTGTACATAGTATTGCCTGAAAATAACACATACACCAATCTATAATGCAAGATCTCATACTAAGGAGTCATATATTCAATGAATCTGAGTAATAATCAGGTAATGATGTTAAAAATTCCACATGACTGAACATATTTACTCCATACTGATATGTTTTGACTACCAACTTTGGATTTGTTTACTTCTGTATTGAATTCTGACCTTACCTCAGGAACTACAGCCAACAGGAAATCATCTTGCCTAGTATCTAGCAGTTGGAATATGTTTATAAGGCATCTTAAACGGGGCTGAAATAATAAAGACAGAATCTTACAAATTTTTATCAAAGCATTTATTTTTATATATCATCTTAAATATGAAAAGGAAGAAATGAACCATATCCAATCACTTAGTAAAACCATACACCTGTTTCCTCTTCTGAATATACTTATTAGGCAAAAGTATGTTACCCTCTACAAATGATAAAGTCAGTTAATAGGCCAAAGTGAACAAGGGAGCCAGTATCCAAGCTGGGCTCAAAATATTTCCTGTACTTATTCAAGCAATAGCACTGATTCTGAAAGACAAACTGTAAGAAACTGCCCGTTTTCCCTTATTGGGAGACAAGATCAGTTGTTGGGCTAAAACCAGGACCATAATTCAGTAAAATGTTAAACTAACACTTACAGCTTTAGATGAGGGACTAGAAGCAGACAAGGAAGACAGCAGTGAGGTTTGTATGGCAGACAGGTTGTCCATCACAAACTCCCTTGTCTCTGGTGACTTTCCAGAACACATCTCCTCCAGTATACGATAACACTTCTTCTGTAAAGACTTGTCTAAATCCTGCAAGATAAGCACAAACTATATTTCTAACAGTACATATAAGTAACTTATAGCCCACTTAATTTTCAAATTCCAGTAAAAAAAAAAAAAATATCCCATCTGATGAAGGCATTTTAAAATGGACCAACCCCAAAATGGAAAACCAAGAAAAGACCCCCCCCACCGCACACACATCCACCTTTGCCACTATATGGGGAGGGATATATGTTTTACTGTAATGACCTCAAGTATCTCTAACCTCTAATATTTGGTCATACCCAGGCAGTCAGTGCAATTAATAAATGTTCCTGGGTGTCCAACCAGTTTGCTAATCAATCTCTATGCATGTGAAGGACTGTTTCCTCACATAAGTCAGAGGTGAGGGACAAATGACCTTTAGAGGTGTAGTCCAAGGTCAATTATCACAGATAAATTAAGCTGGTCCTGGTGGTCAATGAACCAAGAACCCCTTGACTGAAAACCTGATGCTCTTCCGACTGAGCTAGCTGGGTCAGTAGTTAACCTGATATAAAAACTTCTATGTTTTGTACTGTGTAAAACAGACAGTTGATCACACAAAATAACACAAGTATCATGTAAAATGTAAAACTGCTAACAACTTACCTCAAGATGTTCAATAGCTATCTGGAACACAGCCAAGAGCTCTGTTTTGCCCAAATATGGTAGAAATGCAATCAGAAGATCATGCAAAGCATATCTGAAAAGAAAATACATTTTCTACATTCATTAAACGCCTGATCATACAATTTTGTTTGCCGACATAGAAAAATATCATGTATAGTCTGAAGAGTATAACATAAACAAAAACTATTGAAAGCAGTAATGAAATACATGCACAGTTACTAGTTAAGGTAAAACTATTTTTTGTTGTTGTAATTTTCTGCCTTTGTTTAGCCTTAAAAATGATTTAAGCCAAAAAACAAAGCTAAAGTGCACAAACCTTTTATATGACGAGATATTTTCTTCTTCTAATTTTTCTCTGCATTTTTCACAGTATGTTTGCACAGACTGAAAAGTAAGACAACAAAAGTAACATCTACCTGAATAATTAATGGTTAATCGTATACCATAACTAATATTGGCACCTGATAAGCTTACCATCAAGAATGTAAACAAAAATCTTAAAAACTGGTCAAAAGTTGTTTAAGATAAAATATAGCTATTTTTGTCTGTTACTTGTAGTTAACATTAAAGGCACAATTTCACTTACAAAGATATTCATATGTGTTACAAGTATGCTTCTAACTAACATTCAGTAACTTGATGATACATTAACTTAAAACAAATCAGCTATAGTCGTGTGGGAAATCACAAGGCCCTAAGCAGATCTCAAATTATTACAAAACGCCAAAGGCCCTAAGCAGATCTCAAATTATTACAAAACGCCCAAGGCAGATCTCCATTTATTACAAACACATTGTACAATATCTGTTATAACTTTAAATGCTCTATAGAAGAACAGTTGTAACAAATATCATTACTGTAAGTATAAAACATCTACCATGTTTGTCAAGAAAATGTAATAAAAAACAGTCAGTTTACATCACTAATCCACAAGCAATACGACATCATACCAATTTATCAGAATCTGATTACCAATAATTAACAAGCAAAATCTTCCTGAAATCCTAAAGTTCAAGTGAAATCTTTCAGGATGATAAGCAACACTGTTGTAGTTATCCTGTTTATCAGTATATGTGATAACAAACAATCCTGTCAATCAGGTTATTCAGATCACAGTTCTACCTGTCTATCAGTAATTTGTAGATAACATTTGACAGTTTCTAGCACAGCAAGTCTGGCTCCATCTTTTTCCTTCACAGGATCTGTTGTGTACAGGTTGAACAGGATAGGCAGAAAGTTCTTGGAAAATTTTGATAACTCCACCTTAGCTGTGTCTGCAAGTACCAGAAATACACATTTCTCATTACTGTAACATAAAAATAATTGAAAAAATTTACAGAAATTCCAAAATTAATTATCATACTCAAAGAACATTTACTGAAATGTTACGTTCTTTTATACAGAAGGCAGGCCTCAATGTTACAGAATTACAAAGAGAAGTTGTACTGACCATCAGAGATGCTCTGGTTGATGAGTTTTCTCAGAGAAGCCATCACGTCCATTCTGAGATCATCTCTCTCACTGATGGCAGTACCCAGTACCTTGGCTATCCCTTTGAAAGACTGAAAAACATAAACCTTATCTTTTATCATTCAGCCATTTTTTTTCCTCAGAGTGCTAAGAACTGATACACTGTACTTTTGACAGGTAGAAAAGTTGTTTGATTCAATAAATCTAAACTATTTTCACAAACAACGAGGGAAAAAAAACAACAAAACATGTACTTACATAGTCTTCTCTAAGCATAACTCTTTGTTACTGTTGTAAGCTGACTGCCAACATTTCAGCCTGTTGCCAGATGAAGAATTTGCTCTTTTGACAATCTGAATGCAAACCAATTAAAGCAAGGAATGCACTAGGACATTCTATCCTTAAACTGCAATATTCAGGCTGAGTCAAAACAGGTCAATCTTCTAACAGAAATGTGAACCATGTACTGTTACCTGAGCTAAATCAGTCGGTCTTGTACAGAAGCCGGGTAGGAATGACCAGATCTGTAGCTGTAATGTCTCATATGTCTTGGAGGCCACAATATTCTGCTGGTCGGACAACTCTAATGCTGAAACACACCAAGAAATTTTTTTGTGAAAAAAGTCAAATTCAAAAGTGTTTGCAGAAATACTGAAGGTAATCTGTACTGTCTTGAAATGGTGCCTTAAAAAAAAGAAAAAAGAAAAAAAAAAACTGAATGTAAGCTGTCTCTATCTGAAGAGAATACAAGTGAATAGTAAATATATTCCTGCACCTAATATCCACATGGTTCTAGAAAGATACTAGAGATGGTTGACAGAGATTGACCAAGTTAAATGGAACATCGTCTGTCAAATTTAAAAACCCATGAAGAATTTTGCTTCAGTAAATATTTCTTGTTACTGGAGGTAACAAGACTGAAGTCTACCTGCTAAAACACCTACCTCTTTCTCTCAGCTTGGCTGCCAGGGGTAGAAAGTAGGAAGTGAAGAAACCAAGCTCTGTTTCCTGTACATTGTCGCGTATCACAGGTAATAACCAGCTTCTTGGAAAATCCAGGTCATCACTGAATTATATAAAATACACCTGGTAATTAATAATAACAACAAGAACCTGATATTGAAATTTTTACATTGTGTTCAGTTTTACATAAATAACAGAACAACTAAGACTTGTGATGTAAAGAAAGATTTTGTGTGAGAAAACTGGATTCAATACATGTAGGTGTACTTAGAGAAACATCTAAGTCTGGCTAGGTTGCAAGACCCAAATGAACATATGACCATTTCTATCATGACACTGCGTACAGTTTGCAAAGATTACCACTGAATATGATTCAGAGGTGAAGAAAATCTTAATGCCATTTTTCCCCAAATCATGCCATTTTTGGTTTCTTCTCAGCTTTGCTGGTTTTACATGTAGGATGGCCTTTTCTTGCTTTAATGTTTTCTAAACTTAAAGTCCTGTCATGATTTAATTACTCCAAGTTTGAACAGATTGCAAACCTCTGTCCTGTTATCTGTAATGGTATCGCACTAAGAACAGCCTTGGGGCCCATCGTTTTAACTGCACATCCTACTGCATGATCCAGCTCACCTTTGTATGGGAACCGTACACTCTCACGTAACTCTGCTATAGTAGACAAACTCTGAAACAATGGCATAGAAATCAACGTAAAATCTGACTATTTAGATTCAATTTTTTTCCTTTTAACTGTATAATAAAGTAGACTAAAGTTACCCCTACCTATTGTGAAACCACCTAGAAACAGAAAATACAAACGACATAAATGTACACCAAAAGAAGGCAGTTTCAATATGTCAAATCTTGTCAGAGAGTCAGTTTAGCTTGAAAGGACCTTAGTAAGACAGGAGGGCTATGATAGCTCTGGATCGCTCACCTGAGTACTTTGGCTGTAGGTTTGCTGTTAAGCAGTATTTCATTTTTTAATTGAAAATATGTAAGTGCCTACAAACAAAATATGTAAAATATCAGTCAATAAATAAAGGCTCTATGACAGAAAGTAGAAATATCTATTATAAGCTATGGTGACCTTGACCCAGTGACTTTAAACCCTACCCATGGGTAGAGGTCCATGCAAGGAACCTATATACTGAATATCAAAGATATTGGTCTATAAATGAAGGCTCTATGAGGTACAGTAGATAAATCTATTTTTAGCCTCCGTGACCTTTAACCTAATCTAATAATTTGAAAAAGCTTGATGAAGCTTGCTTCATGCCAAATTTTAAAATTCTAGGCCTTGTGGTTTCAGACAAGAAGATTTTTAAAGATCTGCTTTTTTACATATTAAGGGCCCCTGGGGCGGGGCAAATTTTGACCCCAGGGCCAACATTTAAACAATATTGGTAAAAGTTCTTTAAACAATACTCAACACCAAATATCTAAGGTCTACACCTATTTGTTTTGGAGAAAAATTATTTTTCATGTTTTTCCTACATAAATCTATCTAAACCAAGAGAACCCTGGGGCGTGGCCAATTTTGACCCAGGGAACATAATTTGAACAAACATGGTAGACATCCACTAGACAATGCTACATACCAAATATCTCAGCTGTAGGCATTGAGGTTTCCAGTAAGATTTTTAAAGATTGCCTTTTTTACATATTAAGGGCCCCGGGGCTGGGCCAATTTTGACCCCGGGGCCAATACTGGTAAAGGTTCTCTACACAATAATCCACACCAAATATCTAAGGTCTAGTCCTATTAGTTTCACAGAAAAATGATTTTTCATATTTTTCCTATATAACTAGATGTAAACCAAGAGAACCCTGGGGTGTGGCTAAAAATGTGTAAATACATATGAGATTAAGTCACAGACATAGCTGATTAATTCATTTGATGGAATTCTTCAGACAAAAGAAAAGATGTGTAAATACCACCACCTTTCCATGAAATTTTCTTTTCTATCGAACAAACTTTCCTTATAACTTTCAAGACCAGTTTTTATGCTGGAACATATCCAGAATTTGATCTGACATAGTTATATTGACAAACACTGGCAAGCTGAGAGAATGAAGTTAAGAGGATGAATGTTCACATACCTTTTTAAATGCTGTTGGACAATGTTTTCCAAGACTCTGAAATAAGAAAAACAGTACTGTTAATTTATTAATAAGCTTCCCCACACCACACATTTGTCATTATCTTTAGTGTATGATTTCATTCAGACTGTGACTCAGTAATTTACTGTAAACAAGATGTTTTTTCTGATCTGCTTGAACGAGTCTAGCTCTCTCGTTGACCTTACATTTCAATCTATACAGTTTCCTTGTATTTCCACCAACACATTTTCAGCTTGTATTTTTTCAATGAACTTTTCAATAAAAAAGCTGCAGGTATAAATTTATCACTATGTTAAATTCAAACTTATAATTGGAGGTAGTTTAGTTCAATTAAAACTATTAAACAAACTTGTAGAAGTATATCTGAGGACATTTAACACTTTCGATATAACAAATAAGGTCTTTCAATGTTATCTGTAAATACCCAAGAAAAGGCTATCATGGAGAGAGATGGTACATGTAAGGAGATCTCCTGAAAAAAGCAATGACAGTGAATTGGGACTCTTGTTACCTGGTATAGTACAGCAAACATCTGAAGAACCAGTCCCCAGGATGCATGGAACTGATAGCCTAGACCACTCTCCATTGCCTTTATCACTTTGTGTATTGCTGTGTTCCCACCTTCTGTGTTTAACTGTAGCGCCAAACTATCAGCAATTGGTGCAATACAGCTACTTATCACAGACTGAAAATAACAAGAATGATTGTTCTGTTAAGAAATTAATGGAACCCAAATGCCATTTCAGAGAGACAGATGCCTCTTTCTCTTATGTTACTTTATCAATATTAAGATTAAATGTATCTGTAGCTCTCAAAAATACCTTCAAGATGTAATATCCCTTAGAGTAAAAATCAATTTATTATACATTTATGTCAGTAGAATGAACTGAAATGTTTGTTGTTGTTCTTTTGAAATAAGAAAACACTTAAATCAAAAACAAGCAGACAGAAAACAAGACTAACCTTCAATAATGCTTTTACTTATTAACGAGAACTAAACACTGTTGCAATGGTTCTTATACATGGTCGTCTGAATCATTTTAGTGTAATGTATACATGTATACCTTTAAAGACTTTGCTGCAGCTTGGGTGATTTCTGGTTTTGCTGACAATAAACACACCATCCCAGCTGAGAACAGTCTTGGTAAATGACTCATACACAACTTGCCATCTAAACTGTAAAATAAATGTCAAACTTCACCATCAATCAGGAACTTAATCAATGTTAAGAGAATTCTGTGCCTCAATCCAATATTTTCTAAACATTTTGTTATATAAATTATGTTTCTATGCATATAAAATGTATTTTGATGCAATTAAACATCGTAAAAGTACTTGTAATTCCAGTCTGTAGTCATTACTTATGTCTTATATTATAAACTTTTGCCTTACATTGTCAACTGCTTGTTTCTACATTTGTTCTACAAGTGTTAATACAGGGAAACGCCTGGGGCTGCACCTGGGGCTACTGAAGAATCCAAGACAGACATAACAAGAGAAAAGCTCAAATGTAGAGCTACTGAAGAACCCAAGACAGACATAACAAGAGAAAAGCTCAAATGTAGGGCTACTGAAGAACCCAAGACAGTTGTAACAAGAGAAAAGCTCAAATGTAGGGCTACTGAAGAACCCAAGACAGAGGTAACAAGAGAAAAGCTCAAATGTAGGGCTACTGAAGAACCCAAGACAGATATAACAAGAGAAAAGCTCAAATGTTGGGCTACTGAAGAACCCAAGACAGATATAACAAGAGAAAAGCTCAAATGTAGGGCTACTGAAGAACCCAAGACAGACATAACAAGAGAAAACCTCAAATGTAGGGCTACTGAAGAACCCAAGAAAGACATAACAAGAGAAAAGCTAAAATGTAGGGCTACTGAAGAACCCAAGACAGACATAACAAGAGAAAAGCTCAAATGTAGGGCTACTGAAGAACCCAAGACAGACATAACAAGAGAAAAGCTCAAATGTAGGGCTACTGAAGAACCCAAGACAGACATAACAAGAGAAAAGCTCAAAAGTAGGGCTACTGAAGAACCCAAGACAGACATAACAAGAGAAAAGCTCAAAAGTATGTACATCTACATTGTTTATCTGAATGAACCAAAATATGAATACTGTAACATACATGTAGCAAAGATAAGGAGAAAAGAAATACCTGAGAATTAAAATACTAGTAAAAAAACATTTTAAGACTAGTTGGCACTTTCAGGTAAAGTGCTGTAAGGCAATCAAAGATTAAAACCTTAAATTTTCTAAGTCAATACCCTTTTTTACTTAATAGAATTTACTTACCTAGACAAATTTATGTGTGCTGTTTCCATGACAACTAGCCATGCTTGAGTTGGCTGGACATCATTTTCTGATGGCTGGTAGTCATAAAGAGCCTAAAAGATAAACATTGAAAACATCAAAGGTTACAGAAATGAGTAAAAAAATTTATATATATACTGTACCTGCAGTAGGATTTTTTTCACAACAGAAGATTTTCAAAACTGGTTGATTTTAACTGACGTTAACATCCTCTCACAAAGTCATATCAGTTAACCTAACCATTGTTATTGTGAAGGCCCAGTAACAGATTCCCATTCTCCATAAGAAACTGCCCACTTTCTAGTATAAAAGGTAATGGTTGGTTGTAGGTCTTGAACCCATGACCATCCATCAGTTAGAGGTTAAGCAGCTCTAACCACATTTCCATGGAGACAGGTCTTTTCAACATTGTACAAAAGAAAAAATCATAATATTTTTTAAATGCAAAACTCATTCGTAACTTTTCATCAGAGAATCTGCAAGCCAACTGTCATAGATTTGAATCAACAGATCAGATTCACTATCATGTTGGCATCCCTAAAAATAACTTTAGGATTCCAGGTAATAACTAGATTATAACAAAATATTGATGGTTCAATCTCTTTGATTCATACATGTATGTATTTCTGAGCCACTAAAAGAATTTCTAGGTGTTTAGTTTGCAACTGCCATAAGTTAGCAAAGACAATCACTATAGATCTAAATGATTCCTTATGTAGTGGCGTTTAGTATAAATACATGTGTATACTCTGAAAATTTTGTCTATGAAACATATGGAAATCTTACAGTTATGATCTGTGCATTAAGTTCTGCTGGAAGGATTTCAGGTTTGGGTTTTGCCTGGAACAGAGCATGTAGTGCCTGCATACTGCTAGCTGTAACCATCTGAAAATAAAGAAATTGAATGTATTAATCAGTTACACCTTCAATGCAGTAATATCACATTATATTTAAGGTACGGCAAAAAGTCCTGTCAGATGTTCAAAAAATGATAAAGGCATATGTGCATGTATTGAAATTGCTGTGCCACGACAGAATAACTGTACAAAAGACAACTGCACAGTCAGATTAAGGTATAAACTTTTCTCTATTGGATCAAACAATTTTCAATCAAAACCTCTTATAAATATTTAAGATATTTTCCAAATTGAAAGATTTCCAAGACAGTGAAGAAATTTAGCTGACTTGCAAATGTAAGGGTAAATGTACATAACATCATTTCACAGGATATGAACAACCTACATTTCTCTTGTTGATCTGTTTCAGGATATAAATGTTTAAATCAGAACATCAGAATATTACATCTATTTCTCTTAATGAATAGAAAGCAAAATCTCTACAGAAAGTTAATAAGCAATGAAAGATGGCAAGGGAGATAATATTCCCTAAAAGAACATTTTAGTGTATGAGATGTACTTACAACGTTGCTTAGTGTCATGACGCGGAGTATAGTTTCACAGACTGTTTTCACACTGTTCTGCGGAAATACTGGAAGGACTTGTTTCAGTAATGATAATGTGTGAAGTGTATCCAGGGCTTCTCCCATACCTGTAAATATCAAACTTACAATAACTACATGTATACTATGAATGAACAATAACAAAAATATTTTCAAGCTCATTTGTCAAAAAAGAAATTGGCATGCACTCTTAAACTGAGTACTCTTACATGCAAATTTAAGTAGAACTTCATTGACCATAAAACCACAAATTCTAGTTATAGAATTCTCTTTACCCTGTCAAAAGTTCTAAAAAATGTAAGGCAACAAATCTAACTAGCATTTTATTTCATATGCAAGTTTTCATATGCCACATTATTTCCCCTTTAAATTCATAATCTTGGTTTTGCTAATTAAAAAAGACTGGACATCATTTGAAAAATTTCCAGTGGTTTTCACTTTGACTATCAAAATATACAATGGAAGATCTATCATACAAAATGGTCTGGATGGTTGAACTACCAAAGTAATGATGAAGTTTCTCAACTGATGTTTTTAGCCTAGTGAAATATTACAGCCTGGATCAAAATGACTTACCTCCTGTAGATTCAATAATCTGTATACAGTGTTTGGCAGTCATGGCGGCTGCAGGGTGGATCAGGGGCGCCTCATCTTGCAACATAAACAGACTACCCTTCAACACAATACAGACACCTTGCTGGGCTGCTCTACGTATCTATATAAAAAAAACATTCAGAGAAACAAAATATGATTTTTTTCGATTTTTTTTCTCTAATTTTTGCAAATATATAACCATAAGACCATCAGGATAACTTTTTGCTGGAAAATCAAACATTTCACAATGCTTGATACAACAGCCTTTGAGATATCACTTTGCTAGGTATAACCACCTTTAAAATCTGTCTTTGCCAGTTATTAAGACCTTTAAGATCTCTCTTTACTAGATATTAAAACCTTTAAGGTCTCTTTTTTGCGTAAGATCTCCATTAGCAACATAAAACAACCTTTGAGATCTCTCTTTGCTAGATACTTAAAAGTTTAAGATCTCTCTTTGCTATAACATGTATCAAGACTTTTGATATCTCCTTTTGCTAGATATTACAACCTTAAAGATTATCTTTGCATGACACTAAAACTCTTAGGATCTCTTTGCTACATAATGAGACCTTTGAGATCTGTCTATGCTACATACTAAGACCCTTAAGATCTCTCTTCACTCGATTTTAAGACCATTTAAGCCCTCTTTACAAAATATTACAGCCTTAAAGATTTAATTCTGCTAGGTATCATCACTCTCGAGATCTCTCTTTTCCATATAATAAGATCCTTTAAGATCTCTCTTTACTATATTTTAAGACCCTTTTAATAAGATACGTCTTCACTAGATTTTAAGTCCCTTTAAGCTTTATATTTACAAGATAGTACAGCCTTAAAAATATCTCTTGGCTACATATCAAGTCCCTTAAGATCTCTCTTCCCTAGATACAAAAAAACCTTTAAAACCCCCTTTTGTTAGATACTAAGACCTTTAAGATCTCTCTTCACAACTACTTTTGGCAAAGGCAACAACAATCGTCACCTTTTCTGGCAGACCTTGGTAAAATCATGAAATCAGAAGTTCGTGAATAACGCATTACACTTAGAACTAAGCTTAAAAACAACAGATTTATTACCTTAGGTTTCTTGTGTGTTATAAAGGTCAGGAGACCTTTGTAAATTTGTTGTGTGGAGGAGTTGTTCCATATAGCTCTTTCTTGTGAACGTAACAACAGGGCAAGAGACATTATCAACTGAAAAGCAGAATAAGGAATAAAGTCATATAGGAACTCTTGTTGTAAGTAGGGAACAGAAGTCAAGACTGTGTAACTCTTTCTTGTGTTGTGATGCAACAGCAGAGCACAGAGACATGAAAACAGTATTACTGCCAGCGAACAAAAGTACTCTACTGTGTCAGTCTGACTGCTTTAGTTTATATGAAAGGACAAGACATTCAAAGTTAAACTAGTGCTCAACACGATCCTGTAAGACAATAAAAAAAGAATCATTTTACAGTGATGTGTTCAGTTTGAAAAATAAACATTTCAGATCTTTTTACTAAAATATCATCATTGCCATAGAAGCTCTCCCCACTGAGTTAGACAAAAATGTGAAAAATCTTTTTGACTGGAGTGAATTAAAATAGATCTACGACCCAGTCTGGAGCTGAATTAAATACCATAATGAAAGGTGTATTTTCCTTTATACCCATTCAGAAATGAAATATAAGTTTGTTGCTTCTAATTTAAATGATGTCAGAATGATCACTCTGTTTTCAGCATTCATCTTGACCATTATGCATCTTGGTTCTTATAAGCACAAATATAACATTTAATCCAATTGTCAAATCTCATCTTGAGCAAAATGACTTTCAAACATGCACATGGAATAAAAAGGAAATAAAACTTACAGATTTGAGAAGTGAGATGGCATCTTCATCAGCATACTGGCCTAGCAAGTCCAACAAACATTTGGCTACCTCTGAGAACTTACTCCTCAACACAGGAACAGGTACTCTGAAAATGAAGACAAAAATACATTTGATTGTTTCTAATTCTTCAAGTATTATCCCAGTAAACTGGGTTTGTATAATGTGAAACTACTCTCATTTTAGCCATGATTTCTTGGCAATCCCAGCTACTCCTTTCTTTCAGAAGAATACTAAATTAAAGCTTCTATTTACAGAATTAAGTGCAACACAATTGCTTTCAGTAAGGTCACTGCTTTCTTTTTTCAATAATTTAGGTAAGAGTTATTAAGAATCTGTTTTACCTTTTCAATACCAATGAGAGGAGGTAAACAATAGCTGTCACTGACTCAACACCTTCAGCAGACTCTAAAGCTGTCATCTGAAATAAAAGTTGATTAAATGCAATCAGTTCAAAATTTACAGCATTACAAGCCACAATCTTGTGTGGTTCTCTGTCATTGAGAAAAAAGACTGAATGGTCATTTTCTGCCAAAGTATCACCTTTTCGAGTGCAAAGTCTGTATATCAGCTACCCCTTGCCTAATAAAAGTTGGTTACAAGAGCTATACACAGCTTCTATTTTCTTGTTCCCCGTGTCTGGTAAAATAAAATTAAAGCTTATCTCAAATTGTAAAGAAGTTTGAAAGCTGTTTATTCTAAGTGCCTCTCAAGACTGTTTTCTGGTCCTAAAACATAAAGCAGGAGTGGTGACTATAATTACTTGTGCCTTTTACTGCAAATTGTTCATACGGCTTGATCAAGTTCATGTTTCATAAACAGCTTTAAAGCTTCAAATTCTTATACAGTCAGGGCTCTACAAATTTCTTTGAGATTGAGTTGTCCAGGACAACTGGCTATGGCAAAAAAGAGTTGTCCCAAAAACAAAGTCAGATGTCCGAACGAAAAGTATTACATTTTCGATAAGCATTATTTGTTAATTGGTCTTTTCATTTTACAAAGTCAGTTAAAAAAAAATAGAAACACTTTAATAATGAACGATACTATCATAGATCTTTAAAAAACTTCTCAAACTTTTCAACAGAAATTGAGTTCAACTTCAAAAGACAATGACAGACAGCAAATATGTGGATTGGTTGTTATTCAACTAGTTGTTTTAAACTAATGCTGGCTTTAAAATTCAGTGACTTTTTGTGGAATATCTGGTTACCTAGGGGATGTGTTTCCAGTTTCACAAGAATTTTATTTGAACAAGTTACAAACAATTCTTAAGATGTAAAGTATTTTATTCATTATAATTGCTGCTTTCTAAATAAATGCGACAGAAACATTCATGTCTTAGAAAAAAGGAACATTTTTCAATGAAAAAGGAAAAACTGGTACTTTAACTTATAATAAAATCATAACCATTTATTTTAATCAATCAATTGAATGTTGTAAGTTTGCCTTGTACATGTAAAAAGTCTTCAAGACACTGTTTTCTATCAATATTAAAGTACGACAGGGTCGCAGAAATATATGACAAAGGGAATTTATCTGAGATTTTCACTCGCTGCTTCATGTTTAATGAACTAAATATTTGCTGAAATTGGTTGCCTTCATTTTTTAAAGCTTGTCTTAAATCTACTTATTTTTTTCTGATAAATAAATCCGATTTTTAAAACAAAAATGCCATAAGGATTTTTGGCGCTTTTTGTGGTTCGTTGTCTAAAAGCTTAGACTAACATCGCCAAAGCTTTGATGTTCAACATTTTGCCTTTGAAATTAACCATTCAATGAAATTTTTAAGACATTTATTTGCTTGACTTATTTTAAAGTCACGCGATACCGACACAGATTTAGAAACATAATCAATATCCATAGTAAGTTGTAACTTGAGTCGTGATTGGTTGACCTTTCTGCTCACTGCTGTCACTTCTCTATTAGGGCGGAGCTTATCGAATGCTTATTGGTTAGCAATCGATTGCATAATGTTGTTTATTCAAGTGGGTTATCCGAGATTTATGACTGTCAATATTAAAGTTGTCTGGGACAAAACTTTTGTACACAGTCAGGTGTCTGAGAGCAAGTTTAGAGCTGCCCCGGACGTAGGACTATAGACTTTGTAGAGCTCTGACAATCTCATTTTTACCAGTCATAAATAGGATAAATATAGTAACAATGAAATCTAGACATACCAGTGCTGCAAAATACTCTGTCTCTGTTTCTTTGCCTCCTTCTGTTTTTATCACCTCAGTTACTGCAGCTAATACAGCAAGAATCTAGAAAAGAAAGAAAAATTATATTTGATCTTAAAAGTACCAAAACAAAACAACAACCAAATACAACCACTTCAAATTTTACTGAATTCGCAAAAAAATCAGACCATGCAATCAAAAATGCAAATCTAAAAGGAAATTATTATGTCTGTCCAAGAACTGTGTTTCACCAGAATATCTAAAATAATCAAATACTGATTTTTAAGTCAGTGTTACCTCTTTATGTAAAGCAGAGTTGGATGACCAGTAACGGTGCACTTTACTAAATGTAGTATTTGTACATTCTGTCCAGTTGGTTGCCCATGTTTTAAAAGTTCCCATGGTCTGCTGGTCAGAGTCTGTAACCATTGATTCTGCATCATTTTCACGCTGAGATCTGTCATGTTTTTCTATTGCATCAACTGTCAATACACTAGGTCCTGTAATGATAAAACAAGCAGTACGAAGTCCCAAGAAACAAATGGATTATTTCAACTGTCTTTAGTTGCTCATAAAATCTATCTAAGTCTAGATGCACTGTACCTTGACCTTTGGGCTGTCATCTTAGCCAAAGTTATTATGACCTCTCTAGTGAATGGTCCCTTCACTGGTTTACTGTAGTTAATCAACATACTTCTTACTGTTACAGTATACACAGTGTACATTTAAACAATATTCTCTGATTTGTTCATTATCTTAGTTTCCAAAACTGAATAGCGATAAAACTGAATTACTGTGTTAGAGGTTGAAATATTCCAATGTACACAGAATTTGAATACTTTGATCCAGGTATTCATTACAACTTAAAACTGCTAGGACCAAAACAGAAGTTGAAATCCCACAAAAGTTCTACTTACTGTTTTTTCAATACACAAAGGTAAAGCAGACATAAACATTTCTACTTCATTAAGTACTTAGTTTAAATCACCAGAAAATGTGTGATTTTCAGTAATTCAATGAAACTTTAACAAATTTAATCAAATGATTTATTTTCTTTTGACATATATAGCTAAAGTTTAATCATGTTTTACGTCATTACTTTCGAAATATTTACCACATTGATATTGTGACAGGTCATGTCCAAACAGTACTCTGTGATTTTGGTCTTTCAAATGTTTGATGTAACTTTTTGTAAGTGGAGAGATGGCAAACAAGAAGTTTGGTCAGTATTTCTAAAGCATGTCAAATAGGTTTGACTGGGTGCAGGTTGTTATGCTCCATTGTCTTTATGCACTGCTTTCAAGACATTATGCACCACCACTGATTGTAAAGCACGTATTGATAGTGAATGGGGGTGTGAATAGCTGGTGGATATTAAAGGCAAATGTGAAAACTCAACTAAGTAACACTATAAAATAAAAGTTGTGCATAAGGCATCATATTATCACTCATATTTTCAAAATGTACAATAAATCAAAACTTGCTTACACAATAGTGGTGCATAACTAACGTCTCCTCAAGTGGCACATAAAGACCAGGTGAATTAATACTCAGGCCAGCCCGCTTAGCTCAATAGGTAGAGCTCTGGATTAGTAATCCAGGGGTCGATAGTTTGATCCCTGGGCCGGGCAAAATTTCTCCGTGACAATTGATCTCAGCCATTGTGTCTAATGTTCATTTGTCTCTCACTGCTGATTCAGAGTAGATCATGTGGAAACAGTAGTCAGTCACTTGTGGAGAAACTGGTAATTTCTGGTTAGTTATCCAGGAAAACTGGTTAGGTGGACTGACCGCCAAGATATAACCTAGATGTTGTAATCGGCGTTAACCCCCCCAAAAAACAACTCTGGCGCATAATAAAGTGCGACGTTCAGTTTCGGTTACACTGAACACCGAAATCTACTTTGGACCGAAATCTACCGAATTCTACTTTGCAGGACCGAAATCTACTCAGTACAGCCAAGATATGACATTATTTATTACAATTTTTGGATATTATTAATTAGTTAATATATGACCAACGACACAGGAAAAAGGGCACTCCGACATAAATTTTGGAAACTGACCTTTTTACTTTTTTTGAACAAATGATATTCCAGAATTAATGTCTTAAAATTTCAGCTTCCTGCATAGTGCAAATACGACGTACTTTTATGTTCAAGAGGAACATCATGGGCAAATTTGATGTTCTTTAAAATGACGTCACATACCATAATTTGACGTCAGATTATATCTACGTTTCAGTTGGAATAAGATTAACATCGCATATTTCAGACACTTAAATTTTACCTATTTTATTTTTAAGATTCTATACCTTTTCAGTGTATCCAACATTTTTACAAAAATATTATTGTTATCATTAAAAATTGTGTTTCGTTCAGTTGATATCATTTTATACAAGGAAGAACTGTCCCCAAAAAACTGTTGCCATGGTAATGGTAATCACGAAATTTGATACAAGATAGTCATTTTTGTGAAGGACAATATTCAGGCTATCAATATTTCACTTTAATTTTAGATTGGATGAGTACAAAAATTTTGCCATTTTTGCTGATTTTCAATTCATATTATTTCAATAGTATACCATATGCCCGAGTGCCCTTTTTCCCGTGACGTCGGTCATATATGAATATACACTCAAAATTTCAATATTGTAAGTTTTGTATTTTTTGAGTTTAAACCAATTTTATATTATTATGTTACAGGCGGTGTCTAAGTGAGCGTGAGAACAATGAATGTATGGGAAATCATAACGACTTATTCTGGCGACAACATTGATCTGGTTGTAAAGTTTGAAAATAAAATTTTATGGAAAAAGAGCTTGTTCTTTTTTATTTTGTCTTTAATGAACATATTTATAAATTTTATAAAGATATTTATAAATATTTATAAAATTGACAAATTATAACCAAAATGGATTCAGTGATGTGTACATTAAACAAATAATAATTACGTTATAATGAACAGTTATAGCTATCAAATAAAATTGTCACGAAATCAAAGATTAAAGAAATGCATTTAAAAAAGGAACATTGCGATAAGCAAAATTATAATGTTTTCGCACGTTTAACCTTTTTATCAAACTGAAGCCGCCATGCACTATGTCCCTCGTTTTGCACGTGCAACTTACCTGCTAGTGTTACAGTTTAGTTTTCTTTTATCATACAGTTTTGTAATTTGATAATGATGAGTAGGTAAATATTTATAATTTGATAATTTCCTTCTTCTTTTCAAACTTTCCAAAAACGTATTTAAATTCGATCTTCTAACCCTCGATTTGCATAGGTTTATCGCAATCATAGAGTTTCCTTGTGTTGTTTGTTTTAAAGAATGTCTAAATGGCAGCATACATTGCTCAAATTCTAAAAACTGGGTTCATGCCGAATGTGCAAATTTAAATGAAGAAGACCTTAAGTCTTGGTCTGACTTCGCTGTAATTCATACTGCTGAAGTAGAAAAATATTCTCAAAAAAGTATTTGATATGTTAAATACATATTAAAATGTATAAAATCATTTTCGCTGAATACGATTTTAATTAATGATTACACAAAAGCTATATAAGTGTCCTACTGGTATACGTTCTTAGTCACGTGACAACAGTGCACGCGAAAGTCACTTCTGGTGCGTTCTCAGTAAGGACCGATATTAAGTTAATAAAATATATACGCTGTATTAGAAGACAACAAGTGTTATATACATATATTATTTATTTTTCATGACATTCGATAAAAACTGAATTATACATTATAATGTTTAACGAAAAGCTTTCTGCACCTCATATTTGAAGATATTCATCCCTCCCTCCTTATATCCAGGGTGAACGAGGTCTGTGTCATAGTGGCGTGGGGAAATAAGTCTCTTTCCTACTTGTACGAAATCTTTCTTAAAGTAGTGCTTCAACTTCCTGCTTACATGGCGTCTAAGCAGGAATAGTCCAAATTGGTCCAAGTATAACTTACCTTGGCTTGAAAGCTAATAATCTATCAAACATTTCGTTGAATTTTGAACACTGTAGGTTTTTCATTAAGGTTTGTGCTGTAGCTTGTGGCATTTATCTTTCAGGCTCCGTTCTGGTATGTTGTCAAATCGGCGTAATGCTTTAACCAGTCAGGCAAAGTCGGAACAAAAACTTCTCGAAACATACAGTGTCAAATGGACTTTTCACAATTGTAATGAGACTTTTGATAGGACTTTTGATAGGGATGAAGAGGCTGTGAAAATATTGAACATGTTTCAGCCTTATATGAGTGTTGCGTAAGATCCGATACTTACTGTTGGTGATGGGAACTGTTTATTCAGAGCAGCTTCTTTGGCACTCACTGGTAGTGAAAGACACTATCTTTTAATGAGATTATTAACAGCGTTAGAGTTAATTACACACAGAAAGTGTTATGACACTGAAAAAAACGTATATTATTTATATATAAATACTGAAACACTTATATTTATTGAATTTATGTCTTCTACACACACACACTAACTTAGTAAAATATAAACTATGAATTTTATATTTTATACAATCTGTATTTTTATTCTAGCTCTAAATTTGTTTACTTTTTGTGTGTATATTTCTTGACTTCTTATTTGTTGTTTCATTCTGTACATTTTAGATTAATTAATTCTTAAAGATTTACCATCCTGCCTTTTATTTGATGTACTATTGCTCTGTATTGATGGCCACTATGTATATTGATCAAGATTACGTTTTAGGAATTGCTTTTTGGGTGTACTTATCTTCTGTGTATGTATGTATGCTTTTACATATTTTTATCTCCATATAATTACATGTGTCCTAAACTTATTTTGGCAATATGCTCAAAATGTTAAATTTATTAGTCTGTTTTTTATTCATAAACTGTACTTATATTTCTTAATCTGATGCTTTACATTATATGCCTTATATTGCATTTATTATATTTAATATTTTTAGCATTTGTATTTTGATTTGTTTTTAACTTAACAAGTATTTTCCTTTTGCTTTTACCTTTAAATTGTTTTAATCAATGTTTGTTTTATCAATTTCTTATGTCTTTCTTTTTGCAAAGCTTCATGTCTTTCAATGGTAACAGTTATTTTTTAAGCATTCTATCTTTTTGATGTATTCAGCATTTCGTATTGTTATTCCGTACACTGATGTTTAATGTTTTAAATCTGTAAAAATAATCGAAATCGGGTTCATTCCTTATGTATTTATCTGAATTAAATTTATTTTTTGATCATTTTCGTAGATTTTTTTTTAAATAAAAAAAAAATAATGGGCCATGTTCGTCCTCGTGGTGTGGCCTGGATATTACATTTCGTGTTTTTGTGAACAATTATATTTACTTGATATGTTAGTTTTATTAATAAATTTTACATGGATCTGCATTGTGTACTTCAAAACTACCTTTTTTATGGTGATTGTCACGATGTAATATTTTCACGCTCACCGATTTCAATATTTTTTACATTTATTAACATAACTTTTTTACTAAGTAAACTTTTCAATTGAAATTTGAAATATAAGTTGTTCATAATGTAATCTATCATAAAATACTCAAACATTACGAAATAATGCCATATCTTGTCTGTACTGAGTAGATTTCGGTCCTGCAAAGTAGAATTCGGTAGATTTCGGTCCAAAGTAGATTTCGGTGTTCAGTGTAACCCGTTCAGTTTGACTTCTGTGTTAAGTACAGTGGCTTCATGCTAACACTGCTGATGAATTTCAGTCTAGACGTAAGGGCTTAATATTTATCTATCAAAACTTTTTAACAGTTTAGCATTCATGTGTTCCTTCTCACTAATAGTAACTTACCGTCGATCTTGTTGAAGAATCTGTTTTTGGCTGCCTCTCTATGCGTCTTTTTCTCAGGATTTGAAGTTGAGCTGTGGCCTTTTTTCCATCTCTTGGCTTTCCCTTTGTGTAGTCTGGGAAGCTTACCAGACTTGGTTTTACTTCCCATTTTTGAAATCAATTGTGTACTTTAAAATTCATTGATATTTATCAAACTGAAAACATGTGCAATGTACGCCGGAAGTTAATACAAGGGAAGTCACTGAGCATAAAACCCGAACTGAAAACTATCAACCCAAAGATTCAAAAATACATTTCCCATCCAATGCAGAAAGTCATTTAAGATAATGCTGCTCTTTATTGGATTGAAAATGTGAAAATTCATATTCTAAATCAGATGGACATGATTTGAGAGAATTTTATATTTTTCTTGTATTTATAAACATTATTTTTTAGAAATGCAATATTTATCCTTTAATTCAAAGCACTTTAATAGATTTTCAGTTTCACTTCTTACATATTTCTAACCTGGTTACTTTTAAAGAGATTTTCCAGATTTTTTTACCATCAGTTTCATTTTTCCTAGTTTGCCCTATTAAACTACATGTATGAATTAAAAACCTTTTACACTTTACCCTTTTTGAGCAGAAAACTTTGGGGAGTAACAAAAAAGTTATGCCAAGAACCATAATAATCTTCGAAAGGAAAGTAGTACAATGGAGCTTAAAAAGCTTGTTACCATCTAGTATAGTCAGCATTGCATCATTCTCCAGATTCAAGTTAGCGCTGGCTTAACACATCTTCCCATAAAAAATTGTATGTATCTACCTTTAATTTTTTTTCTAGCTATCAGCATCTTCCATTATGCACTTTGTATGTATGTATGTAGGTATGGTATTTTATGGTATTGGTATGGTATGGTATGGTATGGTATGTATGTATGTATGTAATGAAAAGTATGTATTTATGTATATATTTGCAACCTAAAGACTTAAGGCTTTAAGGTTAAGTTTTGCACTTTTTATCACAAATTGCCAGTGAGTTGAGTGATTACCTCAAGAAAGCTTGTAGTTCTTTGTCTTTTTTTTAACCCCCAAATATGGCCATGTTTGAATTATTGAAAGTTTGCCTTTATGATAAAAGAAAAAGTATATCTACCAAGACCTGACTCAAGACTGTATTTATTTTCTGAAATTGTAAATTTACTAGTTGTGCCTGAAAAAAATAAACCCCTATCTTAATACCTGCACTGTTAAAACTGTTGTGTGGGTTTTGTTAACTTAGTGACTAGGGAATTGGATTTTCTTTGTAGATCCTGCAATCAAATCCTAGCTGGACTTACAAGTGAATGCTAGAAGCCACGTGTGCCCTGGCTGACTTAAGCTTGAACCCAGATTTTTTTCTTGAGGCCCCTGACCAGCTTGAACCCAGATTTAGTAATTAAGGGCAATCAGGTTGCAGGCTCTGTCTATAAAGAATTTACTTACCATTTGGGATGTCTTTTGAGTGTTTTAAATACATTAATAAAAACTTCCATTGCAGCTGAGCCAAAACAAGTTTAAAAGTAACTGTTTTAAGGGCATTATTAAGGACAAAGACTTATAATACTACATATGTATGTTATGTTAGGTCTTTGAGTAAGAAGGAACATATTATTATGACAAAGTAAATGCAATTTCAGTATCATTCATGATTTTATTTTCAATAACAACATTATTTTACATAGCATTTTGATGTTGCAACAAACTAAACAAGGTAGAATATAAATTATATGTGTAAAACTGCTGGAAACTTGAAGAAAAAATACCCCCCTTTAAAAATATAATCTCTAAAATCAACAAGATGTCCCTTTGAAAGAAAAGGAAAAAATAACGTTTTGTAATGGTTCTTACAATTTTTCTTCATACTTTTTTCAGTGTGAAAAAATTCTCAGATTTATTGCTGGAAAATTAAGTTATAATAATTCCTGTTACATTTTTTTTTACATGATAAGACTAAGCTTTTGGATAAAAATTAAACTGAGTTTTATCTCTGTTTGATAAGTTCCCCCCACCCCTTTTCAATGATAGCAACAACACTGAACTCTTGTTTCATGAATTTTCAAGTAAGCCTTTAATTAATTTGCAGAACAGTACATTGAAAGAATTCATCACCTAAACATTTATTCATATGACCCTATTCGAGTATATGGCAATTCCCTATTTTTTTCAAGAAAAAAGCAAAAAAGAAAATAAATCTGTGAACAAGTAGTGATCAGTTAGAACATTAATTAACTTATGGCAAAAAATGCCTCACCACTGAACTTCGTGAACTGTTCATAAATGAAATTCCATCACTAAGAATAATATTGCTTATTTTGAGAATAATGCAGAGGATAATGTTGCAATATATTATACCATTCTTCAATTAAGTTTACTGAAGATGCTGAATAATTAAAAATTCAGTTATAGGAAAAAAAAAAAGATAATTCATATATCACAGCCTTTTCATATAAACAGTGGATGTAAAACTTAGAATCCACTATGGACGGACATACATCATTTAAAATAAATCCTGAAAATATTTTAAAGAGCATTGATGTATAATTCAGAAACTTCTGAAAGCAACTGATTGAAACAGAATGTATACATCAGTTCCACAAAGATCTATTTTACTGAACATAATTGTGACCATTTCTTCCACTGTTGCATAAAACCTTTACAAAAAAAGGTTCATGCGCAACTGATAGTTTAAACACAGAGTTTCTCATCTTTTTCTCTGTCATTACCAAACTGATTTTTTTTTGTCACCAATACAAACATTCCCTTTTTCTGTGTTGGGGACAGTGTAGACTAAAATCCAAAGTGCAGTCTGACCATGGTCTGCACTAAATGTAAAATGGAGCTTTTCCTTCAACAGAAAAAAAAACTTTAGAAAGTTTCTTTCTAAATACTTAACTCTAGAACTTATAAACATCTGTGGAACATTCAGAGCAAGCATTGTAATATCTGTAATGGTCATTCAAGACACCTCTGTAAGTATGCTTCAAAAATGTAGAAGAATCATAAGAAAGAAATACTGAAAATTACATTTTTTAAGTCCACTGACATTTTTTTTTTCATTTTCATTTTAAGTACAGAAAAAATAATATGTCACAAAAGCACAATAAATGGAATGCATTTGAAAATGTGTCCAATTCAAAGTACTAGTGTTCGACTTGAACAAGAGCGGGGAATGTTCGCATCCGAAGACGTTCCACTTCTGCACGTAAAACTGCCACCTCCTGTGCCTGAGCTTTAGCCAGATCGACAAGTTTCCGTCTTTGTACGATCTCCTGGTAACGTTTCTCAGCACCGGAGTCAGACCGACGGTCAGCTGAAATACATTTTTTTAATTAGTAAAAATAACTGAATCATATATATATATTGTATATTTTTCTTAATTTAAAGAAGCTAAATCATGCTATAAACAGATAAATAATCATGTACATTTTAGCTCAAACAGAAACTGAAGAGATTCTTTAACTATCCAAAATCCTGGCACTTTTCCAAACTTTGTATGGTCTGTTTAGACAAGGTCAGGCTAAGTGTTTTAAATTGAAAATGTATGGTTTCTTACCATTAACTTGTTGAATATGGTGTCTTTCATGTACTGATACATTTAGGTCTTCAAGTTCCTTCAGTAATTGTTCATTATCATTCTCCTTCTGTTTAATTGTCCTCTCCAAATCTTTCAACGTTTTCTTCCTTTCATCCAATGTTTTCTCATGAATCTGAAAAGACAAGATTATAGAACAATAATTTACATTGACTTACTACAGTCAATGTTTAATCTCAATTCTGTTTTTTTTTTAGGCATAAAAACTTAAATCTGTGATCTTGATGACCAAAGTCATACTTAATGATAATTGAAAAATATCAATTTTCACAGAAACGGTTATATGTAGTAATGTTTGAATTCACTTAAAAAGTTTTCCTGGAGTTTTTGCATTTTATTACCAAGCAGTGATATATGAGTACAATGCAAGTTGAAAGTCTGTGGGGCAATAAGGTACTTCTAATACTAAATGATGCAATACTTAAAATGCTACTTCTTACTAAATGATGCAATACTTAAAATGCTACTTCTTACTAAATGATGCAATACTTAAAATGCTACTTCCTTACAACATGCTATTGTCTGTGTTTTGAAATCAATTACAAATTTGGGTTGATGAAAAATGATCAGAACTCAGCTGTAGAACTTACCTTTCTCTGCTGTAAAATTGTAAGTTCTAGTTTTCCAACCTCTTCTGACTTTTTGCCTTCATAATCAGGTGAGTTCAAGAACTGCAGAGAAAAAGCATATCTGATAACAATCCGATTAACAGACATTTATGCCTCATGCAAGCCCCAGATTTACCCCAATTAATGAACGACAGTTCTTGCAGAAGTCATCTAAGACAAACATTCAGAGGTTGCCAAAGCCAATCTTTGCACATCTTCTACTGCACATGCAGAGGTCATTAAGTGTATCCAGACAGTCCAAAATATTGTTAAATATTTCACTATACAACAGTGAAGTAAGCATGAGTGCTTTACATTAAAAACCCTGATCTAATATATTTCAAAGAACTTCAACTACAAAAAGTCATTTGATAAGCTGTCAGATATTGTGGCTTATTTTTCACTTTTCATTTATTCTACAGAAATGCAAGTTGTTGCAGTGAACTAACCAATTGTATTTCTCGAGTGACTTTCATAAACTGTACATCTTTCATCTTATTTTGTAAATCTTCTATCACCATCAGCATCTTCTTATGCTCCCTGGAAATATCAAACAGATTTATCAAACTGCTGGACATACAGCAACAAGGTGTTTAAGTAACAATTGAGAAGCTACTGATTTTTGTTCAACGAAATATAAATTTTTTTGCCCCAAGGAAACCAACATCATTAAGACAAAGAACATCAAACTGAGACTGACAGGGTCATATGTTTATCATCTTTATTAAGGATATGGGTTATTCTAATATGGGATGGTAAGATGCTTTGTGCTCTACTGGGTTCTTTATTTCAACCTAACCCTTCTAACCAGTTATGCACTTTGCTGCTTAATGTTTTATTACACAGACAAATTGTCAAACTAGCTATAAATCAATAATCCAATTTGATAAGACATAAAATACATTTGATTTTGTCTAGTAAGGTACTTTGATTACTATTCCCTTAAATGTAGCCTAGTAGTGTTTGAATGTTACAAGCAGAACTGCTTTTGCACTACTGGAAATTTGCACACATGTAAACTTTCTATTGATTCAGTAATAGATGAGTAAGCAAGCTCTAATTATGTCTCACATCTCTTACCATTCTAACTGGATAATGCCTTTTCTGAAATCTTTGCTCTCAACCATGCTGGCTATCTTGCTTTCTCCAAGTTGCTGAAATTATACAATAATGCAAACAGGAACTCCTAATTACGACATGCAGGGCACAAACATACCAAAGGAAGTCCTACCACAGTTTACTCTGAATTATAACACTGACCTTAAATTAACAAGCACTGACTTAAAAAAGTTGGTACACAGTCTTACAGCATTAAGCAAGTCACTAAATTGTAAAAGACAATCCTTTGCACATAATGGAAGCTAAAATACACCAAACTGAGCCCATATATAGAGAATATGTAGTTTAAAATGCAAGTGACTAACCTTAATTGTTCCATTGAGGTCTTCTACAACACTCCTGTGAATGAGAGCACTGTCCTTGTAGTCATGAATGAATGACCCAGCATCGACCTCTACCTGACCTTGCTTCAGAAGTAACTGTACCTCGAGGTTCAAGTTAAAACGTGCTCTGTCATCTCGTAGTCTGAAACATAACAAATGTCATTTCAAACTTCTAATGCATTTAAGCAAAACATTATTAATACAAAATGTTAACTTGTAAAAGTTCATACTGAACAATTAGCATTTTTTTGCAAAGATAACTGGTGCCATATTTATGCAAGAGCATAAACATTGACCATTTTACTTACAGCTCTAACCATTCTTATGCAAGAAAAAGAAAAGGTTTTTAATATGATAACAAGTAGCATTATGTGTCTGCTCTGAAAAATGTCTACTTCTTTTCAAAATGTTGAAACCTTCTTGCCATACACTTAACTTCTTGTCAACCCTAAATGGCCTTGTTGAAAAAAAAGCTTTACTAAGTCTTAACAGAACCTCAAAAATGTCTTCCTATTTTCAGAGTAGATTTGTATAACAGAGGCCCCGCTGTACAACATGTTTGCACTTACTTATTTAACTGCTCATATATATTGTCAATATCATTTTTAAGCTGTTCATCTTCTTCTAGGCGTTTCTGTTGGAACTGTTGCATTTCTGCCAGTGTATGGGCTCTCAACTTCAACTGTAAAGAAATGTCAAAATTTTTACAATAAAAACTTTCATAGCAATACAGTGTTTACAATGTTTGGTACCATGTAAAAGTAAAGAGTAAATTTCTATCTTTGAATATCAATATTCATAGAAAAACAACATCATTTCGAAAGAAGAATACTATGTCATATTCTTTAAAATGTTCTATCACAATGCAACATTTTACGTCATATCTATATGCTTAAAATCATTTTCTTTTCATCATATTGATTCTTGTCCCTTAATAAAACCACAGGTCTTTACTGTACATAAAAATTTAATCTTATTTATTCTTACCAAATTTTCATTTTCCACTTTCTGCCTTCTGTACATGCACAGTCTCTCCCAGATATGTGGCTCCACACCCTCGGGACAATTCGAAGGTTTGTCAAGGTCGTCCATGGCTCCATCCATGTAAGCCTTTGACTGGGCATTCTGTCGAGCTGTGGATGGACGGTCAGCAAATGGGTTTGGCAGTGAAGTAGCATCACCTTCAGCACGAGTGATTTTAAGGGCTCTGAAATTGTACAAAAAATGAAAGAGTTACATGACATTTTTCATCTAACAAGCTTCCTAAATTCTCCACTTTTTGACTAGTATTGTGTTTTGATAAAATTGAATATAAAATAATAAAATCTATATGCAATATTACTTTGAAAATGTGAAACTCTGCTGTAAGATGCTCTGCTGATGATCAAATTTTTAAAACAATTATGTTGTCAAATTATACAGTATGTTTGTTTAATACTACACTAAGATTGGCCACAGATCTTGAAAGAATGGAAACACCAGCTGATCTTCAATTCTGAAGCAACCTCTGAATCCAAAATACCCTTTCTTTAAATGTATTGCTAAATACACATTTGAGATGACAATATGAGAACAACAGATCCAGTAAGTAATGAAGTTACAAAAAGTGAAAATCAATAATGATAAAACAGTTTTAATTTAACAATAAACAGTTAAACTGTCCTTTCTTAATAAGGTCTTTATGACAGTAACAATACTTCATTAAATGTATATAATCCTGAAGTTTAGTAACACTCCTTTTCTTTTACAATTATTGGCAAGACTTTTCTTGCAATTAAACAATGTGAACTGTTCTCAAAGTCTGTTGTCTGACTGACTGGTTCCCATGGGAATTAAAACAAGAACTGTCACTGTAAGATGACAATGCCCCTGAAAGTGGTGCTTTGAGCTTTGATCTGAGAATCAGTCATTCAGGGGTCAGGGTCAAATAAATATAGGTCAGTGGGAAGGAATTATCCAAAGGGGGTTGTGTCCAAGTATGAAGTAAATCCACTTACTAATAAGGAAGTTATGAGAAATGTGAAAATTTCTAGACAACTGTGATGGATCTTCAGGGTGAAAGTCATTCAGGGGTCATGGTCAAATAAATACAGGACAGTGAGATGGTCTTGTCCAAAGTGGTGTTGTGTTTAAGTATGAAGTATATCCACTTACTAATTTGGACATTATGGCCAAATAATAGTTTCTGGATGATTGGATATTCAGGGGTCAAGGTCAAATAATTACAGGTCAGCAGGAAAGGTCTTGTCCAAATGGGTGTTGAGTCCAAGTATGAAGCAAATCCACTTACTAATAAGGAAGTTATGGCCAATGTTAAAGTTTTTGGACAATTGGATCTTCAAGATGAAGGTCATTTCAGGGGTCAAGGTCAAACAAATATAGGTCAGTGAAAAGGCCTTGTCCAAAGGGGTGTTGTGTCCAAGTATAAAGTAAATCCACTAACTAATAAAGAAGTTATTGCCAATGTTAAAGTTTTTGAACAATTGGATCTTCAAGGTGAAGGTCAATCAGGGGTCAAGGTCAAATAATTATAGGTCAGGGTAAAGGTCTTGTCCAAAGGGGTGTTGTATCCAAGTATGAAGTAAATCCATTTATTTATAAGAAAGTTATTGCCAATGTTAAAGTTTTTGGACGGACGGACGGACTGATGGACGGACAGATTCAAAATCAATATGCCTCCCTTCGGGGGCATAATAAAAAGACTGAAATCAAAGTCTACTAACATTTTTCAACAAATGACAAAGAACTAACCTAAATATTGCTTAAAACAACACAAATCTTCAATTGTCCCCTAACTTCCCTTAGGTTATGCTATAAAGCAAAATGAATCTGCCTGGATCGAACCACAGTAATTTAATATACTTGTAAATGCATCCAGTATGCATGATCTCAATATAAACTTTCCATTTTTTACAACAAAGTGTATAAATATTTAGACATATACTGCACTGTATGTTACAATGTACATTTTACATAGTACAGTAAGGTACCTGTGTTTTGGTTGAAAAAATGAAAATGCTGACGCTACAGATAGATTAGCCAGAACTTGTTGTCTGCATTAAAATAAAGATTTAGTGTTATTCTCAAAGATAAAACAGGAAAAAATTACACAATTCAATATTTTGTATTACGCCAATAACAATTCATGAAGTTTTCAAATGAAAATCAGAAAGTACACCTTTATGACATGCTGGTCAGAAATTATTTGCAACTTTATAAGCTTTGCAATTTATCACCACTTTAGTTTCTCTGTGACCTTGACCTTATATACCTGTCCCAGATTCCTGTTCTAAAAACTACAATAATCCTTTGAAAAGGAATAATATACCTCTTATCAATAGTTTATTCTTTCCAGGAGATATGTTTTATAACAAATCTCTTAAGAAAATTTTAATCATGTCTCTATAATGTTCTTATCAACTTTGCTGCTTCATTTTTTATACTTAAAGAAGTAGCTGCAAAACTGCTCCCTCCCCTATCACCAGATTTTATTAAACAACAGCAAACTCTAGACACCTACAATATTTGCACTTGAAGAAAATCATCTTTAAACTGAAAAGAATCTGTTATTTTTCAGATTTCTTAAATTTCTTACCAATACTTATGCCTTAAACAGGTACTTTCTGTTAATTTTGTTCACTTTAAAACCCATTAGAAACTAATATTTTGGTATAAAAGATTAGTTTGCTTTATACAGATATGAAAACTCAATGGCCTTGAAAACATAACACTTTAGAGGAGTTACCACTTAATATAAAGTTTGAACATAGCATCGATTTGGTTGGTTTTGAAATTTATTCCATCTTACAAACTTTTTAAGAGACAGTGACAATAGTGAAGTGTTTTAAATATCATAAAAACTGAGACTTGTGAGTACAATACTGAGACACGAGGGGTACCTGTAGATTGGGTTAGAATGGAAATCAAAAACAGAAAAAGCTGACAGTCCTTGGAATCTCTGCAGCAATATACGCCTACAAAATTTAATGTTATAAGAAATATATAGCTCTAGTTACAATGCTTCTATAAAACATTTTGTTGAATCCTATCTTCTAGATATTTTGTGGACTTTATTACACACCCTTAGACTTAACAATTCATTTTCCTAAATATAAATGAAGTCTGAATGCTCTGGATGTGCTTTCAATGAAAGCTCCTTCAAACAATGTCTTCTACAGCAATCTTTTAATACAAATACTATGTAACAGAGTTTAACAAAATGTCACAAACCTTGGTCTTTTCTTAAACTGTCGGTAGAGCTGATCTTGTTGAAGTGCTGACACATCGTTAAACTCCCGTTTAAATGCCTTGTCCATCACCTTGTCCTCTGCCAGCAGGATGTCGTACTGTTCTCTGTATGCATCAACATTCTTACGTGTCTCCATAACTGCCTGTGCAGCTAGAATCTGAAATATAAATATAAATCTTGGGCAAAATTTTATCAAACTACAGTACAGCTAAAATGTGTCCCAGCCAATACTTCTTATTCAACCGAATGGTTCAGGCTCTGTTCTGAAGCAGTGCTTTAGAAAAAGAGACGTCTTCCCATCAGACTTTTCAACTCTCTGTAAAAAGTTTATCTTAACAATTTCTTTTGAAAGTTTTTGCAGATTTTGAAATGAAAAGACTCAAGAAATCTAGGCAAGAATCAACTGAATTCAGATGAATTTTCATAAAATACCAAAAGTATACTTTTACACTTACTGCAAATACGGACTTAATCTTTCAAAATCATCACAGTATATTGTCCACAAACTTAATAATAACTTAAGAGAATTTGAAATTGTCTCACAAAGAATTTCAATTCTATTCAGACACTGGTAAACAATAGATTCACATTAACTATGTCCAGTACACTACCTTGAGGTGTTTCTTGTGTTCAGCAAGACGATTCAGTTCAGACTCCCTGGTCTCCAATTCTTCCTCCACCAGAAGAGAGTATCTCAGTCTCAGAATCTTCAGCTCTTCCTGAAATAATGGAATACCCATTGTTTTTCAAATTTGACAAGTGTACCAAAAGAACATTTTGGAAAATAATATTTTTTTTCTCATTCTCAATATCAGAAGAGTAATTTATTATATATCACAACCATCAGTATTTAGAAAAAGGTATTTCACATTGTGCTCCCAAAAAATCTAAGAACAAAACTGAGATTTATTGTTTTTAATATAACACAAATGTTTCTATAACTGTTCAGGGTTGTTAAATGTAAGTAAATCTCACAAAGTTTTGTGACTATGTGACCTGGTGTTCCAAAAACATAATGTTTAGGTGTTCATGGAGACATACCTGGTATATGACCATCATGACCTTGATTTTCTTCATGAACACTGTGTTCATCATGTCATCAAATGCTGTCATACCCTCCTGAATTAAACCCTGGTTCTTTCTCAACTCTGTCTCTAGTTGCTGCAAAACACAGACAACTAAAATGAAATGAGCTATTAAAAGTAAGCACTTGCTTATATGTTTAATTTCTTTGAGACATTAACTCTTAATATTTCTGTAATATGTATTCATACTGAGGAATAAGGTATGTGGTACTTTGTAAGAAATGGTGTTTTCAAAAGAAAAGACTATTTCTTTTATCAGCAGTTAGTAAAATGCTGATGTCACATCTGCTTTGAGCTTACTGTGAATGGAAAAGAGGCCAAAACATCGTGATGAAAACATTTAATTTTTTCTAGTATTTTTAACACAGAAGTAGAGTATTCCTCTTGGATGAAGTCAAGCACTGTTAATGAAAGTTAATCAAGTATTCTCACAAGATACAAATGTTTGAGTCATTAACCATTTACTTAATTACTACCCTGTAACTCCTAGATGTAACCTATTTACCTTTCTGTATTTCTCTCTCTCCTCCTGCAGTTCTTTTACTCTCTTCTCATACTCCTTGGCCAGTTTCTGTTCTTCCTCACTCCAGTCATTCTCCTCCTTCTGGGTCATGAATGGTGGCTTAGGTATGTCCTGAAGAAAGATATTTAAAGATTTAATAAACTCTCTGGACATGTTGTATCTAAATCAAATACGTACGTATTTCATTTGCTGTTTCCTATATACAGTAAAACGGTGATAATCCAACAGCAATAAGAGGAATTCCTCATTTCCTCAGAAAACTATGAAGCTCAAATCAAATGATATATTCAAAAGGCCATGTTTTAAGTTTAACATTTGATTTCTTTGCTCCTATCTACAAACACTGGTGTGGTCTCTTTCACCAGTGGTGCACTGCTTTATTTACAATATCCTGTAGTCACATTGTGTATCTGGCACATGTTAAAGTAAAATAGCACTGAAATTTCTGAACATGTATTTGAGTTTGTTTATCATTTGTACAAATTGCCCATGTCACCAATGACCCCTAAAGAGTTCAGTTAGCATAGGTTGTGGAAGATAATGCAAGATTCAGAAAGCATCCCATTTGAAAAACATTCATGGTTTTTTCACAAGCTGATCAAGTTAATATGGCACCAATACATGGGACCTCCGTTTAACATCTCATACAAAAAACAATTAGCAGTGTTAGTAACAAAGAATGTGACCAAACTTGTGTCTTTGGATAACAAGACCATTACATTACCACTGATCTACCCAAGTGCCCCTTTCAAACCTAACCTGATACTTTCAGATTGTATAGAATCTGTTGCAGGGTAGCGAAAACCAATTCCTCAGACTGGATGGTCAAATAAATAAAACAGTATGACTGGATGTTTTTCAGCTTTATGAATGTTGATATACATCATAGGATGTGAAGTGTGTTCACCTGATTAAATGATCAGTTAAACAATGAATCATTCAGATGAAAACATACAGATAACAAGCAGATAATTTACCTTTTTCAGTTCATCTTCTTTCTTGATCTCTAGTACCCCACCCATCATCTGGTTGAGGGCACGTTCACGAGCATTATCTCCACGTTCACGAGCACGTCTCTCTTCCTCCTCTTTTGCCTTTTTCTCCATGGCTTTCCTCTGTTCTGGGGTGTAGTATCTCTCAACCTTCACCTAGAAATACAAAATACAGTGTAATGAATCTGTTTATCGATATATATCAAGTTTTTATGAATATACTGGTTACTAACTCCAGGGAACATTTGTCCAAATTTGGAATCATATAATCTGTTTAAAAGTTAACTATTCAATATATCTGCAAATTACCTATCTAATCTACTATATCTGAAAAAAAAAAATCAATTTCATTCTGGTCATGTCACAGACAGATGTGTATAAGAGTGTTTTTCTCATCTAAAAATATCAACTTCCTTTTCCATAATGTTAAACTGGAAAAAAAAACTTAACAAAACATTAGTCAGCAATGGATAACTCCAAAACTGAGTTTATATTAACTCATCACCTGACCTTTTCTTAATTCTGTTTGAAACTTTTATCAAATTTGCATTTGTCATAACTAACATTTGCATAATTCTAAATTCTAATTCATTCTAAAATGAAATGTTTCTAAATTCTAATTCATTCTAAAATGATATCTTTTGAGAGAAACTAAAATTACATGGTCTTGAAATTTACCTCATCATCATCAACAGTCAGTAAAGTTTCTGGTTTCTCGGCAACCCCTAAACTTGGCTCTATGACCTCCTCTGCAAGGTCAAGGTCAGCTATTATTTTCCTGATACGTTTGTTTTTCTCCTTGATTTTTCCAATTTCTTGTTCTTTCTTGATGAAGAGATCATCAAAATCCTTGTTGAAAGCAAGCTTGATTCTATAAATGGCATCCTACAACAAAGACAGTAATGTAACATAATCAACAGGTCATTGTCTTTACAATCACAATGCTAATAACATACTGGAGAGATTTTATCACTTTCAAAACACATACTAATACAAATGTGTCATACATACTATTCAAATTCTAATTTTGCAAGTTAAAAGAATTCCACTTTATCAAGTATCTGAAGAGTTTCAAAATTTGGCTGAAAGAATTCGATTAATATGATGAAGAGAAAATAGCTGCATTTGAGACTTGACTGTCTTCTTTTAAAACAGAAACTTAGAATGACCAGTGCTTTTACACAAATTTGATAAAATTACTTAGATCAGATAAACCAAAAGCTCATATGGATACTTATCATTTACTTGCATCAGCTAAGTTTTCAAATGGTAAGTATCTTAAATTTCAGTGCCATAAAAATTTTTCCTATAATAGTAAAAGTCTTTTAAATCATCTGTATGATAAATAGTAGAAAATTCTCATACCTCAAGAAGTACAATCTGATTGATTTTCTGCTCACGGGAATGAAGTTCAAACTGGCTGTAAAACAGTTCATTCCCACCACCATATTGAGCACCTGGTAAAAACAACAGAACATATTCTTTATATTGGTTACTGATAGACACATAAAACTACAAAATCAAGTGCAGCTAAAGCAAAGTGAGGTAAAATGCATGATTATGTTATTAAAGAAGCAATTGTTCTCACTGTATGTAAATAAATGATTTGATGTACAAAAACTCATTATCTGAGAACTTCCTACTGTTTATATGATATATTTTACGCAAATTTTTATTTCAGATCTCTAAGCCACAAAAATGAACATTTTGTCGAAATCTGTTTTAAGTAACTGGACAGAAGTGCAACACAATCTACAAAACCAAAACTTGGCACTGGATTTAGGTTTTACATTGACTGAGAAACAAGTTCATGTATTTTATATTAATTCCATTTCTTTTCTGGGAATAAACCAGTACTCGCATTGAAATAGTAAAATGTGGAATGTGTCTGGAGTCTTTCAACCCTTGTGGGATTCCAACCCGCGACCTCTAATTCAAGAGTCCAGCACACTACCCTTTGACCACTGCTCTGAAACTTGGTGGCATGTTGAAAATAGCATTATGAGAATTAAATCAATCTGAAAGATACTGGTCATGCAAAAAAGATTTATCTAATAATTGCCATGCAGAATCATTTTAGCACAAAGGAAAATAATCTAAAAGTTGTGAGTTGAAAATGTCATCTAAAAAGAGATCTATAACTGCATGCCCCTCAACCTAATATGCAGATTGTTAAGTCTACAAAGAGAGATATATGTACATTTATTAGTAACCAGTCTATAATATATTCTAGAAATATAAGGGAGTCTTTTTTCCATGGTCATAAATTCACTGCTCCTGAAGACTTTTAACACTTTAATGTTGATATAAAGACATTTTCAAGACTTGTACAATTACCATTACTATTTTCATTCTTATCTAAATTGATTTAAAGCTACAGACATTTACTAGAACATTAAAAAGAAAAAAGCAAAACATATCACTTTAATAAAAATTCTTGATTTCTGGGGAACAAAGGGTGTTACACAGAAAGTCTCTTAGGGAACAGGTTCTAAGTTTCTTCTTCATATTTTCCAAAAAGCCACTCAGTGAATACTCCATTCTAACAATGAACGATAAACCAGTAAAAGCCCAGAAATTATAACTACCGGTATATTTCATGTAATGGTCTTCAGTTTTATACAAATTACTGCCTGAAATAAAAGGTATTAATTATCATTTTATACAAACAAATGTGCTGGTCAAACTGTTTATATAATATGCTAATAAACTTGTTTTTAACTGTTCCTTTTATTCAAAAACTGATAAAGAGCTCTCAAAAAAGTTACAAAATACAAGACATGAAAGTCATGCTCAAACAAGAAATCGGTAGAACCGATAGATGCTCCCCAAATAAATGCCAATTCCAAAAGGGCTACTGTTTAATATGTATTTTTTTTAAAGTATGAAAAATAACAAAGGGCAATAACTCCTAAATTATGCAAAATAGAGTTACCGCTCTTGCACGCTGCACTTTTCCTCATAGAGATCTATCTACCAATAAAGTTTCATGTTAATATCTCTACTGAAATACTCTGATACTGGCTTTGTGGTAACAGACTCTCAAATTAATTCATAAGTTTAGAAAAAAATACATTTCGAAATATGTACATGCATAAACATAACTATGTTACAATGAACAATTATTAATTTGTTATTGTTGTAGACTTATGACTGATATTCTAATCATGTTCTGAAACTGCCACAACATAAATTTACAAGATGTTTTAAGTAACGTTTTTGATTTCTTGTCTATGAAAATTAAATCAATCTTTAACAAGAGCCACCGCAAGCGGGGGCCACGCTCGACTTTTTTCTATTTCCAAAGGCAAACACATCAGAGGAAGCACATTGTGGTGAAGGGATTTCAAATAAAACATCATTTGGAAATATAATTAAACATAACAAAGTTATGGCCAATTTTAGCAACATTCAGAAATTTGACCTTAAAGGTCTAGGTCAAGTTCAGTTTAACCTTCTCTGGAGGTATTGTCTAAAAAGTAGTTATGTCCAAGCATGAAGACACTACATCCATTAACAACAAAGATATAGCCAAGTTAAGTAATGTCAAGGTCATTTAAAGGTCAAGGTAATGCTTGAATTGTTTAACACGTTTCTTTTATTCTCAGTGTTGTTTTGTCCCTGTATAGATCAAATCCGTCCATAAAACCAGAAGTTTGGCTATTTTAGCAAAATGCAATAATTAGAAATTTGACTGAAAAGGTCATTTAAAGGTTAAGGTCATACTTGAATAATTTAACAAGTAGGTTTTGTCATAAGCCTTGTTTTGTCCAAGTATTAAAAAACAAGAGGGCCAATGGCCCTAAAGCACTAACCTGGGTTCAAAGATGAAAGAAATTTTTTTATGAATGTAATGATGCATATCACAGAAATGGACCAATGCAATTTCATTGCCATAGCTCCAAAAACAAAAAGGAGGTCAGTAGGTCAAAATATAGGCCATGAGATGACATTTTTGAAATCCGAATGAAAAGCTGTACACACAGTCCAAATTTCATTGCTGTAGCTTTAAAACAATAAAGTAGGTCAGTAGATCAAAAATATAGGTCATGCTATGATGTTTTTGAAATCTGAACAAAAAACTGTATACATGGTCCAAATTTCATTGCCATAACTCCAAAAACAAAAAGTAGGTCAGTAGGTCAAAAATATAGGTCATGCAATGACATTTTTGAAATCGGAACGAAAAACTGTGCACATGGTCCAAATTTCATTGCTGTAGCTAAAAAACAAAAAAGTAGGTCAGTAGGTCAAAAAAATAGGTCATGCTATGACATTTTTGAAATTGGAACAAAAAACTGTGTACATGGTCCAAATTTCATTGCCATAGCTCCAAAAACAAAAAGTAGGTCAGTAGGTCAAAAATATAGGTCATGCGATGACATTTTTGAAATCGTAAAGAAAAACTGTGTACTCCATCCAAATTTCATTGCTGTAGCTAAAAAACAAAAAAAATTAGGTCAGTAGGTCAAAAATATAGGTCATGCTATGACATTTTTGAAATTGGAACAAAAAACTGTGTACATGGTCCAAATTTCATTGACATAGCTCCAAAAAACAAAAAAGTAGGTCAGTAGGTCAAAAATATAGGTCATGCCATGACGTGTTTGAATTTGAAACGAAAAACTGTGCACACGGTCCAAATTTCATTGCCACAGCTCCAAAAACAAAAAGTAGGTCAGTAGGTCAAAATGTAGGTCATGCGATGACATTTTTGAAATCGGAATGAAAAACTGTGCAGATGGTCCAAATTTCATTGCTGTAGCTAAAAAGCAAAAAAAGTAGGTCAGTAGGTCAAAAATATAGGTCATGCTATGACGTTTTTGAAATTGGAACAAAAAACTGTGTACATGGTCCAAATTTCATTGCCATAGCTCCAAAACAAAAAGGTCAGTAGGTCAAAAAAACAGGTCATGCGATTATATTTTTGAAATCGGAAAGGAAAACTGTGCACACGGTCCAAATTTCATTGCTGTAGCTAAAAACCAGAAAGTAGGTCAGTAGGTCAAAAATATAGGTCATGCGATGACATTTTTGAAATCGAAACGAAAAAGTGTTGTTTTGTCTAAGTCTGATTCAAATCCAACCATAAATTACATAATTATGGCCAGTTTTAACAAAATTCAATGATTTGACCTTGACCGTCAAGGTCATTTAAAGGTCAAGGTCAAACTTGAAATAATCATAATGTCGGATTTGTCACAACTGTTGTTTGGTCCAAGTTTGAATTAAATCTATAAATAAATGAGAAAGTTATGACAATTTAAGCAAAATTCAATCATCTGACCTTGACGGTCAAGGTAATTTTAAGGTCATGGTCAAATCTGAGTTATTCAACATGTCGGTTTTGTCATAAGTGTTGTTTTGTCCAAGTATCTATCAAATCCAACAATAAATACTAATGTTATGGTCAATTTTAGCAAAATTCAATAATTTGACCTTGAAAGTCAAGGTCAAGTTTAGTCTGGTCAGGTTGAAGGTTTTCTCCAAAGGGTTGTTGTGTCCAAGAATTAAGAGAAACCACCTACTAATAATGAAGTTATGGGCAATTTTAGCAAAATTCAATATTTTGACCTTGAATATGAAAGTCATTTAAGAGTCAAGGTCAAGTTTAGTCTGGTCATCTTGAAGGTCTTGTCCAAAGGGTTGTTGTGTCCAAGAATGAAGATAATCCATCAAGGAATAAAAAAATTATGATCAATGTTAAAGTTTTCGGACGGGAACGGCAACGGCAATGGCAACGGCAACGACACCATGACTATGACAATAACTCGATTTTTTTTTCAAAAAAAGTCGAGCTAATAAAAAGAGATATAAATGAACTTTAAATGATAGATTTCTGAACCTGAAACTTTATACCAGTGTATAACAGTAGAAAGATGCTACAGAAAAATCTTGCTAACAAGACCAGTAGTGGTTTTATTAGTGAAGAAATGGTCTTTAAAGTGGAGTCTCATTGTGTCTAAGTTTTAGACTTTGGTTCTTTCAAAATGCTTATTGTCGCATGATTTTGAAATCATCAAAGAGGTTATATTCAAATTAACGGGCCTTTACTGTACCAGAATATTTTGGAAAAAATTTGTTTCTGTAGTATTTTGGTAAAAAGTAGATTGCGAGGTATTTTGATAAATAGTACATTTCAGAGTATTTCAGTAAAAAGTTTATTCAAGGGTTTTTTTTTTTTAACAGTAGACTCCGGGATATTTCAGTAAAATGTGGATTACAGTATCTGAGGTATAGCCCTTATATCTCCATCTGTAATATCTGACAAGCACATTTGGTAAGACTGGAAGAAATATAGCATCGTAAATAGGGGGAGTTGAAGAAAGCTTGGATACATTATAAACCATCACCATGCCATTCCTGAATAAACACAGGAAGTATAAAATACTATGAAAAAAAAGAGAGAAAATTTCTTAATTTACCCAAAATATCTGTCACAGATATATTGTATCCTGTTTATAAAGTAAAAACAAACAAGATAATATCCTGTTTACAAATAAAACAAAATGTATTCTGTATATATATATGATTAAGCAAAATAAAATCACACATCTAACTAGCATGTTTTGAGATTTCCAATGTCACTTTATACTTATAATTTTTATAAACTTCACTTCTAATATACAGAGACCACAGTTATAGACAAAAGCACAAAAGAAACTGCATTCCACACCCCCATGCCATCACCCCTCCCTCCCTTATAAAATCTAACTGGAAAGAAAACAAGAAAACACTCACTGCGGTTAGTAAGTTGTGCAAACTGACCTTATTTTGTAATAAGGAATTATGGTCAACAAATAACGGCTAATATATTACAAAATGTGATTTCTGCTTAAAATCTAAGTATACAGAAATACTTTTTTCAGGAACTTTGCCTGATTTTTTGGTCAAAGACATTGAACAAAGAACATGCAATTATGCTGCATAATTATAATTCTTGCAAATTACACACAAATTTTAAGCTTCAGTTTAAACAGAATATTCAAGAATAGTTACTGTTTGTAGGAATACAGTGGAATGAAACAAAACTTGGGACTTAGTTTTCCTGAACATTTTACCAGATATAAATGATAAGTATTTATTTAGGCTCAAAATAAGGACTGAATAGAACAAAATTATTTCAAACACTCATGGTGAATATAAATATATATATATATATATAAATGGTGTTTGTAAAACAACCCAAACATGATTATTACATTTACGTACATAATACATGGAAACATCAAATTGATGTGCAAATTAATAAATGACATTTGCAAGTAATAAAAGTGTATGCACATGTACATATATAAATGGAACACTTATACTATATAGGTTGTTTTAACAAAATAACTGTCAGCGAAACATGAAAGTGCAATCAGTTCTTTTAAACCTGTATTCTTTTGTTTACGACACACTGAAGAAATTGACATTACTGCTGCTATGTGAATTTAAATCTTATTTTTTAATCATTAGTCACCATCAAGAGGTTACAATAACAACTATAAGAATTATCAAATGCACTTAGAACAAAGCATGCACATTATGTCTTTCACGAAAATAAAAATGATGCTGGAGTTTTCATTGGTTAATATGATGTATACTTGTGAACAAAAGAACATCACTCAGTTCTAGAGGTATTATATAGTTCTTTACCATTAAATTTTTTCCCATTAGCAATTTAAAGGAACATAACTCCAGATTGTGAGCTACATTTAGCTATATATACCTGGGCATAGAATTCTAACAAATGAACAGCAAAGTTTCAATTGAATCTGCCCATTTCTCAAAAGAGGATTTCATGGAATACTTAAAACTACAAAAAGCAACATACAAGAGGCGTACAGGTAACTCTTCTTAAAATTCCCTACTAAGTAATAATAAGTGGAAATAAGAATTTATCAAAAGACCAAGCACTATTCAAGCCAAAATGTGCAGTAGTTTCGAGAATGAAATTTTTATACCGAAGTGCAGAAAAGTTGTTAGTGCTTCTTTAGTGCCTTTCTGTATGAGGTGTAAAAAATATCAAACTATGACACTGTTTCCCTTCAGAACAAAATGGAAAACACAGTTTTGTAGGAAATTTAAACAGATATATGATGTTGCTTATGATACACATGTATACATGATATGAGGATAACCAATGATTTATGTCTGTTGATTAGTACATAAAAAAGAAACATTTATTATTTTGGAAAATTGCATGCTTGAAAGTTATTGTACTAGTCATTTTCATATCTGTCTGTGATGAGATTTTTGTTTAACCCTTACCATGCTAAATATCTAAAATGGACTTGTCCTTCTTTAAATTTGGTCAGATCCATTATTTATTTATGGAAGTGCTAATTGAAAATTTACTGCCTAAATGGCAGATAGTGCAGACCATGATCAGACTGCACAGATGTGCAGGCTGATCTTGGTCTGCACTGGTGCCAAAGGCAGAGTCAATCGCCTCCAACATGGTAATGGTTAAAAAGGAATAACTTGTAAAGGACTTTTTTCTTGGGTTCTTTTGTGAATATCAGTTCTTTGATTTTAGCAAACATCTAATCTATACATTTCTAATATTGCATTTTAAAATCCTAGGTCACAGTAATACAGAATGTTCAAATTTTACTAAAACTGACAAGTTATTAATAATTTCTTTGGAATAAAGTTTGTTAAAAGTTAAAAACTATAAATACGTATTAAGTGAAAAAACAAAATATTTTATGCTAGACAGGGTTTGGTGGCTAATTGTCAAAAAGAAATCCTTTCTTTACCTATGGTATCCGCAACTTTAAAAACAAAATACTCATTGACATTAAAACAATATACACCTTTTACAGCTGATAGTGACTTTTGTCTATCCATCTTATAGTCTATAGTGACTTTGGTCTATCCATCTTATAGTCTGTAGTGACTTTTGTCTATCCATCTTATAGTCTATAGTGACTTTGGTCTATCCATCTTATAGTCTATAGTGACTTTTGTCTATCCATCTTATAGTCTATAGTGACTTTTGTCTATCGATCTTATAGTCTATAGTGACTTTTGTCTATCAAAATTATTCAAAGACAGTTGTTTGTTATTTATTCATTCAAATAAAATGAACATAAAAATAAACGATCAAAATTCAATACCTCTTTAAAATGTCTTATAAGCTAACCAGATACATTTTATAACCTGATACAAAATTTGCATTGCACATTAGGTTAACAGAATGTTTCAATAGTTCAGAATGATTCAGTATGTAACTGATTCAATCTTCTATCCTCAGTGTTATCAGTTCTATCTTATACCATATTTGCTATAGCTAATTACAAAAGCAAAACAAAATAAAGTTAAAACAGTCAAAATGCTGACAGTTGACAATGCAAAATGCATCTTTGAACATAAAATAATAACTATAAATCCAAATTGGAAAGAACAAATTATTCCGTGAAGCAATCCATCTCTTAGCTAGTTTTTCTTGATTCTGTTTGGGTAACAGTTGAAGTTTTTCTAAAAAATGTGTTCCTACCATTAAAAGTAAACTGCTGACTTGGAAATAAGGCAACATTTATGTCACTTTTTTGTCAGTGTGTTTGAAAACAGTGGCTTTCAAGTCGAAACACAATTACTTTATTCCTTAATTACACACAAGAGCAAACTGACCCATACAGGTGCAACAAAGCATATTTTTTTTAACCAGTATACAACAGCTGACTGACTATTGAAGCACAACAACAATAATGGTATAGCAAAACAGACACCGTACATACCAAGACTTCCGGTGGTGGATGGTTGCTCCCTTCCATCGTCATCTTCACCCTCTCCAAGTTCATCGTCCTGCAATATCAAAACCAAAAACATTACACACATACGTATCTTTTCACTACAAACCAGAGTGATTCAACAGCCTTCATTACCAACTGTTTTTGAGCACTTTTTGCTTTCAAAATAATCATTGTTTATCTTCCAACCCTGTCACTGAAAGTCAGTAAGTCCATCAGCCTTCTTTATCCAACTGCTTATGAGCCTTTCTGGCTTTCATTAGACATTAAAAGAGATACCATATAATGAAAAAAAAACATTAAAACATTACATCCTGGAATATGACTTTCTTTATCCTATTTAACTTTTTTGGCAACATGTAGCTTTTAATAACAGGGAAGGATTAGTTGTAAACATTAAATACAAAACCACTGTATTTAGAATGAACTGAAATATGTAATTAAAAATGATCTACATAAGTCAGAGTATACAGAGAAGCAGAACATAATTCATTTTCTCTTCAACTCCTTACAGTACCTTTTACATTAACAAAACACATCAGTATCCTGTAATTGAAACTTTCTTAAAATAAAAAAACTTGTATACAAGTAATATAGAATAGGATGAAACTAAATAAATAGCGAACTTCAGATTCTCTGAAAGGAGCAAACAAAGCATTTAACGAACAAGTAAACTATAATCTAACACATAATAAACATTACTTGTTTTAAAAACAAGTTTTTTTTAACAAATCTTACGAGACCATATCCATATCTTTTCTGTTGTAACATGCTTAAGAACAACTAAACAGAAAGATATATTAATAATTACCTTTAATTCTGACATCACAAACACACTTCAAATTTTGATGTCATTTTTTTAAACACCAAAAAGCTAATACTGAGCATAGTTTAGTCATCTAGTTATGAAAATTCTTGGAATCTTTAATAAAAGACATGTACTTCAGCAACATTTCTTTTCTAAGATCACTCATCCAGAAGACAGGTTCTTAACATCAGTACAAACTGTGTCTGATCAGCATTATCAATTTCAAAATGAAAAAGTCTCATTTATAAAACTAATCTGTATAAGGACCATTCAATATATTTCATTTCTCACGAAATTATAAGGCAGATAAGTTTTGAGTTGAATATCAAAGAATTCATGCAATTCAAGTTCAGGCCTTTTTAAAATATATTTTACTCTTTACTACAATTGTAGTTGTGTCATGTTGAAACTAAACTTATCATACATACCGCAGTGGTTGGTGCTGGCTTGCTCGATGTTTCTATAAGTTCTTTCTTTACCTACAATTAGTTGAAGCCACACAGTTAACTACACAAACAAAAAGCATTAATCACACATGCTTCTAATGTTAAATAACACAAAATAAAAGGAAACTTATACTCAAGACAATCAAGAATTCTGATTGGCTGATTTCAGCACTGTCTGCAGAATTATCCAATCAGAAATGGCATACTAAGTTTGTGATGGAGAGAAATCATCAGTGCAATATAATACAATCTTTTTAAACAAAGCTTTTGGCAAGGCAAAATATCAAATTTATAACTTCTATCTCGGATATTGGCAATTTTCTCTTTTTAAATCCCAGCCTTATTGTAAATAATGACCAGTAATTACCAGTAACAGAAAAAAAGAGAAAGAAATGGCCCTTAATTAAATATGGATCAGTTCTGTTAATATATTCATTAATATGATCACATATTTACATTCATTTTTAGTGTGAGCTTTCTTGTGGATTGTTTAAGTTTTCAGTAATAACAGAAAACATTCTACACATTTTTTAAATAAACAATGTGGAATTAAAATGTGACCTTATCAGAGAGTAAAGCAGTCATAACTATAAACTTAATATGTTGATTCTACAGAACTTTTTATTCAATTTTGCTAAGAGGTGGAATTAGAAAGTGAAGAAAAAGAATGAAAATGATAGAACTGTGATTTTTAAAATAAAAATGAAATTCATCAGTGAAGAGAGGAACTACATCTGTGAGTTCTGTGGCATGAGCTAATCAAACTTTCTACTACAACTCAGGTATTTCAGAGGTCAGAACCTATATTTTGCATAGAATAAGATGACCAAAAAAACTGATTCGATATTTCATAAAACAATTTATACATAAAATGTAAAGTTAGTTACAAGTGTCTTATTCTGTTGTGAAAAATATATAGTAAGAGGATTTTTTTTTGTCAGGGTAGGACTATTCAGTATTTAAACAGGAACTGAAACCCCAAGGAAATCACTTGTGACTAGTTCTGTGAATCTCATTTTCATATCATGTACATTCTAAAAATATCTGGGTTTTTACTTTTGAAGTAATGATGAATAATCTAAGCTGACATATAGACAAACAAACATTTAAAGCTTATATTAGCAATTGTTATTTTCCCGTTCCAGTCTTACTTAGGCCTGAACAAGCTTAAGCTCTCAATTACCACGTCTGTCTTTGTAAGATTTGGCCAGCAATCACTCTTGTCTTCCTTAGGTATGGCTAGGAACCACATTATTTTATGTCTTTTTGAGATATGGCCAAGAGCCACCTCTGCCTAGGGTACAGCCAGGGACAACCTGTGCCTTTCTATGATACAGGGAGAGTTTTATATTTTAAAACTTTGTGTATCACCCAAATAAGATGTTTCTAAAATAAGCTATTATCCCTATTTACATGCTACAGTGCTATTTTTACTTTGTGGTCTTCTGAAAAAAAGTATGACAGCTAATGAGGTGATAGTATAAAGCTCAAGGTTGCTTAGGCCTTAAGGTACAGAGCTCAGATCTCTTAACACTACTGATAATGTCTACTTCTTTCTAGTAACATTGTAAGAGAACACATAAACAGATCTGTACAAACAAAACACAATGAACATTGTCAACCTATGCTAGTTTTTCTGGTTAATAATCTCCATATTTTTGACAACAGTTTCTGCTTTGGACTTTTTCCACAGAAATTTGTTTAATATTTTAACACATTTAACTATCTCATTCAATGTAATGGTATCCAAAAACATGCTGTCAAAAACTATGGAACTAGTCACTCATTCTTGTATGAAAACAAACTGACCAGTCATTCTTAGGAGCAATGCTCTTCTTTGAAGAAGGTAAGGTTGTACTAAGACAAAAACCTAACCCAAATGAAAAAAAATTGAAAGTCCTGTAAATTTGCAAAAGGGAAATCTTTCTCCAAGAAGAAACAATAAGCAGATTAGTGTGTAAAAGTGGTTCTAATGAATTATTCTTTAAAATAAATTTTGAAGAAATGAACACTAGAAGTTGTTATCTATTAACTTAAATAAGAGCTATAATAAGGCTGTCTGTCACTAGCCTTTTGTGAAATTTTCAATCAAAACTAAAAGGGAGAAAAAAAATTATTCTACCAAGTGTTCTAAACAATCTTTCAGGGATGGAGATGCTTCTAGTGAAGTAGCTAGATTCTAAAACTATAGATAACATTGACAGACCAGCAGTCTCTATCTTGATTTTATGTTTATATTCATTCATTTTACACTGAGTGGGAAATAATTTCTTGCAAATTTTACTTGCAGCCCTCAATGTCTGGATCCTGAGTTCAAACCAATACTTGCACCAGAAGTGTGGAATGGGGAAAGTCAATGGTAACTTACATCCCTGCTTGGATTCAAACCAGCAACCTCTGGATCAAAAGTCCAACATTTAACCAGCATTCTACCCCTCAACCACTGGCCTCCACAACAACTTTTGTATTTTTGGTTTCAATCCACTATTAATTGCAATTTTTTCTAGCTACAAGTAATCAAGAATGAGTGACCATGGCTGTTCTGTTAATATAGCAGTTTGAGAGAGCCACAGTTCCAGGTTCTAGACCAGAATACAAATACCTTTCTCTTAGGCATGGGTATATGTCTATCATCCATTGCCTAATATATAATGTAATAATTAAAAATCATTAACACCGCATAATACAAATGCAAGATATTATACTAAAGTACTGTGAAATCAATTGATGATATTTACTTATTTTCTCCCTGGCAATCTTAATAACTGATAAAAATTCACAAGACTACCGGGGTGGTCCATAAGAGGTTTGGCCTTTCCTAATCAACCTTGATCATAATGTACAAGTACAAACTTTATCCCAAACTGACATGAATGGTGTTCCTTCTATATGATCAAAATTAAGGCAGTGAAATTATATTATTTGGATGTAGAGGAGAAAGAAAAACACTTGAATATTTTCTTTTCCTTTAAACTTGACTTTGTCTTAAGTTGAGTCCCTTTTTCTTTACCTTTTTTTGTCTCAAATTACATATTAGGAGTCAAGTTATATTCCAAAAGCATTTAAGCAATATGCATATGTATTCTAAATGGTTAAAGAATGGATGTAACCCCCATCCCTTAGTAAACACAGAAGTGATTTTGGAAGAAACAAATGATTTGTACTTGATGCAAAACCATACCCAGTGTGATTGTATGTTATACCAATAGATATACAAAACTTTTATCTTAATCTTCAAAACTAACCATATACCATATGAAAAAAAAAATATAAAAATAAAATTATGCTATAATATAAGAAAAATGTTTGAATCACTATTATACCATAAACAAATAATTTTTTAAGGGTGATTAAATGTATACCTTGGCCTCTGCGACTTCAATCTGTCTCCTTTTTGTGACAGTTTCAATCATTTTGATCATCTCTTGGGATCGTTCACGCATCGGGAAATTGCTGACCTCTAAGTTGGAGTTGAATGCCTAAAACACCAACAAACAAAAACAACATTTTCATTACATACATCAGGATTTTGTTGACCTCTAGGCTGGTGTTAAATGCTGGGAAAAAAACTCACTAAAACTTCAACATCTTAATATACATCTTGATTTATACTGTATAGTCACATATGTTCTAATTTCATTAGATTCTGAAAACTGCTTCCTTGTGATCAGAAGTTCAGACAAGTACTGATAGCAACAGAATTTTACACGGCATTAAAAAAAAGCTTAAAAAAAAAAAATGGATGTAATTTTTTTTTTATTCCAGTTGGAGAGCTATTAAGATACAGTACCTGCACAGCTCTGCCTTTGACCACCATGTCATCCCAACATTCACGTTTTATCATCTCACGCAGATACATCTTAGCCAGATTCTCAAATTCTATCTCTTCTCTGACCTTTAAGAAATAATAAATGCTACATGGAGAGACGGAGAGATATGGAATTTTGAAGAAAGACAGACTCTCTGCTCTCATCAGAGTTTTATACTAGTAAGATAGTTTGACTACATCAAAAGCTTGCAATATGCAACTCAAGAAGTGTTCTGTGTAGGATATTTTGTAAAATGTAAACAGAAACATGAAAAACAAGTTAAGTAAAGTTAAAAATGGCTATACCTTAGCATTACATTTCCAAGAAACCCCTTTCAACTATAAATGAAAAACAAATTGATTTGAGAAATTTAGGTGGTAAGTGATAAAAATGTTTGCACCATACCCTCTCCACTTCCTGGTCAGCCTCTGCCTGCAGCCTCAGTTGCTCCTCAATGTCAAGGTCAAACTCATGTCTGTTCAACTGTTCTATTTCAGGCAGTGTCTCATTGTTCTTCAACATTGTCTGTAACTGTTACATGAAAACAACATGTATATACACAACAAAAAACAGATGTGGATTTTTGCTTATTATCAATTGATGAGTATGGACTCTCTTTCAGTAATTTTTTGAGGCTAATTTTTGAGTGTACTAGAACGTAACAAATAGCCTCAGTTTTTATAAATGACAAATATTCCATTCCATAGTACTATGTCAAATAGGGGCAACTGCTATAAAGAAGTGAGACCAATTATTGACATTTAGAAGCATTTCTTAAATCTGATAACCACTGGAACAAAATACAGACTTTTTTCTTTAATCTTAAAAATAATGAAAATTTTTTTTTAAAAATAATGTGTTATGACATAAACTTGTATTTTTGATAATCTGATGTAGGTTTTTTTCTAAATTGTCTGATATCTTAATATGCTTATATTCAAACTAATATTGTCAGCTTTTATGAGAAGAATGTTTTTTAAAGATAATTATATATCCAGATTTAAAGGTTTTCATGTATTACTTAAAATATGTAATTGATATGTATATATATACTTACAGTTCTTCTCATGTCTCTTATTGAGACTCTGAGGTTCTTCTTCACATCAGCATACTGTTTATCTTCCTCTTTGAATGACTATAAATGTAATCATGTAATAATGTGAGCTTATCTTTTAACGTAGTAAAGAACAAACAATACATAGAAAACTCTATTTCAGTAAAGGACTGTGCTGACCAATGCTGGAAATAAGTACAAGCAATATAGTTACAGATGTTATAAAACGCAGATTTAAACACAAATGGAATGATAAATATATCAGATGTTCTTTAATTTCATAACAATGGAATTTTTGAAAAGCAAAGGTCAGATTTGAATTAAAAAGATATAACAGAAAATAAAAACTCTGGCATTAATCAAGATCAATTATAAATGCAAAGTTTAAAGAACAATATCACCATTACACCTTCCATTAAAAGCCTAAATACACAATACCAAGTAAACATAAGTCTAATGTGGCATATCTAACCATTTCTAATCTTTCCATGAAACAGTACTAAATATATCAATAAAGTTCACATAAAGCTATCCAACCTTTCTTATTCCCTTTGTTCCATTTCTCTTGGTATGGAGAACCCATAAATTTACAACAGAACCCACGGTTTATAACTGAACTCACAAATTTATATAGAACCCACTGATTTACAACAGAACCCACTGATTTACAACAGAACCTACACATAATGCACTGATTTACAATAGAACTCACAAACATGCTATATAATGCACTGATATACAATAAAACCCAAAAATTTACTATAGAATACATTGACTTACAACTAAACCCACAAATTTACAATAGAATGCACCGATTCACATAAGAACCCATACATTTACAATAAAACCCACAAATTTACTATAGAATGCACTGATTTACAATAGAACCCACAAATTTACAATAGAACCTACAATTTTACTATAAAATGCACTGATTTTCAATAGAACCCACAAATTTACTATAGAATACACTGATTTACCAAAACTCACTGATTTACTATAAAACCTCCCAATTTACAACAGAACCAAGTGTTTTACCAGTGTACCAGCAGGTTTACAAAGAAAACATTTAGCAGACAACTTTTATACATCTCTTCTACACAGTTTTACATTTGTGTTTCTTTGTCTACTTACAAGAGCGAAAAATTCTTTTGAAATGTTATGGGGGTTCTACATATAGATGAAGAGACTGTTTGTACAAGGCAGCACAAGATATATCTTTTGATTGTAACGGAAAAAAAAAGAGAGAAAAGGAAAAGAAAACTTTTTGCACCTTTTGTATGCAAAATATTTACAATATTTTGTACTTTTCTGTAAAATCTGGCATTTTCATGTTTTTACCATTTTAGACTATAGTGAATTTCAAAACATTGAAAGAGTTCATTTGGATAGTTATTCAAAGAATAAAGCAAATATCAAACCCTTGCTAAAACTTCTGATTTTACAAAAAGCACTGTAATATTCAAAGTTAAAGTTAAGTTTGAAAATTCTTATTGACAAATTTCCTACTAACATATTTTCTTTCGACTGAAATTTCAATAGCTTATATTTTTTGTAGGATTTTACCTCAAGTTCTTGGACCTGTAGCCATGTGGCATCTTGTTCAGGGATAGGGGTGGGCGTTTTATAGATCTCATCACGTTCCAGGGCCTCATCCCTCTTCTGTTTTTCCTATCAAAGATAACAATTTTGAATGTAATGCAGAATGAAAAGAAGGAATTTAAATTTGTAAAATTTGACCTAAACTGAAGTGCAAAATTTCAAAAGCTGTATGGTGTATCTCATCAACTAATATAAAATATATTACAGGTCTAAGTTACCCTGAGAATTAAAAGATCAAAAATTCAATTTTCACTGATACGTATTAAGGTACTAGTAACATTTTTATACTATTTCAAAATTAAAGTCCTGCATTTTTATACTTACTTTTTCTTCCCTGCTAATTTGAGGAACTCTGTCTGAACCTGGCCTTAAAAAGTCTTCAGGTGTCCAGTCAGCCATATTGGACAAGTGTTCATTCTCCTCTTTCTGTGATGTCATCAGTCGTGACTTCTTTGCTCGGGCAGCTTCCATGGCTGACTTGGCTTTACCAATTCCAGATGGTGTATAGCTTGAAACATTGAAGACAAAATTAATGTTTGTTATATTATTATCAGAAAAATTTATAGTGTTACATGTTTTTTGTGCACAGATAAAAATTCAAACTAAAATCTTGTTTTTGTAACAAATACATTTGAGTGAGGAAACTCCAAATGTTCTGAATAGCCGATTAAGCAAAATCAACAACAAAAACTTAGTTGTAATATAAGCATAGCAGAATAAATGTAAAACGATCACTCTTCTGCAATTTGGATTATGTGGTCTTACAATACAGCTTACTGATCTTGACTACATACAAAGATTTATCACTTGTAATTTCAGCAAACTGTCTTAAACTGACCAATAATTGTGTTACCCTGAGTTCTATTGAACTCAATGAACTGCAATTCATTTAAAACACACATGCAGAAATTAAAGTGAAACTAAAGGACCAGCTCTATGGTGTTGGTATAAAAATAATAAAACAAAATTATTTAGGGTATTTATAAGATTTTGAGGTATGGAAAGATTTATCAACTCTTTATCAAGAAAGAAGAGAAAGAAAATATTGCAAGAAATATAGTAATAGAAGGAACAGAATATTGCATGGGATCTATGTGTGCAATGATTTCCCGAAATCAGAGTCGTTATTTAACAGAAATTATCAAAAATATTCAAAAGAATTTCAGTTTCAAAAATAGCAGAATGTGATAAAATTACAAATATCCATGAACATGATTTTGTTGGCTAGAGTTTAGTATAATACTTACTAAAATTTTGAAGTTAGTAAAAATATCAAGCCATTAAAATGGTATAAAGTCATAAATTAGATATACTTAATAGGATGAAAAATAAACAAAAAATGCAGAAAAAAGAAAAATAAATTAAATGCAGCAAATCAGAGCAGATTTTTTTTATTGCTGAAAGCTTTATGGCAAAGTTTGTTATGTTACGAATATTAACTGAACGAAAAATTGTTTGTACAAAATGCATGCTTTTTTAATCTACTGCAGTGGAATAAAATGATAATTATGCACAGCGGAGTCAGTAAATTAAAATGAAATAAAATAAAATTATTATCACTACCATATGAAGCAATGTCACAATCCAGCGAAGACTTACCTTCTCTCAGTTAATGGTGGACTAATGATATGTGAAAATTGATATTTACGTGTGCACTTTAAGTTTTTATATCTACATAAATCAACTTCTGGTACCATAAAAGCAAAGTTCAAAATGTTTAAGCAAGCCTCTTACTATATGTAAATATTACATTACATGATGATAAAATATATAGATAAGTAACTGGAGTGTACAAATTATAGATTGTAAAAAAGCTTTTTTACTACTTATCAACATCACATATCTAGATTAATTATAGAATATGGAGATAAGTAACTCAAAATATAAGAACAACAGACTGTATAAGAAACATGTATAAAGAAATACCAAAAGCTATTTCCCTTAATACAGAACTGACTAAAACACACGCCATCACCAAATACCACATATACAATTTTCAAAAGCTTCAGAAGCCCTGATTCAAAAGTTCAATTTTGTGTAGCTCTCTTCCAATAACTAATTCTTTTCTTTCTTTAACCAAATTCAATTCAAACTGTGAGGACCATATTATAACTTGCCATTTGATACTAATTGTAAAGCATGTGAACAAAATGACAGTTTCTTTTACCGCCTAAATTTCAGATTCTGAAGTCAAAGTATTTCATAAAAAAGCCTTTGGATGAAACATTCAGATAACAATATAGACCTTTTGTGCTTTTTGACCATTACTACTTTTTCTCTGCACTGGAATATACAATACATATAACTGAAAAAAGGAGGTAACCTACTTCCAGGAGTAGCATGTGAGTACGCCATCAAATCCTGTTGTGAATATGTTCTGGCTGTCCTCAGCAAAAGCCATAAACTTTACACCACCTATTCTGTAATCATGTGGCGTAATAGACACTGTCTTATCCTGAAAATCAGAAAGACCTTCAATATAAATCAAGTGTATCCAATCTACCTTACTAAAAGAATTTTTGTGATAAAAAAAACAAAAAAAACAAGAGGGCCATGATGGCCCTAGATCACTCACCTGAGTATTTTGGCTGTAGGTTTGAAGTTAAGCAGTATTTCATGTTTTAATTGAAAAAATGTAAGTAATGTAAATATAAGTATGTAAATATGTAAAACATCAGTCAATAAAGAAAGGCTCTATGAAAGAAAGTAGAAATATCTATCATAAGCTATGGTGACCTTGACCCAGTGACCTAAAACCCTACCCATGGGTAGAGGTCCATGCAAGGATCCTATATACCGAATATCAAAGATATTGGTCTTCTATGAGGTACAGTATATAAACCTATTTTTAGCCTCAGTGACCTTTAACCTAATCTAATAATTCGAAAAAGCTTGATAAAGCTTGTTTCATACCAAATCTTAGATCTCAGAGCCTTGTGGTTTCAGACAAGAAGATTTTCAAAGTTTTACTATATAAGCCTATGTAAAATCAAATTTGACCCCAGAGGCATAATTTGAACAAACTTGGTAGAGGTCCACACGACAATGCTACGTACCAAATCTTAAGGCTCAGGGCCTTGTGGTTTCAGACAAGAAGATTTTTAAAGTTTCACTATATAAGCCTATGTTAAATCAATTGACCCCCGGGGCAGGGCCAAATTTGACCCCAGGTGTATAATTTGAACAAAGTTGGTAGAGGTCCACAAGACAATGCTACATACCAAATCTTAAGGCTCAGGTCCTTGTGGTTTCAGACAAGTAGATTTTCAAAGTTTTCCCTATGTAAGATAAGTTGACCCCCGGGGCGGGGACAAATTTGACCCCAGGGGGATAATTTGAACAAACTTGGTAGAGGTCCACAAGACAATGCTACATACCAAATCTTAGATCTCGGGGCCTTGTGGTTTCAGACAAGAAGATTTTTTTAAAGTTTTACTATATAAGCCTATGTAAAATCCATTGACCCCCTGGTAGGGGCCAAATTTGACCCCAGGTGCATAATTTGAACAATTTTGGTAGAGGTTCACACGTCAATGCTACATACCAAATCCTAAGGCTCAGGGCCTTGTGGTTTCAGACAAGAAGATTTTAAAGTTTCACTATATAAGCCTATGTAAAATCCATTGACCCTCAGGGTGGCGCCAAATTTGACCCCAGGGGCATAATTTGAACAAACTTGATAGAGGTCCACTAGACAATGCTACACACCAAATCTTAAGGCTCAGGGTCTTGTGGTTTCAGACAAGAAGATTTTCAAAGTTTTTCCTTTAAGTTGCCATAGCAACCAGAGTTCTTGATGGAATTAAATTCTTTGAACAACTTTGATAGAGCTTCATGCAAGGAACATCCCATGCAAGTTTCATCAAATTTGGCCCAGAGGTTTCAGAGGAGATGTCGTTTGAATGAAATTGTTGACGGACAACGGACAAAGTCCGGTCACAATAGCTCACCATGAGCCAAAGGCTCAGGTGAGCTAAAAACAGAACTTAAAACACTAAGTCTTCAAAATTAGCCAAACTGTTGGTCTGATTTACAATAAAATCCACCAAAACAATCTAAAATCTATCAGACATAGCTAATGAACTGGCAGTTACTGGGAAGTCTGATTCAAGCTGTTTATTTGAAACAGCTATCAATAATTTCACTTTTTCAAATTTTATCATACTTTAAACTTGAATCTCATTTAAGAGAAAAACTGAGATTTGCTTTTACTTCAAAACAGAAGGTTTGGTGGGAAAACAAGAAATGTAATCATGTTACAAAGTCACAATGAGAAATATCATGTATTATGACAAAAATTCATATCCTTATAAAATAATATGCTTTGATGAAACAACTAACAGTCCCTAAAAGTACAATGTATTTATCGTCACTATGCTGGCTTCAACTGTATTTACCATTGTGACTGGTTTAGACTATTATCAGCAAGCATGCCAGTACATTCTCTTTATGATATGAGTTTTAGCATTTTATTTAGAGTTTTCAAGTAATATGGATATGTCAAACATGAATGTTGGACAAGTCCATGAGTGAAATTTGGTATGGTAATGGTTAGAGATAAAAAGCTATGAATCAGCATGACTTACCATTTGGCCAATAGTTCTAAGGAGAACAGAGCCATCAGTTCCATAGGTAGCAAGCCACTTATGGTGAGGGGACAGCTGTACTTTACCTCCTGGAAGCTGGTGCCCAGGAAACTCTGATATTGGTTCCAGGCGGAACTTGTGCAAGTCCTGCAGTGATTCAAAAATGAATATATGAAATGAATCCAACAAAACTACCATTTCTAAGTTGAATTTAGTAGTGGAATAATGAAACACAAGATTTTTTTTCTAAATAAAAGAAATGCTTAAAAGTGTTTTGTTTTATTCTCTTGCCAATGACATGACTTACTCAGGAAACTTGCTGACTTTTAACACAAGTCAATTTTCTCTCCTAATATACTTACAGTACATTTTTATAACAGGAATAAAAATCCCACTGTCAGAACTTATTTTGTTAAAAAACACTGTGTTTGTCTGGTTATCTGACAAGTAAATTTATGAATACATAAGCAATACACTGCTACCTCTGTAGAATGTTAAAAAAGATCTAGACCAATGAAATAAGTCCTTTTGTCTAAAGTACATCTACAAATGTAATTAACTTTACCTGAGATTTACTGGACAACTACAGCCCATTTAATGTATTCAAAAAGAAAACTTATTTAGTCTTGAAAAAAATATTTCAAATTTAAGATTTGCTGTGTAAAAAGAAAGAAAAAACAAAGCCTGAGAACTGAATTTTAACAATGGATCCTCTCTTAGTCTTAGAAAGAAAGCATATAAATGAATGTCTAATGATTACTAGTTACAGGGCTGAACACCTGATTTACCTGAGAGAAACAGGCAAGTGGACAAAACAAAGTTAAAATCTCTATAACAAAAGAACAAAAGGTTGCCAACCTTTGGTAATTCCTCGGGGCTGGGCAGTGTGTGTTGTTGTACGGCCTTGTTGTTCTGAGCCATTGTGTACATGGTGCTTCCTTCTGATATAGCGGCACCATAAGACGGTACCCCCAACCTCAAAGATACCTTCTTGATTGACTTATCTTTAAAATCATATTTCAAACTGTTGCAGTTAAATCTCAGATCTGAAAAGGAAAAGGATCAAAATACAGATTCATGTCATTTCAAGAAGGCATCTTCTGTTCACTACAGTCTTCTGTAATTTTCTTTACTTTTAGTGTCTCCTAACATTCTATATTAAATCACTATTTATCTGTTATTTGAAAATTGTTTTTAAAGCAAGAAACACCCTTTTAGAAGAAAAACAAAACAAAACTAGTTATATCTGCACCTTACTAAATATTATCTTATAGTCCATACTTTTCTAAATGCTACTGCCTGAATAAAGATTTCACAAAAAAAATACTCACCATTTTAAGTATAACATCCATATGTATGCAGCGATAAAAATAAATGTTCAAAATATAAAAAATGTTTTAGAACAGTACTGATGCCAGATTGCCTTTACAGCTTTTTGCACACAATTTTTATTCCAGGTGTGTGCTTAATTCTTCATGAAAACCTCTAAAATTCTTTTTCATTTGTTTCAACTTGTACACAAAGGTATATTTGCAACGGACCAATTCGAAAAGGCAAGTAAGATAATTAATTAAGTCAATCAAGTTTTTCCATCTCCAACACAGGCAGTAACCACACTAACTGAATATCACCACAGTCAATGTATTTCGGGGAAAGCAGTGGTGTTGGGGTATAACTGGTTTCCATGGAGTCACAGATGAAATGAAATTAACAGAATCTGGCCATGATTTCTGCAATCTGAGCAAGTACTAGTAAAAATTTAAGGAAGTAAAAATCGAAGTTTATTAGTACAATTTGCAAGAACTTAAAATTATTACATACTAAATAGACTTGTAAAGTAAATGACAGTGATGGATTATCTTGACATATTTGTAATGCACTGACGTAATACTGTTTGTGAACGGAAAAAGCAACCAGTAATGTATAAAACATCCATACCTCTCATGACGTCCTCTGACACCTCAAACTTTGTGATGTAGTTAGCTCCCATACGTTTGTTGCCAGATGTATTATGGGTAACAACAACATGTAGAGTGTTTGATGCGTCGGTGTATGTTGAAAGTGCCTGTATTTCACCTTTCACGTCTGTAAAACAAGTTAAGTTTTATGTTTTACATAGCTAGTCTTATATAATATGAAACATGATTGAAGTATTATCTATTTGCAAAAACATGAAGGCTCTTAGCCTAAAGTATATTATTGAAGATGAGATTTTTTTATAGCAAAAACTCTTGAAAAGACTAAGAACAAACTGGAACTAAGAGACATTAGTTGTCTGTAAGTATGGCACTTCATAGTTAAATGTTTATTTTGGGAAAGACAACGTGTCTTTCAAATGAAGCTGTTTGCACGAGGTTCTCAAGACAGGCTTTTAGCAGTAATCTGATTTTAACCTTTACTGCATATTCCTGACATACAATAGGAAGTTTTTACAAATAAAACACAGATTTTATCAATGAAATTTTAACACAGTAGTCTTGTAGATAATAAACAATTATTCCTTCGGAGTTAAAAATGATTTTCAAGTATTGAACTATGACCTTTAATGCCTATTCTTGATAGCCATTTTTTTTTTCAAAATTAAAAAAAATGTTTACCTGCGAAAACAAAAATTTAACTTCAAGATGTTCTAATTAATCACTCCCTTGAAATTACATTCATCTCTAACATTCAAAGGATCTTAATTCTTGAAAATATATATACATTTATTTCTGAAGTACCCTCAAAATATCAAAACCGAATTACCAGTCTTTCTTAATAACAGATAAGCCAGTGTGTGAAAACATATCACCTTTTTTTTTAATAACTACCACTCAAGTTCACAAAACTTAAGACATGCTATAAATGCTTTATTTTATCAAAATTGTATCAACAGCAAAGCAAACTTATTATAATCAATAAAGCTAAAAAAAGCAATAAAACTCAAGTGTTAATGGTAACATGAAAACCACCACAGGCTTCTGACATTTTTTTGTGTAAACAAAACATTCAATACTATAAAACATGACAGGCCAATATTATGTGTAATAAATTACCATGGAGTCTAATATAAAAGCAAATAACTTTTCTTTTTTTCAAGAAAATTATGGGAACTATTTCTTATTTCCTAGTTTTAACTTAAGGGTTAAATCACATATTCTGGGGTCAAAAAATATCCATTTCTCCTTACCCCTGTTAGTGGACTTATAATAATTTTATTTTTTATATGGAAAAAAAGTGCTACATGTATCTTGTTGAAACAGAATTTTAGTATTTGTCATTAAAAGGTTTTAATATTTCAAGAAGTTAAAAACATCTAGAAATTAGTTTCTATTGAAAGATAGGGGACCATCAAGGTTTTCAAAGAAAAAGAAGAGCTGATCAGAAAAAAGCCTACTATGATGATTTTGTTTGGTGTCTAGGCAAAATACAAGATAATAGTAAGAACTAGATGGGTGTTCAGTGGAACACTTGTGTCACCCTTGGGTACTCTGTTAGAATAACTAAAAAGGTAAACAAGAGCCTGCTGGAAAAGACAGCATGCTAGTCAAAGTACAACAAGACCTGTCCACAGACAGCATGCTCCACTTTTCTCAGTGCTGGATAATTAATTATAAGCCAAGTTCAACAAGAGGCCCAAGCGAAAAAAATTTGAGTGGGGGAGGGCAAGTACCTAGTCATACAACATGAAAAAAAATTTGGGTCAAGCACTTATGTATTTAAAAAAAAAAAAAAATGGGAGGATGGAAGTCAAGTACCTATGTATTAAAAAAAAAATAAAAATAAATCGGACCCTGGGGGGGAGGGGGGGGGGGGGGGGTGACAGGTTTGGGGGTTGGGGTGGATGGGTAGTCAAGTACCTAAGTATTAAAAAATCAAAAAAAATCAGACCCTTGGGGGGGGGGGGGGGGGGGGGAGGGTGACAGGTTTGGGGGGTGGATGGGGAGTCAAGTACCTAAGTATTAAAAAATTGGGCTGGGGGGGGGGGAAGTGACTGGTGGGGGGGGGGAGGGGGTTGAGGATGTGAGGATGGATGGGGAGTCAAGTACCAATGTATTAAAAAAAAAAAAATAGGGGGGGGGGTGTAAAAAAAAAATGGGGTGGGGGAGGGGGGGGGGGGGGCGGGGCAGGTCCCCATGCTGAGGGGACGGTGGAGGGGGGGAGTACTTACCCATCTCATGTCAGTTAATATTTTATTTCTAGGCTTAAGAAGTTTTTTTCCTATATATAAGCAAATCAAGTGACCCCAGGGACATGGGTACCAACAATCTTTACAGGGGTTTGCTGGTGATCAAGTATTCAAAGTTTAAATGGAATATCTTTGACACTTTTTGAGACATGGACATAAAGAAAAAGGTTAACCAAGAAATTTTAACTTGAAAAAGGGGCATAACATTGCAACAATAAATTCGAGGGTTATCTGCCCTTGAGAAATGGTGTTGTTTTAAGTGATACAATTGTAAGTATTACAATTGGAAAGTTTGATGAAGAAATATTAAGAAATGGCATAGTTATAGCCAACGTTAAGTTTTCATGACAAAATCCAAATACAAAAAGGGGCATAACCCTGTCAATTGTGACCTTGACCTACAGATTTTGGCATCATCACAACCCTGTTGTTGTAAGCAATATAATTTGAAAGTTTGATGACGAAATGTTAAGAAATGGCAAAGTTATTGCCAACGTTAAGTTTTCATGACAAAATCCAAGTACAAAAAGGGGCATAACTCTGTCAAATGTGACCTTGACCTAAAGATTTTGGCATCGTCCCAACCCTGTTGTCATAGGCAATATAATTTGAAAGTTTGATAAGATAATGTTTAGAAATGGCAAAGTTATAGCCAACGTTAAATTTTCGTGACGGACCGACGGACAAAGCGATCCCTATGTATCGCCGTTTCTTCGAAAGGGCGACACAAAAAAGTGTTAATGGCATAAGAAAATATTTGAGAATGTTTTATTCTTTTCATGAAAAAAGTAAACATGATTACATATATACTGGATTTTATGAGAGTTTTGAAAATTTTAAAATAAATTATGAAATCACTTGGTATAAATGTATCTATACATCTTTAAGCCAAGTTTCCTAAAGAAGCAATTCTTGGACAAACATTGCTCTGAGATTTTTTTTAATGCAATCTTTAATACAAATCCTTTGTAAGCACAGATATCTCTCTTTCAAGTATACACTGTCCCATAAGGCTATCATTACATTATATAACACAGGCTTCATAAAAAACCCAAAACAGATTCAATCATACACATTCTAACTGTAATTATGATACCTAACCCCACTTCACTAAAACTCAAAGACAAAAATTATAAATCAAACCATTACCAAAGTAGACAAAAACATTTCTTCATCAACCAAGTACATTTTTAGTAAGTCAGAATTAGTTAAGACTATATATAATACCTTCCAGGCTTGTTTCTGTAAACAATCATTATATCTATATTCTTGTTAAGTTATATGATCAAAGGTAATGGAAAAGGTATGAACTTGTTTGTTTCTTCCATCTAGCAACACCAGACTAGTACCAATTAGCCTAGAAATCCTGGTGTTACAGTGTCAATCCCTGGCTCCATCCCTCAGTATTCATATAAAAACTATTTTCCATAAGAAACTTAAAACTTCTCCACAAACAGACAGAAAATTGAAGAAATTCTAAAAAAAGATCTAGTAACTTGAAAACAGATTAGTTTTTAATCTTAAATCTCTTGTTGCACAGAAAAATTACTATACACCTTGTGTCACATAAAACATTTCTCATTTGGAAATTTGGATGCTGTTGTTTTAAACTTTGTTTAATTTCTGAAAGTTATCTACTGAAATACTTATCTTTATATAATAATAATAATAATAATAATAATAATAATAATAATAATAATGAAAGTCTTTATTTAAAGAGACAACACAGTTTGGCATGCCCAGTCTTCCCTATGAGCCTCTGTCAAATGTGCAGATATATACAGTTACAAAACAGCACAAAAAATATACAAACAGTTATGCAAACATGTTCAAACATGGTATTAAATACATTTTCGGAAAACAGAATATTTACATAAATATGACATGGTGTTTTTTACATGATATATAATTATAGTTCTATTATAATATAGCTGTAGAAGTTTGTTGCCCACCAGAGATTATATAAACCATCCCACATGCAAACCAGAAAATAACTATGTAAAGTTATAACTTTCTGGTCAAATAAAAGTGCTTTAACAAAAGTCATCTACAATACATACATGTATTTATGCTTCTATAAGAAAATAAACTAAATGTAAGTTATAAAATATTCATCACAATCTTGTATGTAAGAGGTAAATCTATACCTGCATGTGCAAGAGGTTTGAAGCCTGATGTAGCTTTCCCATCAATAATAAAAACATGACCCTCGTCTGAGGCTGACAGTAGGTATTTGCCATCATCTGTATACCTGTTGATGTCAAAACATAAAATCATTCTACATGCAAACCAAAGTTGATACATGGCAAACAATATTTCACTAAAATGCATTTGCATAAAGATCTTGCCAAACCACAAATCCCTTTCTTGAAATGAAAGTGAAAAAATGTCAAACCATTGGTATTTCATTAAACACTTATAAATGGTGTACTGACTTAGTGTAATTTAAGTCCATGTAATCTGAGACTGGTGATAGTTTGGACAAGGTTTTTAATTATTTTTAAAGAAAACCATTTTGATTCCATCACATTAACTGTCTTTTGAAAGGATTTCTGAAAATTTTAAGAGACAAGCCAATCCCTAAAAACAGACTGGAACACTGTTTCTTTCTAATCCTAAACCTGACACAAAGGTCAAGTCAAAACTGTTATAAAAGACAATGAAAAGAAAGGAAAATTGGTAACAAAAATGTTTCACAAGCTAATGTACTAGTTCTTGACATCTGATAAAAGCTTCTTACACAAGCTGTTTGACTGGTCCCTCATATACTCTAACAGCCTGTACAATCCTGGGTTCCTCCACACTGTTCATGTCAATGTAATATATAAAGCCCCCTGCTGTCCCCACAGCACATACATGTAGCATAGGGCTGCAGGCAACAGAGAACACCTAAAGACAGATATAAAACGTGTTTTCACATACTCAAAAACTTTAACTAAAATCCCCTCTCAAAAAAATGTTTACTGATATCTAAAATCTACAAGATAATGTCTAAATAAAAGTGCCTGTGAAACAAAACACCTCAATTTACAATGACATAAGCAAAAGTCTAATGGCAAACATTAAATCCCACACATTACTTATTCAAATAACATTACTTTGAATGACTTAAGAGATGGCAAGAAGATTTAGCAAAACTTGATTTTTTATTTGACAACCAAAACATTATGCTAGAACAAGCATTGCTTCGTTAAAATGCCAGCTACTCTTCAAAGTTAAAGGTCATGTGACACGAATTTTTGACCTCGAAATTTTAATATGAGCGAAAAATATATGTCAAAATATGACTGTTTAACAAAATTCCGCAGGTAATTTTCATCTTAAAGATGTTTTTATAGCAAATTAAAATCCATATTTTACGCACTTGGTCGCGCGCACCTGTCACGAGCGAAACCGGAAGTGACGCACATTTATCCCTTGCCACTTTACAAAGCTGCCTAGATTGTTATTAAAAACTTTAAACTTCTGATGGAAAGTGAAAATGTAGACTGAATATAGTAAAAAAACAAAATTGAACAAGTTAAGCTAACATCATGAATATACATTGAAGATTTTTTAAAGAAATAATTTGAAATGTTGATGGAATTACGAAGCCAATGAGCAAATATTGTATAAAGGCTAGTTTAATCAGGGTTATAGAATTAAAAGATATATCAGTGAAAATATCTAGACTAAGAGAAATTTTTCAAGTAACTGATCCAAAAAAGCCCTAAAAGCTATGTCAAAATCATAAGACAAACACATTGTTTTTTTTTTTTTTTTTAATTATTTGTTTACATTTAGAAGTCAAATAATTTCTATTTTCATCATAAATATATCCATTACATTTAATTATCTAATTAAAATATGTATCTGGATGGAAGCTTCTTAACTAAAAATCATTCAGACATGTTAATTGGAACAAGTTATTACGTAATGTTTTCACAAGTGTGACTTATCAAAAGTAATACAATCAATTTGTAAGATCACTTGCCATAAAATTTTGCTATTTGTCTCAACTTTATCATTGATTGGGTCATAAAAAAGTTAATTGCTTTGTTTTGACAAATATGCAGAATATACAAGGGTCCAATTTGGGCAGTTAAATTTGCATAAATCCCACAGTATAAGGCGTGATTTATGGATCTTTGATATTTCATTGGATATTAATTTATAAGCAGACACAAATTTCTACTTGATGGACATGCCATATTATTATTTTTCAAACAATATCCCAACGTGAAAATACACTGTAGTGTGAATTTCCATTCCAGTGAAACAAATGTTGACACATGAGATCACCTAAATTCACTTCAATTTTCTACACTTAAATGAAAAGGCACTTGTTTATGACCTAAACATCAAGTGAGCAAGTGTTACGCAGCATGTGAAAACGTGGAGATAGTTTTATATAGACTCACAACATGGAAGAAATTGGAATATTTATTAATATTAATTAAGGTAAGATTACAACCCGTTCTCCTGGCCCAAAGTTTGAATTTACTTATAAAAATCGAGAAGTAATCATATTATTTTATTTATTTTACATTTTATAGCATGTTATTTTTATACGTGTGCCTCTATCGTGTTTCTTGCACTTGTGGTTTAGTGTTATTTTTTCATCTCAAAACGGATGTGTTATGAGCAGTGTAATTCTGCACTACTGCCTGGTACAGTAGGGATAAATCTACGTCACAGCCAAAAAATGCGGCGGAAACTACCAATGTCGAAACGGAAACAGCCGATCATGGAAAACACGTTTTTTCTTATCAAAAGCAATATTTTCATAATTTCGCTATTAAACCATTTTAATCAGTACATTATGATTATTTTGAATAGACAAAGTTGCTATAGTCATGTCACATGACCTTTAAAAAAGCCAAACACCTTGTAATACATAATCCCAAAATTCACTGAAGCTGGCGTGGTCATCACTGACAGGAAAAGAAATTTTGTTGAAACCTAGACAGGTGTCAACAGGACACAAGTGCCCACACTTTCTCTTTGCAAAAAACAAGGGCAACATTGTGCCCAAACTTTTGTAGGAGCATAACAGATATTCATTGTACCCGTCACCATATGACAAAAATATATTGTACTTTTTTAAGTTCACAGGAGGTCTGGTTAAGAACTGTATTGTTACAGCAAGAACAAAAACTTACTGGAACACCAACAGTATGAGATGACAGAAGATGTCCTTTGTCTATGGACCAGACCTGTATCTCACCATCTTCTCTTGCAGTCTGAAAAACAAGCAGAAATATGCACATGAGCAACTTTGTAGGAAATAAACCTCAAGAATACACTAAAAATCCAATAACTTTTATCTACCATTTCAGATTAAAAGTCCAATAACTTTAACTTTCAACTTACAACCTGTTTAAAGTCCAATAACTGATTTGCTTGTATAATATAACAGTTTAAAAAAGTCCAGTAACTTTGACTTTCCAGTGTTATACAACAGGAATAATAATACTTTACTATGCCTAAGTAATATAACATGTTAGAAGTAGTTCAACATTTTTTTTTTTTAATTTAAAGGGGGATTTTGGAGATGAAACTTGAAGGCATCAGAGTGTATATTTTACCCTTGCTGAAGAAATACACTTACCACACAGTGTTCATTGCCTGGGAGACAAGATATTCCAACAAACAAGCCATGATGGAGGTCTTTAAGCAGTTTAAGACTCTCTGGAGTGCCTGGTTCATAGATATGCAATGTTCCCTACAAACAAAAACACCCATTTAGTAACTTTCTTAAACATCATTATAAAATAATGAGCTTGATGGCTTTTTTTCATTTACATTTTTTATGCTTATACACATGGACTAGTAAGTTTGAGAAAATTCTTAGCAGTGCTGTGTGTTTGCCCTAAAGTTACCTGGTGTTAAGATTCTAAAAGGTTTAATGATTCTGCACTTACATGTGTTGATCCGAGCATCATGTGTCTGTAACTTGGTGAAAAGGTCAAGGACGAGACTGGTACACCAATATGACACTTCTCAATCACATTTACATCAGCTGATTTGACGTCTACCAACCTCAAAGTACCATCCTGAAAACACATAGTAATAATTATGAACACAGCACTTTGAGACCAATAAGACTTCACAATGGTATAAATTTTGTCAAAAAAGCATTCTAGGTACAAATAATATTTAGAAAAGTGATTCATACATGGAATGTCTTAAAACATAATGAAGAAAGTTAAAAGGTAGCCTGTTGCTAGAAAATTGTTTCTATGAATGATCTTCAGGGCACAGAACCTGGGGCTGGGAAAGATCTTCAAGCAATAGAAACAGATGTTGGGATATATTTAGTGCTAGGACAGCTTTTCTGGTTCTGGATCATTAAACCTGTTGTCAGGAAGAATGTCTTATCCACATATTTATTGCTTGGGAAGATCCCAAGTCATTTGATCCTGTTGCAATGAAAGAACACTATTCCAAAAAATGTTGCTTGGAAGACTCCTCCATACACAGAGTCAGTTGCATGAACATGACTTGTTGCCAGGAGAGATCTTCAGTCAATAGAACTTTCTCCATGAATAGGAACTGTTGCAAGAAAAGATCTTCAGTTCATAGGTCCTGTTGCTAGGATCTTTAGACTACAGAACTGGTTACATGGAAAGATTTTCAGTTCAAGAGCATGCTGTAAGAACAGAGCCAGTTGCTAGTAAAGAACATCTGTACATAGATCCTGTTGCTAGGAAAGATCATCAGTACATAGATACTGTTGCAAGGAAAGATCATCAGTATATAAAGCCTATTGCTAGGAAAGATCATCAGTACATTGATCCTGCTGCTAGGAAAGAACATCTGTATATAGATCCTTCTGCTAGGAAAGATCATCAGTACATAGATCCTGTTGCTAGGAAAGAGCATCAGTACAAAGATCCTGTTACTAGGGAAAAAAATCAGTATATAGATCCTGTTGCTAGGAAAGAACATCAGTACATAGATCCTGTTGCTAGGAAAGAACATCAGTATATAGATCCTGTTGCCAGGAAAGAACATCAGTACAAAGATCCTGCTGCCAGGAAAGAATATCTGTACAAAGAACCTGTTGCTAGGTAAGAATATCAGTACATAGAGCCTGTTAATAGGATAGATCATCAGTACAAAGATCCTGTTGCTAGGAGAGAACATCAGTATACACAGCCTATTGCTAGGAAAGATCATCAGTACATAGAGCCTGTTCTTAGGAGAGACATCAGTACTAAGATCCTGTTGCTAGGAGAGAACATCAGTATACACAGCCTATTGCTAGGAAAGATCATCAGTACATAGAGCCTGTTGTTAGGAGAGACATCAGTACTAAGATCCTGTTGCTAGGAGAGAACATCAGTATACACAGCTTATTGCTAGGAAAGATCATCAGTACATAGAGCCAGTTGTTAGGAAAGAACATCAGTATATAGAGCCTGTTGCTAGGAAAGATAATCAGTACAGAGATCCTGTTGCTAAGAAAGATCATCAGTACACAGAGCCTGTTGCTAGGAAAAAACATCAGTATAGAGATCCTGTTGCTAGGAAAGATCATCAGTATAAAGCCACTGTTCCTAGGGAGGAACATGAATATATAAATCCTGTTGCTAGGAAAGATCATTAGTATATAGAATCTGATCCTAGGAAAGATCAGCATTACATAGATCCTGTTGCTAGGCTAGATCATAAGTTCAAAGAGTCTGTGGCTAGGATAGAACATCAGTATAGAGATTCTGTTGCTAGGAAAGATCATCAGTACATAGATCCTGTTGCTAGGAAAGAACATCGGTATATAGATCCTGTTGCTAGGAAAGATCATCAGTATACAGATCCGGTTGTTAGGAAAGATCATCAGTATATAGAGCCTGTTGCTAGGAAAGATAATCAGTATATAGATCCTGTTGCTTGGAAAGATCATTAGTACACAGAGCCTGTTGCTAGGAAAGAACATCAGTATAGAGATTCTGTTGCTAGGAAAGATAATCAGTACATAGATCTTGTTGCTAGGAAAGAACTTGAATATACAGATCATGTTGCTAGGAAAGATCATCAGTATACAGATCATACTGCTAGGAAAAATCATCAGTATATAGATCCTGTTGTTAGGAAAGATCATCAATACACAGATCCTGTTGCTAGGTAAGATCATCAGTATATAGATACTGTTGCTAGGAAAGATCATCAGTATATAGATCCTGTTGCTAGGAAATATCATCAATACACAGATACTGTTGCTAGGAAAGATCATCAGTATATAGATCCTGTTGCTAGGAAATATCATCAATACACAGATCCTGTTGCTAGGTAAGATCATCAGTATATAGATCCTGCTGCTTGGAAAGATCATCAGTTTATAGATACTGTTGCTAGAAAAGATTATCAGTATATAGATCCTGTTGCTAGGAAAGAGCATCAGTACACAGATCCTGTTGCTAGGAAAGATCATCAGTACATAGATCCTTCTGCTAGAAAAGATCATCAGTACATATTTTCTGTTGCTAAGAATAATCATATGAACAGAGATCCTGTTGCTAGGAAAGATCATTAGTACATAGATCCTATTGCTTGGAAAGGTAATCAGTACAGAGATCCAGTTGCTAGGAAAGTACTTTTGTTTTTGGAACCTGTCACTTTGAATGACTGTAAGTCCATAGATCTTGTTGCTAAGAAAGAACTTTACTTAAAACATCATTGTTTGGAAAGAAAAAAACATCATTACTTGGAAAATCCTCATTTCAAAGAACCTACTGCATGAACAGGACCTGTTGAGAAAAGATCTCAAGTCCATAGATCCTGCTGCTAGGAAAGAACTTTAGACCATAGAACCTGTTACTCTGAGAGATCCTCAGCCTATACAGCCTGCTGCATGAACAGAACATGTTATGAGAAAAGATCTTAAGTCCTTAGATCCTGCTGCTAGGAAAGAACTTTAGACCACAGAACCTGTTACTCTCAGAGATCCTCAGCCTATACAGCCTGCTACATGAACAGAACATGTTGTGAGAAAAGATCTTCAGTCCTTAGATCATGCTGTTAGGAAAGAACTTAAGACCACAGAACCTATTACTTGGAGAGATCGTTGGCCAAAATTGCCTGCTACATGAGCAGCACATGTTGTGAGAAAAGATCTTCAGTCCTTAGATCATGCTGCTAGGAAAGAATTTTAGACCACAGAACCTGTTACTTCTAGAGATCCTTGCTCCATAAGGAGAGATCCTTGGCCCCAAGAGCATGCTACATGAACTGACCATGTTGTGAGAAAAGATCTTCAGTCCATAGATCCTGCTGCTAGAAAAAAACTTTAGACCATAGAACCTGTTACTTCTAGAGATCCTTGCTCCATAGAGCATGCTGTATGAACAGTACATGTTGTGAGAAAAGATCTTCAGTCCATAGATCCTGCTGCTAGGAAAGAACTTTAGACCATAGAACCTGTTACTTGAAAAGATCCTTGACCCATAGGGCCTGCTACATGAACAGAACATGTTGTGAGAAAAGATCTTAAGTCCTTAGATCCTGCTGCTAGAAAGAGGTTTAGACCACAGAACCTGTTACTTGGAGAGATCATTGGCCCAAAGAGCCTGCTACATGAACAGAACATGTTGTGAGAAAAGATCTTCAGTCCATAGATCCTGCTGCTAGAAAAGAACTTTAGACCATAGAATCTGTTACTTAGGCAGATCCTTGGCCCATAGGGTCTGCTGCATGAACAGAACATGTTGTGAGAAAAGATCTTCAGTCCATAGATGCTGCTGCTAGAAAAGAACTTTAGACCACAGAACCTGTTACTTGGAGAGATCCTTGACCCAAAGAGCCTGCTACATGAACAGAACATGTTGTGAGAAAAGATCTTCAGTCCATAGATCCTGCTGCTAGAAAAGAACTTTAGACCACAGAACCTGTTACTTGGAGAGATCATTGGCCCAAATAGCCTGCTACATGAACAGAACATGTTGCCAGGAAAGACCCTCACTACATTCATCCTGTTGCCATTAATGTACTTAAGTGCACAAAAACCTTTTACTTTGAAAGATCCCAAGTTCATAGACCTTGTTTCTAGTGAAGAAATTTAGACAAAAGAACCGGTTCCTTGGAAAGATCTGCTGTTTATAGATCCTTAATAAACTGAACCTGTTCCTAGGAAAGATCCTGATCCTTGAAATCTCTTGCCAAAGATCTTTTATCCACTGGTGCTATTTCTTAAAATAGATCCTCTGTCCACATACCCCTTTGCTAAGAATTAAAGTTTATAGAACCAGAACCTACTGCAAAAAAAATGTATTCAATCAGTAAAACATGGTGCTTTGGAAGATCCATAGTCTACTGAACCTGTTGAAAGGAAAACTGATTCAGTAAATATAATTTGTATTTACTAAAAAACTTAGTACATAAACCTATTGGATAGTTCTAGAAAAAACTTCAAGTCATCAGAACCTCAGAAATGTAGTTACATTACAGCACCTTTGCTAGGAAAGAGCATATGTCCATAGAACCTTATGCTAGGAAACATCCTCAGTCCAGAACGTCTGTTGCTAGAAAATGACTTTAGACCATAGAACCTGCTGCTATGAAAGATTTATAGTCCCTATAGAACCTGGTATAAGGAAGGGTCCAAAGTTCAAAAAGCCAGCAGCTAGGAAAACATTCCATCCATTGAATATATTGCAAAGAGAGATCATTTGTCCATAGAACCTTATAGAATAGATCTAATATCCATACAGCCTGATGTTAGGAGAGATTATTTGTCCAAATCAACTGTTGCCTGGAAAGATTTTTGCCCATAGAACTTGTTGCTAGAAATAACTTTTTTCTGAAGTATGTGTTGCACAAAAAGATCCTCATGTTTCTTGATTACTAGAACAGACCTATTGCTGGGAATACTCTTGAGTCCATTGAACCAAGTGCTAAAAAAGACATTCGATCAATTCTGGTTAAAATAACCTGTTAGAATAGATCTTGATGCTAGGAGAGATCTCAGTCCATAGAGCATGAATCTAGGTAGAGTTTGTACAGAATTTCTTTGCACAGAACTATTCATTTATCATAGAAGTTCACATTATATTGGTAAATACAAGACATATATTGTAATGTTGTTTTTTTATGTACTTGACACCATTTTATCCATTGCCTCTTTGAGTACTAAAAATTTTTTATAAACCCCTTACCTGTCCAGCACAGTATAGCCCCCTTTTGTGAATGCCAATACAGTTTACACTTCCATCTAATAACATGTCACTCACATCTTGCTCTGTAACATATAACAATATAAGTTCAAGAAACCAAAGCATTTTTTTTTCTTAAGAAAAAATTAAGGAAATGTTCTGCATCATGAGCTTTCATATTTAACTTCAAGACAGACAAAAAATTCATATGTACCCTTGCAAGGCTGGCTTTTGGGAAAAGCTACAGTGACAATACATACTCTTACACTAAAATTCATTAATGTTTATCTAATGTCGAATCACTCTTCAGCAAGGAGAGAAAGCTTTAAGGAAATATTCCAAATGAAGACTATAGTCAGACCACCATATCAATATGGTTCAACTATAGTTAATATGTAGAACAACCATGAATGCTTTTAAAACCACTTTGAAGAGCAGCCAGACATTAGATGAACCAAATTGTGTTTTAATGATACCATACTACACCACAGTCACCATAGATTTTGCTAAAAGTCTATTCAAATATGTTTTTGAACCTTTGTGAATTGATCACCTTATATAAAAAAATTATTTTAAATGAAACACAGCAAAGTTAACAAACAAACAACAAAACACATTTACAAAATTACTTAATATTCAGCATCATCAGATATTGAAAAAGAAGAAACTTTAGCAAAACATCTAAAAAAAACACAGCAGAAAGGTTTTCTGAGAACTTGAAGCACAAATAAACCAGTTTCTCTTTGAAAAAAAAAAACTGTTCATTTGGTTATAATAAAACTATATGTTTAATACTATATTTTCTGGGAAGTCTGACATCAACTAATTGTTACAAATTGTTACCTTGTTGTTTCATGTCTACCATGGATTCACGCTGGATACCAGCACTTGACATTCTAGAACCAGGAGATTCTGGAACTTTTGGAGGGTAATATATCACCTTTGCCCTGTGGGATTCACCATCCACCTAAAGATGGTAATGTATCAGGATTAGTAATTAATACAGATTTCTCTTATAAATGAATAAGAAAATTTAAGACCTAAAAACTTTTTTCCTTTCAATGAAGTCAACAGTAAAGAAGTTCTCAATGACAGGCAGGTAAAACAGATAATATTTTAAGCATTGTCAATTCAAATTTCAGTATGCCGATAAATGATATACTTTTTTAAGCATCTTTATTCTGAAGAATATATAGATCCCCAGGTGACCTCTCTTATTTGCAAAATTTCAGAAAGAAGTACAGTTACATTTTCTCTACAAACAGTTATACAACAATAAAGCACATGGCAAAGTTTGTAGGTAAAATTTATTGTTATGATATTTAAGGGTCATGCTGTAGATTTAAGCATTCACCTATGATAATTCTAAACTTAGAAGCACACATAAAATAAAGAGCATTCCATTTTCTCCAAAACTGTACATTTCTCAATGATTTTGAATGATCTGTTCCCATATGTCGAGGTGTCAGACAAAAATTCATAGTACAACAAGTGAACGCAATGTATAAACCCAGTTATGCCAAATGGATTATTCCATCCATGTCAGTTAGGTGAATCCATCTTCAATTAAAAGGGTTTCTGATAAAACTAGAACTGTGTCCATAGGACACGGATGCCCCCACTATGCATAAGTGCTCATAAACAAGAGCATGTATATCCTGTATGTAAGATTTTTTCTGTACATATACCTAAAATGATCTACAGGTAACCTTATGTACATGTTAAATTAAATTACAAATGTAAAATTTATATGTTCAATTATTTATATGGTATATAGTGAAAAAATCAAAAAAGGCCATAATTCTGTTAAATATGGTCACAGCAAAAATTCCTTCCTTTACTACCATCTACACATTAAAGCTGTTCATCCCTGGAAGTTTAAGCAAAATCTGCCATCCGGTTTAAGAGGAGTTGCGTTCACAAAATTTCTATATGGTATATAGTGAAAAAATCAACAAAGGGCCATAATTCTGTTAAATTTGGTCGCAGCAAAAATTCGTTCATTTACTTCCATCTACACATTAAGGTTGTTCATCCCTGGAATTTTAAGCAAAATCTGCCATCCGGTTTAAGAGGAGTTGCATTCACAAAATTTCTATATGGTATATAGTGAAAAAATCAACAAAGGGCCATAATTCTGTTAAATTTGGTCGCAGCAAAAATTCCTTCATTTACTTCCATCTACACATTAAGGTTGTTCATCCCTGGAAGTTTAAGCAAAATCTGCCATCCGGTTTAAGAGGAGTTGCATTCACAAAATTTCTACAAAGTATATAGTGAAAAAATGAACAAAGAGACATAATTCTGTTAAATTTGGTCGCAGCGAAAATTCCTTCCTTTACTAACATCTACACATTAAGGTTGTTCATCCCTGGAAGTTTAAGCAAAATCTGCCATCCGGTTTAAGAGGAGTTGCGTTCACAAGATTTCGGGACGTACGGACAGACGTAAGGACAGACAGACGTACGGATGGGCAGGCGTACGGACGGACAAGTGCAACGCTATATGCTCCCCACTTTGTTGGGGCATAAAAATAATTTTATTTCATTTAGGGAAGAAAGACCTTTATGAAAATAGTAAAGACCTTATCAGGTGCCACATATTGTGGTGTCTGATCTGAGTCTGCAATATTTGCCTATGTCTACTTTTGTAGACTCTATAGCATTAATGAGTTAACATAAGTCATTGTAATTTTAGAAAGATGTTGTTGCACAATATTTGGGTGGATATCCATTTATTACAATGTGTCTGTATGTCTGAAAAATAATTTTTGAACAAATATTTCTTTACACTATGGTATCAATTTTTATTTTATCAAAACTGAGCCAATAAAGTAACATGCTGCTGCTCTGACTTAGTATATCACAAATTAATTTTAGGTTATGTCCGTTTGAGAACAAAATAACCATGTTTTCAGTAACTTGCCTTAATGAGTTGTCCCCCTTTACATCCAATATAAAGATCTCCAATAGGCGTCCACACTTGAGATACAGGTTTCACTCTGTCTGTCGTGTCTTGAACATCATCCAGTTTCTCAGCCATCTCACCTACTAGCCCCGCCTTTGCAGCTTTGGGAACATCAACCGTGTACCTTGTCATGCGGGTTGATGCGCGTGTTGGAAGATCACGTTCTATTTCATCCTCATCTTCTGCATCGGGGTCAGTTGGAGGTAAACGTACTCGCCTGAAACACCAGCAATTGTCACGTAAATTCAAACCTTATAGGATCAGCTATTGATATTGTTCTATAGTTTATGAATACTACTGTCCAAATGTATATTATCTAAAAGGAATTTGTGATTAATGGGTAGGGACAAATCTGTGACAATACGATAATATTATGCAATGAAAGTTGTTACTGCATTTTGGATGAATGGAATGATTGATGAATGGATGAAAAATGAAAGAATGAACAAACAAATGAATGACATACCAATAATCTGATATTTATGCAGTCTGTAGCTCTATGTTTTTCAAATCTTACTTAATAAAGAAATGAAACCAATGCATAAAAAAATTTAGTTTACAATGATGAAGTGATTTCAACTGGATCAATGTTGTTAAAATGCTATGATACAATGTTAGGAAACATTTAACAAATACATATTATCAAACATTTTTATTCATCTTTGACTTATGTGAATAATAAGCACGTTACTTTAACATTTTCTCAATTTTAAGTCAAATCACTACAAAGAGACAAAACCAGTGAATTCAAAGCAAGTGTGAAAAGCATTAACAACAATATATTCTAAAATTCTACTACGTTTGATGCTTGAACAATATAACTTGAAAAAGAATCATGTAAGAATCATAATGAAAGCTATATGCATGTATTGCAACAATTATATAACAAAACACCTACAAGAAACAGTTCCTCTCAAAAAATAGTCACAGTGTAGAAGTGGTTCTGTAAATAACACATTGATAGAAAAGTTTTCTGAAGTCAGACCTATTTCATAAGGCAGTGGAGTGGTGAAAACTGTTGCTTCAGAAGTCTACATAATGATATTTAGTAAAATACAAAATTTCAAAACAAAATTTACATAACATGAAGTGAGAACAAAAAGACTGGAACAAATCAACATTTACTGATTTCTGAAAACAAGACAGCAAATTTAAATCTCACTGGTAAAAATGTGTGATACAAACTGAAAGCTAAATGTGACACATACATTTTAACATCTTAAAACAGACAATAAAGCAAAAGAAAGACAAATCAAAAATGCATTTTGTGAACGAAGACAAAATATCTACATATGGTGCAAAAGACCACAGCTTTTTTTGGGCAGAAGTTTTGCAAGACAGATAATACAAGATACAAGTCCATGTGGTTTTTGGTGCCAACACTTACCTGTGGTATGGCAAATTAAACTTTCCAAACTGAACTACACTGAAAACAGGAACTCCAAATATATGCACAAGCCCATAATATCATAATTTACATTGTCTGTTGTAGCATAGACAGGATTAAGGACCATGTAAAATATGGTGAATACAACATAGTGAAACAAGGAACCTTAGTTCTATGCTGACAATATTATATGGTTGAAGCTCTTTGATTTAAATGGTCAGACACTTTATATTTATAACCATTCATACCAATCGTGTTAAATTTGAAAGCTGCTTCTTGCAGAAGGTGCAGTCAGCATTTTTAAACACCATATTTAAACATTCTTAAATGCTTTTAAACCACAAACCTGAGATTTAAATCAGTTGAAATTAAATTAATTATACATTAGCGTTTTGCTTTTAGTTTACTTACATTCAGATTGTTTTGATTTATTTATAATGAAGTATTGTGCAAAATGCTACACCAAACTTTTCAGTCCTATCAGTCTGTTAGTGAACAAAAATGAACAAATGAATATGAAAAAATATGGCTACTTACGATGGTTGCATTACATAGTATTTGTCACTCTGTTCTATAGTTAGCATGGTGACAGCCTTCTCAGAGGTGACACAGATCTGCCTCCAGTTCCCGGGATTGAAAGATAAGCTAGTGGGTATATTGTCCCGTGACAATGCAAAAGTGCTTAGTTTTGTGCCCTCAACAAAGTTCCTGAAATAGACAGATTTATACTTTGCTTCAGATATTGACTGAAAACCTTTCATTCCCTGAATTAATGATCAGCTAATTTTGAACCAATCTGTGCAAGCTACCTGTTATTTTTCCTTCTTCATTTAAAGAATTACAATCTCAGTATCAAAAGACTTCCAATATTGTAAATAATATTTTGTACCTAAAGTATTATAATATAGCACTCACATCTAATTTGGTTTCTTTATCAATAAAACAACAGCATTTATGTTTAGATTTTATTAAGATAACATATTCTTTATTCATATGCATGCATTTTCATTAATATTGGTTAAGGTAGTTTACCTTAAAAAATAAGCAACTTTTTTCTCTTGTAAATTGCAGTTCAACTCCAAATACAACTGTCAACTGAGTTCAAAAGCATGAATATTATAATGAAAAGTGTTCATATCTTTAAAACTTATTCAGTAGTCAGCAAGCAAATTATTACTTATTTATAACAGGACTCTCATAACATAAAAGAGGATAAACTATTAAACATCTGCTAAACAAATGTGTGACATAGACTTACCACAGTGTAAGTTCAAATTCTGGTATTCCTGATAAGCTACACAAATAGTCACTGCTGGAGAAAAACAAGTGTGAGTATTCAAGTTTTGCTCCCTCTGAAAATACATATAGATTATCTCTTTGAATGTGTCTGATCAAGTTATTTTCTGGACTGATACATGAATAAATAATGAAACTTTTAGGATCTTTCATTAAAAAGTATAAATATGCACAGAAACAGCCACTTTGCAGGATTTGGGGAAAACAAAATCAATATCATACTTTTGGCAACTGTCACCATCTCAGTATTGTTGAATCTCTCCTAAAATATAAACCCTGTTATTTAAAAAAAAAACACATACACAGAAACCTCAAATCAAAATAACTTTACAATTAATTTAGAATTTTAAATGCACTTACTTTCGAGTACAGACATCCCTCTGAATGTTGGATAGACATACACATAAATTTTGGGGTCCAAACATTGCTCAGCAACTGCAAAACATCTGCTGAGGGAGTGAGCAGCAAAGGGTCCTATGCCCTGGCCTGGGAAGTTGAAAACAGTTTCTGCCCCATCTTCAGCTACAAACTTGACATTGTTCCCACACAAGTAGCATACCACATCCTTGTCAATGTAGCTTGCTTTTCCACCATTGTAACCTTGAGCCCAACTAACAGTAATAAAATATAAAGACTTTAAATGCAAGACTGGTATTTATGCTAAAAGTATCTCACCCCAGTATCAAGGTTGTATACATTTTAAAAACACTTATCACAGCAAATTAAGTTTGTTGTCTTATACTTCATAACTCAACTTCAAGAGTATTATGCATGGTACATGCAACTGGTCTCTAGAACCTTATATCTATTCAATATATTTCATTTCTGAATAGTTCTGATAAAGAAAGTGCTATATATATGTATATTTACAAACATTCTACTGAAGCTAATTACAGATTTAACAGATGGTGAAAAAATTATGGTTTGACTGGCACTCAAATCCAGTGCCTTCTGCTTACACTAAGTTATAGAGCAGACATTCTAGCAACTGAGCTGCCAAGCCATACATTTAATAACTTTTAGATTTATCACCAATATACCTTTACCTGGCTACACAGAATAAATTCAAAAATCAATATACAATGGAAATGGCATATAAAATTCATAAAAAAATAAATTCATAATCATTAAAATGAACATAATAACTGACTAGTCCTATAAATATAAATAAGACACCATAAATTAAATGAGACATAAAATATCATAAAAAATGACCATTGCAGGAGAAAAACAACATTATAGCTGATTTATAGTGCTCTACAGTCATTTCTTCGACCAACTGTTTTGTCAAAGTGATTACATATAGTAAATGAAAAGTCATTTTGACACCCTGAATATTTAACTGGCGGAAGGTCTGAAATATTTTTGTAGGATCATTCACACCTAATTACTAGCTCATCTGTTAACTATTAAACCTTAAAGTATTTCACACTTACTGAATATTCAGGGTAACGAAACGACTTTTCATTTACTATACATAATCAGTTCAAAGTAACGGCTGATCGACAAACGACCGTCACCCAATTTGGTGCTGGACGAAACGTACCACTGCATAAGCGTACCACTGCATAAGCGTATCATTTCAGGACGAAGCGTACCATGCATAAAATACATAGTGGGTATCTGCGGTAAGCTATATGTGCTAATTACACCTATTAATATGGTATTAGCAGGACTGTGAGATTAATGTCGGCTAGTTATTTAATTTGAATCGTAAGCTAATTAGGGAACCTAGAAAAGCTTCTCTTTACTCAATGATTTATTTGATTAATTGGTCCCGTTTATCAACTATTTTTTTTTATTTTTAAAGGTATTCATTCACATTTAAAGAAGTGAAAAGGGAAACACCATTTAATCATTTACCTTAAGTAAAACACCTGTCTTTCATATTTGCAACTAATTATGTACTTATATATATATTAAATTAAAGTAATAATCGTGTCTTGTAGTACTGAAAAAAATTCTCTAATTATATATTTGCTCACTAAAATAACTGTTGATAAATTCTGATTATTTTCCCTATATATATCATATGTGGTACGCTTCGTCCTATAAAGTGGTACGCTTTGTCCCGGTACGCTTGTGCAGTGGTACGCTTCGTCCTACATTCACCCAATTTATAGCTACACAGAACTGAATATTTCTAAACATAATTCCAGATAACTCTGACCACCAAAAATATGGACATTTTCCATTTCCGTTATCAATTAAGATTCAGAGAGAATGATGGAAAAATAATGTTATCAATTCATGATTTAAATTCATTTGTGTCTAGGGATGTATTACCGATAACGAGCATTAAACACATACCCCACCCAGACTGGTATAAACAATCATATTGCATTTTCTAATTTCAAGCAAATATTTAAGAGTCAATTTTGGTGAAAACAGCAAGTCTTACGAAAGCTCAAGGTTTCCAATCTGATCCATGCTCGATTTTGTCCTTTTATTTTCAGTATGTTAAAAAAAGGTTAAGATCTATTCCATTCTAAAATTGTGTTGCTATGCAGGAAGTAATAACGCGATATTCCGCGTGATGGTAACCACGGTGTGTTTTTTCTCCACGCCATATTATTAACTTGTGATTTAGGTATAAAACTACTAATAGATGTTAAAATTTCTGACTTTGTCAGGGATGGAATGCCTTTCCAAAATTATGAATTCCATCATCATCATTATCATATAAAATAATAATATCTGACTTAGTCTCAATATTTCGATTGCAAAGGTTAATCAACTGGACAAAGCTAACTTTTAAGATATGTACATTATCAGAGACATAGATTACAATGCAATATATGTGACGTTGGTACCTTTTTAAAAACTGACCTTTACAAGTTAGGTAGTCCAAAATATTTAGACGTATACCGCGGATTTGAAGCTATTTTTTACATCGGTCAAATCCGCTATACATATGTCGCATTTTCCGACAAATGTAAAACTGTAAAAAATGAAAATGCGAAGTCTTTCAGTGAAGGACTACAAGTAAGGATGCAACACTGAAACTGCAATAAAATAAATAACTATAAAATCCAGACATAGGGCTCTATAAAATAGAAATTATACAGTGATTGAAAAGCACTGTTTCGAAAATTTGAATGTAAATGCTGACAATTGTAAGTCACCCTGTAGCAACAAAAATTAAAATGGAACTAGGCTGTCAGTCGTCCTTTTGTCACGTTTGTTTTTAATTTCGTTTGAGTTTTATCAATTTTAATGACAGGGACAGCAGTAAAAACTGAAGCAAAAGAAACAAAAATCGCTTAGTTAAGGCAAAATTTATGTCTTTAGTTAAATACACAAAATTGTTTATTTTTTTACGCAGAATTTTCTTCAAAAAAAGTTTTGCCGATCCCATACCTTTTAATGATACAGATATCACTTACTGTTTTTTTTTCCATCTGCATGGCGCACTCTTCATAACGCACCCGATTGTGCCGATTGTTTGCAGTCGACAAATGTTCAGATTAATCAAAATCTAAATTCAGTACAAAATAATATTTTGGAGGTACATGTTGCTGCTGGAACATTTTGCTTTCCAATGACTATATACATAAAATTAGCAGATAGTATATAAATTCTTGTATAAAATTAATCAATGATGTTTGGGATTTTTAGCATCTATTTTTTTGTGAAAAGGTTTTTTTTCTCTTCTTTTTTTCTTTTAAGACTTGGCGCAAGACAGGACCATGTGCCCACTTAATTTACAATTTGCCCTGATTTCTTGTCCAATCATACTGTTCATATTTTTTAATTTTGAAAAATATATCACAAACAACGCTAGTGAGATCAAATTAGTAATTTATTTTACTTGAGAAGAAGATGAAGCGACTTCATTTGTTAGTTCAAAGATCCTGTAAGTTAGTTATCCGTCATAAATCAGAGAAATAAATACCTACTAAGAAGAAAAGAAATCATTCGTCATTAGATCGCACGCAATAACCCGATATCGCGCCAAAACCAGTCCAGCAGAAACTAATTACTGACAAGGTGACATCAACAGTAATTGATTGATTTAGTATTAAGATATTCTAAACAATCAACTTATTTGAAACAATAAAATATATCTGTTTATAACCATTTATTCTACTGATCTGAAAGATAAAGATAAAACGCTTGAATTTATAACGCGTTACCCAAACTGAATTCATGATTGTGGCGTTGTCTTGATTGGCAGTATTCTAAATTCAGATGCATTATTTAAGAAATCTGTAAAGAGTTGTTACTTAAAAAAAGGGTAATACTTCGATTATACATAAAATTAAACGAGTGCATGTGCAAGTATGGATTTAACGAATTGGACCAGTGGTTTGAACGTGTTGATTGCAGTACTAGTCACACTTACCAACAGTGTAGGTGGACAGTCGTGGTCAGGATCTCGCACTGCGTATGCCGCCATTTACAATCATTATTACAATGATGGAAAAAGTCTCACTGACATAATTCCCATCAGCAATCAGAGCAATCCCATGACTGTACAGATGGGCATGGCGCTGAACTCCCTGAACGGGTTTGATGCCGTGCTCGGTCAGATCGATATCAGCGGCAGCATTAAGCTGCAGTGGACGGACGAAGTAATATTTTCAATCACTACTTTTACGACCGATGTAGATTCTGTGCTCATAGATTTTGATAAAGCCTGGTCGCCATCTATCGTCCTCATCAATGCGGTCGATACCGTGAAAAACATTGGGGACACAACGTACAAACTGAGGTACAACCTTACAACACAAAAGGTTGACTGGGAACCAAGGGTTCTCTTGCGAGGCTCTTGCACACCGGATGTGACGTTTTACCCCTTTGATAGACAGGTGTGCGATTTCACGTACACGGCATGGGGATACATGTCTGAGGAGATCCGCCTTCAAATTAGGAGCACAGAATGGGACATGAGGTAAGACTATGACAAAAGAAATGAGCTTATAAACAGTGCTCTTTTTGGTGAAAACACTTATATGTTTTAGATCTTTGTTTTAGCATTAGTTTTGATAAAAGTAAAGTTAAGAGAAGGCAAACAGACTTTCAACGTTTCAAGAACAAAACAGCCGATAACGAGGCTATTTGCAAGGTTTTGGTTACTAAAAAAGGAATATAAAAGTATACCTCATTTACAGATATCTGCAGCGTTCAAAACAGTCATTTGTAAGAAATTTTCACCGCCTTTAAATGGTTTAGAATTATAACAAAAAAATACTTCGTTAAATTCTTACTGTCCTGTAAACTTGAAATCATGTCGTTTAAGTAACTTTGAAAAGAATGGAATCTGGAAAGTGATATCGACGACTTCTGAAATCTTCCAAACAGGAGGTTCAGACTACATCAAGTTTGAGATAACCATAGAGCGAGAGCCACTGTACTTCACCTTTAACATTGGCCTTCCCATTCTGTTACTTGGGGTCCTAAATGGGTTTGTCTTTCTGTTACCAGCAGAGAGCGGAGAGCGAGTAGGTAAGGTTTTTACATATACATGTATCATATTCCCCATAACCTAAAATAAATAAAACTTCATTGGACGCCAGTTATATGGACGTCGGTTCTTCTTATGGCAGACGCCCTCTGCGTTTGTAGTAATGTTAGGTTACGAGGGAAAGTACCAATAGTGGGATACTTCGTCATTCACTATGCTCCCACGCGGATCGTTTGTTTGTTTGTATGTTTTTTTATGTTTTTTTTTCAATCCGTCGCTTGAAACGTAAGATATTCTTTTTCGATAAGAAATCTGTAGAGTTACAGAAATTATGTTGTGCACCGAAGATGGCTTATGTGCTTTGTATATACTTCAAGAATGTAACAATAACATTATAATCACACAAATTCATACACAACTTGCTAAAAAGAAAATTTGCTGTTTAATTTCACTTATAGAAAAACTTGACTATGTTCCTTGATGTCAGCGGATATATTAGCACCTACTTTCCTTTTCTGTAGCCTCTCCACCATTGCTGCATACATAAGTTATTTTAGAAACAACAGTTCATTTACAGGACCAGATAGAGTTATTGCCGATAATTATTCTTGACAGGTCTTACTTTTTCCTGTGTATTATTTTATAGATTTTTTTCTCAATAATGTAAAGGCTTTGACGACCACTCCTCCGAGTACGGTCTGGACTACTGGCATCTATCTTTTTGAATAAATTTTCGTTTTGAATGGTCGACTGTTGTTGTCTTCGTCACGTATTCAAAATTGATCATTTTTTATAATGGATTCCTGATGTATCTCAAGCATATCTTGTCATCCACACAAAAAACAACAACAACATCCAGATAGGGTATTGGCACCGTTTTTAAGCATTCTCGAGTTTTAATTTGGTTTAATCTATATAACGAATAAGGCCTGTATTGTAACCTTAAAGAACTTTGATGTAAAAATACACAAGTCTTATTCATAAGATTATTGACTCATAATTATTTTTAAGACATGTCTATATATCGATATTTCTTGAAATATGGGTGCTAGAGTTATTAACCTTACCATATATGATGTGGGTGATATATATTTGAAGACTGAAGTAAATCCCTTAAGAAATAAAGAAGTTATAGTAAAAAATATTATAGTGCACAAAAACTTTAGTCAGAAATCTGGGTGCGGACGCGGACCCTGACGCCGGGGTGAGTACGTAGGACAGCTCTCCATATACTTCGTATAGTCGAGTTAAAAATGCTTGAAGTATATACAAAACACACAAGCTAATGTTCGGTGCACAACATGTAACTCTAAAGATGTCTTATCGAAAAAAGACCATCTTACATTTCAAGCGACGGATTGTTGGTAGCGTGGGAGCATGTGCGCGATGACGTAGACTCTCACTATTGAGTACAAGATATGAAAAATACTCCGATACTTGAAACCTCGGTTTAACGTCTTATCCGAAAAACAAGAATGAGAAGAAGGTGATCAGAATCACGACCCCTGGACTACAAGTTTTGTGCATTACCATTCAACCACTAATCCGCCCCGAACACGGTGGCGTTTCATAATCGCATACACTTATCTTATTTTATAAGGTTTCCTCAAGTATGTGAAGTTGGCTTGTACATTGTACATCGTAGTTCAGCTTGTAATTCGCCAATTACAAGCTAGTAGTTGGGTATTCAGCTTGTAGTTCAACCCAGATACATCAGCATACGTTATATTTGAATTACAAGCTAGTAGTTGGGTATTCAGCTTGTAGTTCAACCCAAATACATCAGCATACGTTATATTTGAATTACAAGCTAGTAGTTGGGTATTCAGCTTGTAATTCAACCCAGATACACCATCATACGTTATATTTGAATTACAAGCTAGTAGTTGGGCATTCAGCTTGTAGTTCAGCCCAGATACACCAGCATGCGTTATATTTGAATTACAAGCTAGTAGATGGGTATTCAGCTTGTAGTTCGGACCAGATACACCAGCATACACAATATTTGAATTACAAGCTAGTAGTTGGGTATTCAGCTTGTAGTTCAGCCCAGATACACCAGCATATCCATAATTTGAATTACAAGCTAGTAGTTGGGTATTCAGCTTGTAGTTCGGACCAAATACACCAGCATACTTTATATTTGAATTACAAGCTAGTAGTTGGGTATTCAGCTTGTAGTTCAGCCCAGATATACCAGCATGCGTTATATTTGAATTACAAGCTAGTAGATGGGTATTCAGCTTGTAGTTCGGACCAGATACATCAGCATACGTTATATTTGAATTACAAGCTAGTAGTTGGGTATTCAGCTTGTAGTTCGGACCAAATACACCAGCATACATAATATTTGAATTACAAGCTAGTAGTTGGGTATTCAGCTTGAAGTTCGGACCAAATACATCAGCATACACAATATTTGAATTACAAGCTAGTAGTTGGGTATTCAGCTTGTAGTTCGGACAAGATACACCAGCAAATTAACCCTTATGTATCTGGTCCGAATTACAAGCTGAATACCCATTTACATGCTTGTAATTCAAATATTATGTATCGTGATGTATCTTGGCTGAACTACAAGCTGAATACCCAACTACTAGCTTGTAATTCAAATATAACGTATGCTGATGTATCTGGGCTGAACTACAAGCTAAATACCCAACTACTAGCTTGTAATTCAAATATAACGTATGCTGGTGTATTTGGTCCGAACTACAAGCTGAATACCCAACTACTAGCTGGTAATTCAAATATAACGTATGCTGGTGTATTTGGTCCGAACTACAAGCTGAATACCCAACTACAAGCTTGTAATTCAAATATTGTGTATGCTGGTGTATTTGGTCCGAACTACAAGCTGAATACCCAACTACTAGCTTGTAATTCAAATATTGTGTATGCTGGTGTATTTGGTCCGAACTACAAGCTGAATACCCAACTACTAGCTTGTAATTCAAATATAACGTATGCTGATGTATTTGGTCCGAACTACAAGCTGAATACCCAACTACTAGCTTGTAATTCAACTATAAAGTATGCTGGTGTATTTGGTCCGAATTACAAGCTGAATACCCAACTACTAGCTTGTAATTCAAATATTGTGTATGCTGGTGTATTTGGTCCGAACTACAAGCTGAATACCCAACTACTAGCTTGTAATTCAAATATTACGTATGCTGAAGTAGCTGAATACCTAACTACTAGCTTGTAATTCAAATATTGTGTATGCTGAAGTATTTGGTCCGAACTACAAGCTGAATACCCAACTACTAGCTTGTAATTCAAATATAACGTATGATAGTGTATCTGGGTTGAACTACAAGCTGAATACTCAACTACTAGCTTGTAATTCAAATATAACGTATGCTGATGTATCTGGGTTGAACTACAAGCTGAATACCCAACTACTAGCTTGTAATTGGCGAATTACAAGCTGAACTACGATGTACAATGTACATGCCAACTTCACATACTTGGTTTCCTCGACTGATATTTGCTTGGTTCGTAAAAAACACGTTTAACCTTTCATCTTCTGTTAAAATATTTCACTATTTGACTACTTGCATAAAATACATAATATTATACTTATTGCGAAGGTAAGCGTGAAGAAAAAAGTCCAAACCACACTTCCTAAATTTATGTTTCGATGTTTTCGAAGTAAATATGGCCGATATTAAGTCTTTCTTAAACTATGTTATAGGGTTTTCGATCACGTGTTTCCTGTCGTTTGTTGTGTTGATGCAAACGACAATGGAGTTTCTGCCACAGATCGCAAACCCCATGTCACTGTTGTGTGTCTACGTTTTCCTGATGATGTGCGTTAGTATGTTTGTCAACGTCATCACTGTGTTGATGCTGCGAGTGTACCATAAGCCAGAAAAAGAAAAGGTTGGTAGAATATCTGATTTATTTTTCTGCAAATATTTTGCATCTTTATTCAGTTTTTACGTATTGCCCTTTTGGCACAGCATTAGTTCCACGCCCTGCCACAGATGACGTAAAGTGGTCGGAAAGATTCCATCAGATGTATGGTATTCTACAACTTTGTTTATGACAAACAACACGAACATAAACATCTCCTATTACCCAATAAAATTTATGTGTATTCAAATACAAGCAAGTATAAGTCAGTATTATTTTTGTCAAAAACTTTTAAACAGGGACCTATCTCGTGGCTTCAAAAAACGGTTTTTAAGCCAATGTATAAGTACTGATTTTCAATGTTGAATGAGAAATTATACATTACCGGTAAACGTAAGCCATTCTTGAAGCTACGACCAGAGTCCCTGATCAAAAGTTTTAGAAAATGGCAATAATGTAGACTTTGTTCTGGCGTTTAAAAGTTAAGAATACAAGTAATGCTTGGACGGTGTGCATTATTTTACAGGTGCCAAAGTGGTTACAGATGGTCATCAGGGTGATAAACTGCAAGGTGTGTCGATGCAAGGACCAGGACAAACCCTATGATGAAGTGGACTGGCCCACAGTCGGTCGTTTGCTCGACATGTTCTTCTTCTTAGCGTTCATCGGCGGCCAGGTTGCGCTCACATTCTTTTTTATCTTGCCCATCGGGACAAGATACTGACCTTTTCGCACAGGATTTCTTCGTGCGTTGGACTCGAATCAGTAGACATGTCATAAATTGTGCTAAAGAGTCGTACATTTTGGTTTGGGATGAGAAATTTCGTGTAGTTTTGTTTCTCATTATGTCACTAAATCTATACCTTTGTACTACACATTCTACTTGATCAGAAGAACTAAATATTCAGTAAGAATTTTGAACACTTGGTTTTAAACAAAAGCGCATTGTAAGCAAGTTTTTTCCCTTTCACTTGGCTAAAACCATAGCTTTATTGTCAGATTTTACTTAAGATTCCAATGAAGGGATTAGCCTTTTTTTTTGCTTCTACAGTCTGTGAGAGCAAGACAAACCTTCAAGTTTTCATTTCTGCATTACGTAAGTGCTTTAAGAGTTTCACATCTTTTTTTTCTGGTCCGTTTTTTAAGTGAAACTGTTGTTTGATATGTTTTTTTTTACAAAATCATTATTTATTCAGTTTTGTTTAGTTGTTAAACGATCGTTACAGCTATCTCTTTAAATTGATAAGAGCGACCGACATTTGTAAAATGACCCTAGATGTAGGTGGGGAACACTGGCCTATATTTGTATATACATGTAAAACAATTAACATTTTTTTATATTTCATGCGTAATTAAGGTGTTATGTTTCAAGTTAATCTATTTCTGATATTGTTTAACTTTATTTAATCAAGTGATAAATTCAATTACAATTATAGTGCATAATTTGATACTTGCTTTGAGTGTATACAAAATTAAACAATTGTCATCAGTAAGTATTCAATCTGTGACCCATCACCGTCTGCACAGGTACTTATCTTTGTCTATCAGCAATATGCTCGATCATAATTTGTATAAGTCAAGGGTTGAAAAGTGCTCTACTTCTATAAGGTGAATGCATGTCTGTGACAAATATAAGATCATATCTTGTAGAACACCAACAAATTAAGAATGCTTTTGTTCCAAGGCCATTTAAATGAAGGTTTACAAAAGAGTACATGCAAAGTTTTATCATCGGCTGTAATTTGGCAACATTGTAAAGACACCTCACTGAATGTCTTACAAGAGCTTTTTAGCTTCTGTGTCAAATTGTCCAGTTTCTAGTATCCAATTACCTTTCATCTACAGTAGATCAAATTTTTTAGAATTTCTTTTGTGTCCAGCCAGGGAGCAGTTTGTATTTATAACCAACAGTTGGCATATGAGTATATTCTGTAACTGCTAAGCAAGGGAACAGTCAGCAAATATGTATGTTTAATTCAGTGTGCTAAGCAAGAATTATTAGTATATAATATATTAGTATATATTAGTATAAGAAATACTGAACTAGTAAAAGGAAATATTTCAGACAATTGTAGAATATATTTTACAGCTAGCAATGTATATTATGTATTATATTAAACAGGACTGTCTTAACATACTAAAGACTAACAAACACTTGCCTAAGGAACTGAAAATGAACGAGGAACAAACTGCTATAATTATTTCTTTTAATATTTTATCAAAATAATTTAACAAAAAGTGTACAATGTGTAAATAGAAAAATCGCTAAATAACATAAAAAACATGATTTTGAGAGAACATAACATACTGATAGACTTAGTAAGTCCAAGACAAATACCACAGTACTAAGAACATTTGAAATGCAGCCAAGTTTAACAAAAGGTCTGACCAAATTCTTTTAAACAGTTACTGATCTGATAAGTGACAACAAAAAGTTAGCAACAAACTGAGTTGGAGAAAAACTGATACTGCTTAAGCATGTAAACATACCCTATGCGGATACCGACACGAAAACAATAGATGTAAGCATTCTGACATAAATAAAAACATCAGTCATTGGTGGCAGATCCACTTATAACAATCACACAGATTGGGTACACAATAATTTACCTCCTATTTTCTGGTCCAGTCACGTTTTTCTGATCTTATCTAAATTTAACACTTTTTTCTAAACAGCTCTTCACTTTTTGATCATGTCTTTTGATTCACACAAGGACACATCACTTCTTTTCACTTTAAACTACACATTATTTATTTTTCAGTATTCACTTTTTTCCTTTTTACCTTGTAAGGTAATTTGACCTCTGTTTCTCTGTACATCATAATTTCAATCTTGTGTACTGTTCTGTACACCATATTTTCAATTTTGTCTGCTAATCTGTACATCATCATTTCAATCTTGTTTCGGCTTCTTTGTGAGTCCTTTGTACCATTTATAAGACTGCCAGAGAGAGGCTAGCACAGGAAAACTGATTGGCAGGAACAGAGGAATGTATATAGCAAACCTGAAATACAGAATCAAAACATCTATTTCACAGCTACAGTCATAGTAAACCTGGAATACATAATCATAACCATTTTGTCATTGCTACAGTCTAAGTAAACCTGAAATACATTATCATAACCATTTTGTCATTGCTACAGTCTAAGTAAACCTGAAATACATAATCATAACCATTTTGTCATTGCTACAGTCAAAGTTAACCTGAAATACATAATCATAACCATTTTGTCATTGCTACAGTCTAAGTAGACCTGAAATACATAATCATAACCATTTTGTCATTGCTACAGTCTAAGTAAACCTGAAATACATAATCATATACATTTTGTCATTGCTACAGTCAAAGTTAACCTGAAACACATAATCATTTCAATTAGGGTATTTGATATTATTTTAAGGAAATCAATTTTGCCCATAATCATGTTTCTCTTCAACATGATAGAATATCGTATCTGTTCTATGTAGGAAGCTGATATTTTCAGACAATAATGTTGGGATATCATTCATGAAAAATAAATGAAAAGGTCTATTTCCAAACAAGAGGGCCATGATGGCCCTAAATCGCTCACCTGAGTCTCATTGCTGCTCATGTTACAAATATCGTTACTGGTTTTTTAAGGTGCAAGTTTGAAAAGCTTTGCAATAAGTCTGAAGACTCTGGGTGTAATGGTACTCAATTTTTTTTACTCTACAGGTCCCAGTGACTTTGACCTTTGACCTACAGACCCCAAAAATGATAGGGTTCTTCTAATATAATTACCCTATAAATTTGAAGGTTCTGGGTGTAATGATACTCCAGTTACTGAGAAGAAATAGTTTTCACTCTACAGGTCCCTGTGACCTTGACTTTTGACCTACTTACCAAAAAAATGATTGGGTTCTTTTACTGAGTAAAGACAATCATCCTATGAAGTTTGATGGCTCTGGATAAAATGGTACACCAGTTACTGAGCAGAAACAGTTTTCACTCTACAGGTCCCTGTGAACTTAACCTTTGACCTATGGACCCTAAAAACAATAGGGTTCTTCTAATACAATTATCTTATAAAGTTTGAAGGCTCTGGGTGTAATGGTACTACAGTTACTCTGCAAAAATAGTTTTCACTCTACAGGTCCCTGTGACCCTGACCTTTGACAGACTAGCCCCAAAAACAAGATGGTTCTTCTATTTTGTAAAAGCAATCATCCTATGAAGTTTGGTGGCTCCGGGCGAAATGGTAATCCTGTTATTGAGTGGAAATGGTTTTCTCTCTAGAGGTCCTTCTAACCTTGACCTTTGACCTACTGACCCAAAACACAAAAGGGTTTTTTTTGTACTCAATAAGGGCAATAACCCTGTGAAGTTTGAAGGCTTTGGGTCAACTGGTACTCAAGTTATTGAAAGGAAACAAAGCATGAAAGACAGACAGACAAACAGACACCCATGGACAAGGCAAAAACAATATGTCTCAATCAGAAGGGTGGGTTTGGGGGAGACATAACAATGAACAATTGAAGGTATAGCCCTTGGTGTTTCAGTGCAGCAGATTTTTTAAGTTTTCCCTATATAAATCCTTGTGTAAAATCAAATGACCCCAGGGTGGGGCCAGTTTTGACCCCAGGGTCATGATTTGAACAAACTTGGTAGAGGTCCACTACACAATGCTGCACAACTCTAGGCCTTGTGGTATCTGAAAAAGAGATTTTTAAGTTTTTCCTATATACATTTTTTTTTTTTTTTTTGTAACTCTATGTAAAACATGTGACCTCTTTGTGGTGGGGCCATGATTTGAACAAACTTGGTAGAGGTCCTCTTGACAATGCTGTACACCAAATATCTTAACTTCAGGCCTTGCAGTTTCTGACAAGAATATTTTTTTACAGTTTTTTCCTATATAACTCTATGTAAAACATGTGACCCCTGGAGCGGGGCCATTTTTGACCCAGGAGCCATGATTTGAACAAACTTGGTAGAGGTCCACTGGACAATGCTGCACACCAAATATCTAAACTCTAGGCCTTGTGGTTTCTGACAAGAAGATTTTTTACAGTTTTTCCTATATAACTCTATGTAAAACATGTGACCCCTGGGGCGGGGCCATTTTTGACCCAGGGGCCAAGATTTGAATAAACTTGGTAGAGGTCCTCTTGAGAATGTAACATACATAATATCTAAGCTCTATGCCTTTTGGTTTCTGATGTGAAGACTTAACTTTTTCCTATATAACTCTATGTAAACAAGTGACCCCGGGGGCAGGGCCTATTTTGACCCAGTGGCTATGATTTGAACAAACTTAGTAGAGGTCCAATGGACAATGCTACACACCAAAAAGCTAAACCTTAGGCCTTGCGGTTTCTGACAAGAAGAGTTTTTCAAGTTTTTCCTATATAACTCTATATAAAACATGTGACACCTGGGGCGGGGCCATTTTCGACCCAGGAGCCATGATTTGAATAAACTTGGTAGAGGTCCACTAGACAATGCTGCACACCAAATATCTAAACTCTAGGCCTTGCAGTTTCTGACAAGAAGATTTTTTTACAGTTTTTCCTATATAACTCTATGTAAAACATGTGACCCCTGGGGCGGGGCCATTTTTGACCCAGGAGCCATGATTTGAACAAACTTGGTAGAGGTCCACTGGACAATGCTGCACACCAAATATCTAAACTCTAGGCCTTGTGGTTTCTGACTTTTAAAATCCAATTTAAACTTCAGTGACCCAGAAATGCAATGGACCAGAACCATTTGAACAATCTTGGTAGAGCTTCATGCAAGGAACATCCCAGGCAAGTTTCATTCAATTTGGCCCTTTGGTTTCAGAGGAGATGTCATTTGAATGAAAAGTTGACGACGGACGGACCGACGAAGGACAAAGGCTGATTAGAAAAGCTCACCCTGAGCACTTTGTGCTCAGGTGAGCTAAAAATATGTTTGAGTGCCCTTTTTCTCGTGTCGTAGGTCACTACAGAGAAGGCAAATCTGAAGTGAATCTGAAATACAAAATCTGAGCATAATCATTATGTCACTGCTTTAGTCAAAATAAACCTGAAATATTTCAAAACCATTATTTCACTGCTACAGTCAAAGTAAAACTGAAGTACATAATCCTATCCATTATGCCATTGCTAAACAATGTTATTTCACTACTAAAGTTAAAGTAAATCAGGACTACATTGTCACAACCATTATGTCATTGCTACAGTTAAAGTGAACCTGTACATAAAAACACAACCATTATTTCACTGCTGAAGTCAAAGGGAACCTGAAACACACAATCTTATCAATAGCATTATGCCATTGCTGCAGTCAACGGTATTCTCTGTGCTCACTTTATACTTAGTTTAATACAAAAGAATGAGGGTAAGAAAAATGATCAGACTACATGATATTTTGTAACTTTTGCCAATGAACTAAGTCCTCAGAGACAGTAGTTTACTGTTATAAGGAACTGGTCATGTAGCTTACCAAGGAATACATGTATTTATCTGTTGAAATCATATTTTTCTGTTTTACATTTTGTAAAAAATGTAGTTCTGTTGATAAGGCAATTACTTACTTTTGATCTTCTGGAAAGTATAACAGTTCTAGAAGGGAAGGATCAAAGAATGCTTTTTCTGAAATATTGAAAAGAAAATATATTTATAAACCAAATATTAGATTTCAAGAGTAAGCAAGAGTTCTTACAATGTTTTTTCTTGAGCGATGATCCAGTTGCTATCTCCTGATCAGAGGTCAAAAGTGACAACTACGAGGTCAAAGAGTACAGGTTTTCTTATTTGTTGAATATACTGCACATGCAATTTGCCAACAATCAAAATGAATAGATAACACTCATTTTACAATCAGAAAACAAGCTTACATTGCAAAGGTTTTTTCAAAGAGAAATTGCAATAAAGCTTCTAAGTGGAGACATTAATCTTACTATAACTGTAATGGAGAAATTAACTTCGATATAATAACAATTTAATGGAACAGAGACTTGGTCAATCAGTTCTAATATATATGGTCAATTTTTGTGTGAAAATGGAAGTATGAAGCTCTGTTTTATTGTGTGTACACAAGCACTGGAAATCTAGAAAGGTAGAAGTAGACTTTTCCTTTAACACTCTAACCACATATGAAAAGCATGCGAAGAAATGACAGCAAGCATCTTGGAAACTGTCAGACAGATATGAATTATAAGTTCTGATCTTGTCTGGCAAATTAATAACCTGAATATGTCTTGCAGTCTGGTTTTCTCTTACATATATGTTAAAGGAACTAAAGCTCTGTTTCTGGTCTGACATTTATTCTGTCAGTCTGCTTAATTTTTCAGACTGTCAGAATAGATTAAGAATTCTAACACTTTCAAGAAGTCAAAACTGAGGGTGGGGCTGATACAGATTTAAACATATCATTATACATGTACATTTGGCCAGGGATAAAATATTTTCTTGCTACAAGTTTAGACAGGAGCACCGCTGGGTGGAGCATTATATACCTGATGGGTATTTTTTCTAAGTATGATGCATTTGTGATACAAGGGAGGAAACCTTAGGCTTTGGAATTAAATGATTTGCTTTAAATTTTGATTTTTTTGTTTTAGATTTACAATATTTTGATTTTTAACATTTTATAATTTAAATTTAGAGTTTTATAGATCTTTATCATACATGAATTTTCGGTTTTATAATTTGTATAAATATCAGTCTTTCAGAGGTTATGATGTTCATGCTGTGATGCATGGTTATCAAGTTATAGTGCAAAAATATTGATTGTTTAGTTGATTGTCACCTTGACCTTTAATGTACTTACCAAACAGTATAGGGGTCATCTAATCAATGATGGCAATCATTCTAAGAAGTTTGAACTCTGATTGGGAAGTAGTTGCCAAGTTATACAGCAGAAATGCTTTTCAGTGTTTAGGTCATCGTGACCTTGACATCTGACCTACTGATCTTAAGATGCATGGGGGTCATTTTCTCAATGTAATCAATCATCAAATGAAGTTTGAAGTCTGTATGACAAATGATTATAAAGTTTTACAGAAGAAATAGTTTTCACTACTTAGGTCACAGTGACCTTGACCTTTAACCTACTGACCCTAAAATCAATAGGGTCATTCACTCAATGTGTGCAACCATTATATGAATTTTGAAGTCTCTATGACAAATGGTTGTCAAGTTATAAAGTGTAAATGATTCTAAACATTTAGGTCACAGTGACCTTGACCTTAGACATACTGAACCCAAAATGTATAGTGGTCATCCACTCAATGTGTGTAATCATGATATAAAGTTTGAAGTCTCTTCAACAAATGATTGTCAAATTACATGGCGGAAATGGTTTTCAATGTCACTGTGACCTTGACCTTCTGACTCCAAAATCACTAGGGGTCATCCAATTAATGTGGGTAATAATCAAATGAAGTTTGAAGATTGTACGCTAAGGAGTTCTGAAGTTGTCCTCAGGAAACCGAACTGCTAACAGACACACAGACAATGACTTTAAAAATCTACGTCACTATTACCTTGACCTTTGAGCTACTAACCCCAAAATCAATAGCGGTTATGCACTAAATGCGGGCAATCATCATATGAAGTTAAAAGACTTTAAACCAAACAGTTTTCAAGTTATCCTCCGGAATCAAATTGTTAACCGGACTGACACCCAGGACCATAACATAATATGCCCCTTCGGGCATACAAGAAGTCTGACTTAACAAAATATAAGCAGAACAGGCTTCTCTATATTTACCTGAGGCCTGTATTGCACTTTTGGAATGTTGATATGCTTCTAAAAGGTAGCCATCAGACAATAACTGTAAAGATTCCTGCATTGAGGCCACAGCCTTGTGTACCTGTAATTTCAAATGAACTGACCTAGATCTTTCAATGTCAATCTAGGAACACACTGTTACAAATCTAGTACTATTCTCCTGTGAATAATCTTAAAACTGAGACATATGGGTTGGGTTTCCAACTTAAAATTGTAATTTCAATCTTTTAATTGTTTGGACAAAAGTTTCGGAATAAGTTCAAATGCCATCAAATGTTTTTAAGGTGAGTGCCTATTTTTCTATTCATGTAATAAAAGTAATTTCAGCTTCACCAAAACCATCACAAAAACTTCAAACTGATTTTTTCTCAAAACAAACATAGAGAAATATGAATGTTGATAATTACTCCAGTAAAATTACAGTTAAAGAAATATAAAACACACTGCAACTTCTGTTTTAATCAGTTGTTAAACTTAATCTGGAAATATATTTTTGCATTTTGAAACTGCTTTATAAAACTAGGTTTTACAATTTCCCCGATGATAGCAATTATTTCTGCTTTTGTGACCAATCCAGACTATAATCAGTCTGATCAGCTACACAGTCTACCTATGGTCTACAAAGTTCACTTTGCTGTCCACAGCTTCTCAATCAACACCCCTAAAAATGATAAATGGGTCCATCCACACTGAATGTTGGACAAGTCTAGTTCATAAAATGAGCAGGGTAGGGAGTAACTTTAATAGCTAGTCCATACCTCATTTCCAATGTCATCATTGATGACTATGTTACTAATTTTACCAAGCAGCTGTGATAGGGATTTCAATGTGGCTGACGATGTTGCCAGGTTCTCTACACATCGACTTCTCAACCAACTGTCCAGCTCCTGTTAAATCAGGTATCTGTGTTAGTCTGGACTATGGAAAATAATTGCTTTCAAGTGCATCAGAACCCAACACTAAGAAAGAAATGATCTCAAATTAAATTTGACAAACATTGTGAATCTACAAGTTTGTTTAATGTTACTGTAAAGGTAATGAAATGAATCATAGGGGTTATGGTCTAAAAGCATTCTCATGAAATACTTACACCAAATCCCTATGACTTGAATGAGGTTTTTAGTTTAACAAAGTTTAATGTCTTCTTACAGCAGAAGAAGTCATATCCGACTAGCAGTTTACCGAAACATTGTTCCTTGGAACGACCAGAACTAGACAGTTATTCTCCTTACGAAACTGCCAGATTAGCTAACATGTATTTAACTTTTCTAACTAGTGGAAAAAAGTTTTCAAACAAAATTTGCATCACTTTTACATTCAATGCTTACATGTATCTGTATCTCAAAATTAAACAATGATCTACATAAAAATTACTTTGATCTTTCCCGTACACTGATTTACATACCCAAGCTGTGACAGCTTCCTGATCTACAGGCAGAAATTCCACGTCACCTGAATCCTAGAAGTCAGTGAATTTTGCATTTTGTAATTTGAATTACAGAAAAATGTAACTCAAAACAGATAAATGAGTAAACGCGACCACATAAACCTTAAAACAGGAAAACATACATCAAATCAAAATGGAAGAAATTCACACGCCTATTAAAATTTCAGTTTGAGTGACATGAACATCTAATATCTTTTAAAGCAAAGTAAAAATACAATACATTTAAAAACAAGATTTGAAAAGGCTAGATTGATGATTCAAAGTATTCAAAACAAAACATACTGCAGATATATATACACTGCAGCAAAATTATACACTTCCTAGCCATTTAGCAAGCTGTTCTTTTAATATGACAGAACCTGTACTTCTTAATCTGATCTGCAGTAATCAAGACTAGCTCCAGCTGAAATTCCTTACATATGCCACCTTAAAGTTCTTACCTGTGCATGTAAGTTTAACAACAGTCTCAGCTGGGATAAGAACACTTCCATCACTTGAGCCATGTTTAGTGAAGTTTTCATTGGCAGTTTGACATCATTCTGAGGCGGGGCAATGTTGTAGATATGTATACCACCCCACTGTGGACTCAGGAATGAATTACTGGCCAGCTTCTGACCTAGAACATACATATTAAAGCTTGTAATTCACCCATGGTTAAGCATGTTGATCTTCTAATTTGGCCACTAGCTGTTATAACTATCCATACTGCTTCATCATAATTTCCTATAACCAAGTATCAAGACCTGTTAAACATGTAAGAATATTGCCAAGTAATGAAAGTCCTCTACTGGAAAGGTCATTGTCACACTAAATAGAACAACAATTCAAATATTTACAACAAGTTAGCTGAAATCAATAGTTTGTTGTTTTATACAACAGATAATCAAAAGATCATATGCCTATTAAGTAGATGTAATGATATAAATAAAACAAATAAATATCTCAATTTTTCAATCGAAAGAACAGACGTATAAATGCACCTTGCTGTGTGATCTGTAAGACTTGACTAAAGTTATATAGGTTCTGTTTAAGTTAAAAGTGATTAGAAGAAAAACATTCAAGAGAATCAACAATTTGCTATATTTTTTAAGTAAAAAGGGGCATAATTTTGTCAGTATAAGGGAAAGAGTTAAAGAACATTTGTATAAACTAATAATAACACCAATAAAGTTTGTATAAAGTCTCAATCAAATGAAACAATAGGTTCAAGAAAATAAAGATTTTTGGAAAATTTTCAATGTGAAAAAGGGGGATAACTTTCTGAAATCAAAGGTCAGAGTTATGGGACATGAAATGTGAACTGTTTTTTTCAGTGTCAAAACATGTAGCAAGTTTTAAATGGATATCACCATTTTTGCAATATTTTAAGTCTATTTGTTGTCATAACAACCAAATCTCTCAACACAGGAACAAAATAAAATGACGTGCATATTCTCCATATTGCCATCTATCCATGTTTCAAGTTTCATGAAAATATTCCATGTACTTTTTGAATTATCGCAGGATCCAGTTTTTTCTTTCCAGTCCGGACTGATGGACTGACCAACAGATGGACAGTGGGCAAACCTATAATCCCCTCTAGTGAACTGGTAGAGGACTAATAAAAATATTATTTCATTCTTTTTAGATAAATAATTGATATGAAAATCATCTGACATGTCAAAGAAGAGACATTTCTTATAGCTGAAATTAATCTATGTGAAGTCTAGATTTTAAGTTTCAATTGTAGGCATACCGCAAGTTATAATATCAACTGACTTTAACTCACTCTTTCAATTACATCAGGCTCAATAAGATTTAATGTTTAATGTTTACTCAAGAATTTCTTACTTATTGTCTTGATAAGTTTAACAGAAAAACTGCAAGGACTTAGAGGAAGACAGGCTGATTGTGTGGTGGGGTTGAGGTAAGGGTAAGATTTCTATTCCTTGTAAAGTGTAGTCACAGACATACCCGTGTCATCTCTGATATACAGTGGATATTGATCTCTGCTTGGCACATATACAAGGAAGTTTAGCTCTGGGTTTGTTGATGCTGGTGAACCTGTAAATAGGAACTTAACAATATTTTCTTGAAAAGCAACAAATCATACCACTATTTAATTGGTAATGCAATAGTGTACTATTTTTGTCATTTTTTTCACTCTTTAGAAATTTGCTCTATAGAGTACACTATATTTACACTTAATACCCAATAAAATTTGTACTTTCCTCCAACATGATTATTAAGTCACCTTTTTTTAAAGCTTTTGGTTTGAAATTCAGAGGCAATGTAAACCTGAGAGAATCATTCAGACACTATGACTTGGACATAGTACTATATTTATTTTACTTTTTCTGCTTAATTTCTCTTCTAGTGCCCCTCTGACTTCTCCAAAATACCTAAACCCTTCAACAACTCCTGATATGCATTTCAACTTTTGCCTGGATGATGACAATACCAACTGTTCAATGACTTGTAGGTGACCTACCTAGTTTAGCCTCTAATGGATTTATCATATGTGGTAGATCTTTAATGGTGAAGAAAAACTCTTTATTTTCCTTCTTTGGTTTTGTCTGTAATTTGGTGAAAAACAGCACCTGAAAAAAAAAAACAGTTAAATTAAGAAAAGCCATACACATGCATTATCAGTTGATATAAAATTACTAATCATTGAACAACTCATGTGCTATAAAGCAGACAATTTTTCAAGACCAAGGTCTCTTACTTTTATCTTTCATTTAATTCATAACCAAAGTATCCACTTACTGAGTATGCCTTGAAAATATCAAGGATGCATTGTTGTTATACGAGAGGTAAGTATGACCCTGACTTTTAGCACAAGTTATACATGAAGACTTAGAAGTAAAACACTAATGAAATTTAGATTAAAATAATCAGTAACACTAAAGTGATAGTTCTCACCTGGGACTTGATGTTTATATCTGTAAAGTTGGACATTGTCCTGACCACAGGTTCCATAAACACTGCAAAGTAATACAGATGCATCATAAATTACTTCATAGCCACCTCCTTCCATTTCTGATTTAAAAAAAACAACTGCATCTTGACATGAATTGAATACAGTCATTTTCTCTGTTGATTACAAAGGGTTATTTTGTTTTAAGCTGTCATGTCATAAAATTACTCATTCAAACTATTAACATTTACCTACTGTGTTTGTGTTTGAACCCAGGACAAACTATTATCAGCCTGTATGATGGTGCTGACCACGGTCAGCCTACATATTAGTGCATATAATGGTGAGCCTGCATATTGGAGCAGACCATGATCAGTCTGTATATTTGTGCAAACCAAAGTAGGCCTGTATACTGGTGCAGACCATGGTCATTCTGTATCTTGACACTGACCATGATCAGTCTGCATACTGGAGCAGACCGTGATAAAACATTGCTGCATACCATGGTCACTTTGCAAATCAGTATTGACATTATCAGCCTACAGTCTGATCATGGCCTGCGCTGGTAAGTATTAAGCCAGCAAATTTGAAAATGATTATCTCATAAATGATTCTGTCCAAGTTGAATGAGACACACACAAAAAGTGCTGACTTAGACAAAACTTGGACTCAGATTTTCATATCATATCTTAAGCTTTTTTTGCATAGAATAAAAGCATACCCTTAACAGCTGATTCTATATCCCAGCTCACATCTAAGATGTCTGGTTGAGGATTAACCAAAGTCAAGGTCACATCATAGCCTGAGTGAAAACGTACTGACCTCAGCATTTCTTTGTCCGGCTGTGAAAAAAAAATCAAGCTTGGCAACATGATTAAGAAATTACAAAAACAAGAGCTGTTGCAAGAACCAAGAACCTACTCATCCCCAGAAAAAGAGAAAAGTACCTATGCATAACAAAACAGTAAAATGAAAAAAAATTTGTTGAGGGAGTGGGGAAGGGGGCCATCCTTTGCATAAAAAAAAAAATAAAGTAAAAAATAAAATGCATTTTTTTTTTGGTGGGGGTTGGGGGTGTCTGGTGGAGTCGGGGGAAGGGAGTGGGTACCTATGCATTAAAAAACAAAATACAGAAATGAACAAGGGGGGAGGTCCCATGCAGGGTGGGGAGGGAAGTACCTTCTTGTCCCATGTAAGTAAATAGTTATGAACCTTACCACATAGGTGGGTGATGATAAGGAACAAATATTTGAAGTTTAAAGTAAATCCCTCAAGAAATAAGGAAGTTATAGTAAAATATTACAATTTTTAAGGGAAATTCTAAGTTTAAAGGGGAGATAATTCTGGAAATATGAGTGCTAGAGTTATGAACCTTACCATATAATTAATTAGTGCCCTTTTTCTTTGGGTATAAAATTCAGAAGAAATACATGATATGTATAAGCAATACAGTGTGTGTGGAAAATGTACTGACTGTAGCACTTCTTTGACTGGTTGTAACAAAAAAAATATTCAAGCTTTAGAACAAACAGTAATAACAGCTGAAAAATATTAGTTCAAACAAACATGTTATAATCTAATGATATTTAGATTCCAGTTAACTTTAACTTGACACTTCCAATATGAAGTTATCAAATTCTCTTAACTGATATTACTCAATCTCATCACAACACACATGATAAACCAATCAAGGAACTAAAACCTTTACCATGAGTGGAATAGACCAAGCAGAAGCAATCAAGAATTCAATCTTAACAACTTGTACTAACAAAATAGCAGAATAAATATGTACTGAATATGTCTGCCTTATGTACCACTATCAGCAAACATTACCAGAAACTGTGGTCAAGGGGTTTGTGCCTACGGATTCTGAGGATGCTAGTCTGAATTCCAGCAAAGGCGAGTGTCTCCAGTGATTTACTGCATTCCACATTTTCAGCATTAGAACTGGTTTGGAACCAGGAAGCAGTCTCAAGACAGATTAACCCTGAATGTGCTGAATTTTTGTAATGGATTTGTCCAGCTATGAATTTCGAACAGTCCATTCAAAGTTTAAGGGATTTCAATATCAAAACAAACAAGAGGGCCATGATGGCCCTATATCGCTCACCTGAATATGACTGCTTTTAACAAAGTTGCTATGGACCTGGTTAATTGACCCCAGATGACCCATATTCAAACTTGGCCTAGAAATTATTGAAACAATCTTTCTGACAAATTTCAAGGTTATTTCGACTGAAAGTATAGCCTCTAGAGTGTTAACAAGGTTTTTCAATATTTGGGCTCTGTGACCTATTTTTTTACCCCAGATGATCCATATCCAAACCTGAGCTAGAAATCATCAAAAACACCTTTCTGACAAATTTCCAGGACATTTGGACTGAAAATGTAGCCTCTAGAGTGTTTACAAAGTTTTTCGATATTTAGGCTCTGTGACCTAGTTTTTAATCCAGATGACCCATATTCAAAGTTGAGCTGGAAATCATAGGAGCAACCTTTCTGACAAATTTTCAGGTTATTTGGAATTAAAATCTTAACTCTATAGTGTTAACAAGGTTTTTCCATATTTGGTCTCTGTGACCTAGTTTTTGACCAAAGATGACCCATATTAGTATTTGAGCTGGAAATCATCAAAACAACCTGTCTGACAAATTTCCAGGATATTTGGACTGAAAATGTAACCTCTGGAGTGTTAAAATGGTTTTAACATTTTAGGGCTCTGTGACCTAGTTTTTGATCCAATATGACCCATATCCTAATCTTGGCTAGAAATCATTGAAACAACCTTTCTGACAAATTTCAAGGACATTTGGACTGAAAATGTAACCTCTAGAGCATTAATAAGGATTTTCTACTTTTTGGCCTTGTGTCCTAGTTTTTGACCCCAGATAACCCATATTCAAAACTGAGCTAGAAATCATTAAAACAATCTTTCTGACAAATTTCAAGGTTATTTGAACTGAAAATGTTACCTCAATGCGTGTTAAGGTTTTTCCATATTTGGGGTCTATGACCTAGTTTTTGACCCCAGATGACCTTTATTCGAATCTGAGCTAAAAATCATTAAAACATTTTTTCTGACAAATTTCGAGAATATTTGGACTGAAAAGTAGCTTCTAGAGTGTTAACAAGTTTTTTTCTATTTTTGGGCTCTGTGACCTAGTTTTTGATTTCAGATGACTCATATTCAAATTTAACCTAGAAATCATTGAAACAACCTTTCTGACAGATTTCCAGAATATTTGGACTGAAAATGTAACCTCTAGAGTGTTAACAAGGTTTTTTTATTTTTGGGCTCTGTGACCTAGTTTTTGAACCCAAATGACCCATATTCGAACTTGAGCTAGAAATCATAGAAACAACCTGTCTGACAAATTTCCAGATTATTTGGACTGAAAATGTTACTTCTCCTTCTACAAGAAGATTTTCAAAGTTTCCACTATATAAGCCTTTGTAAAACCAATGACCCCGGGGTGGGGCCAAATTTGACCCCAGGGGTATAATTGGAACAAACTTGGTAGAGGTCCACTAGACGATGCTACATACTAAATCTTAAGGCTCAGGGCCTTGTGGTTTCAGACAAGGAGATTTTCGAAGTTTTTCCTATATAAGCTTATGTAAAACCAATGACCCCAGGGTGGGGCCAAATTTGATCCCAGAGGTATAATTTGAACAAACTTGGTAGAGGTCCACTAGACAATGCTACATACCAAATATCTAAGCTCTATGCCTTACGGTTTCTGACAAGAAGATTTTTAAAGTTTTTCCTATATAACTCTATGTAAAACAAGTTACCCCTGGGGCGGGGCCATTTTTGACCCAGAGGCCATGATTTGAACAAACTTGGTAGAGGTCCACAAGACAATGCTGCACACCAAATATCTTAGCTCTATGCCTTACGGTTTCTGACAAGAAGATTTTTAAAGTTTTTCCTATATGACTCTATGTAAAATGGGCAACCCCTGGGGCGGGGCCGTTTTTGACCCAAGGGCCATAATTTGAACAATCTTGGTAGAGGACCACTAGGTGATGCTACATACCAAATATCAAAGCTCTAGGCCTTATGGTTTTAGACAAGAAGATTTTTAAAGATTTTCCTTTTGGTTGCCATGGCAACCAGAGTTCTGCATGAAATCAAATTCTTTGAACAATTTTGGTAGAGCTTCATGCAAGGAACATTTCTGAGAAGTTTTGTTGAAATTGGCCCTGTGGTTTAGGAGGAGATGTTCTTTAAAACAAAAGTTTACGCACGCACGGACGCACGCACACACCGGCGACAGACATTGACTGATCACAATATCTCACCTTGTGCACTACGTGCACAGGTGAGCTAAAAAATTGAGCTACCAACAGTGTAGAGCCTGGTCAGACTGCACGGATGTGCAGGCTGGTCTGGCTCTATACTGGTGGCAAAGGCTAATCACTTTTGGTTCCAGCAGGTTAAGTTTTAATATAAATTGCAAAAACCTAGCTTCTAAATCAATGTTAAATAAATACAGACCTAAACAAAACAACAAACAAGCTTACAACACTTCCTTGTGAAACAAAATCCATAACTCTTACATCACCGGCACCTATCAAATACCAGCCTTGTCAGTATTATTATAAAGAAACAATTACCTTTCGATCCCTAGCACCTCTTGCAGTATCAAATAGTTTAATTATTGTGGCTTCCCTCACTACAGTACTTTTCACTGTACTGGCTATTATTTGTGCAATCTCTTCCATATCTATAAACAAACAAACAGTCTGGCCTGTAATTCAAGTTTTACAAATGGACAGGTACAACACTGTTTATTAAACAAACTAAGACTACCAGATTTATAAAACTTTGTTTCCTGCAAAATGATAATTACTGAGAAAACACCTCTTAATGCACATGTCATCTTTCTTTCTTTCTTTAAATGAATCTTAAAATTTACATTTTTTTTTTTGGCTGAAAACTTTAGAAAAAATATGCTGGTGTCTACATCTATGTCCGAGATAAGACCGACGACACAGGAAAATGGGCATTCGGACATTTGTTTTACTATTGAAATAAACTGAATTGAAGATCAGCAAAAAAAGACAAATTTATCGTCCTCTTCATAAACAAAGTTGAAGTAAAATAATGATAGCCTGAATATTGCCCTTCATAAAAATGCCTATTTTGTTTAAAATTTATTGATTACCATTACCATTGCAACAATTTTGGAGACAGTTCCTGCTTATGTAAAAATGATGATACCTGAATAAACTGCAATTTTAAATGATAAAATTTATAGTTTTTGTAAAAAAAGGTGGGATACATTGAAAAAAATATAGATTTTTACAATAAAAAAGCTAAAATTCAAATATATAAAACGTACTACATTAATTTACTGCCAACCGGAACTTAAGTAGAATCTGATGTCAAATTTGGGTAAGTCACGTTATTTTAAGGAATACTGATTTTGCATGTCATGTTCCTCTTAAACATGAAATTATACTGTATCTGTTTTATGCAGAAGGCTGGAACCTTCAAACATTAATACTGGGATATCATTCTTTTAAAATTAGTAAAAAGGTCAATTTCTAAAAATTATGTACGAGAGCCCGTTTTCTCGTGTTGTTGGTCACATCATCATCATCATCGAAACCATCCAAATCATCATCATCGTTATTTGCATGATACATACATGTACTTGCATCAACTCACCTGTTGATGTTACAGGTATGAACAAACACCTCTCTAGACCCAGAGTTGGTTTCTTCAAGCTTGGAGACTCATTGGCTTGCATCAGAACAACTGTGTATTCATTAGCCTTACTTTGCAAATGGGGGGACAACTGTCTCTCAATGTCTACAACAAATTAAATATTCCCTAAATCTAAATGACACTTGAATTCATTTTCTTAACATTAATTTCTTTAATAGATTTTACAATATCTTAACATTTTCAACTCTATGCTTAGGAGAAAAAAAGATGCTATAGGGGTATATTTAAACTGTATCTTTTTTATTTTAACACAACCTAGACTTATTCAAACCTCATAAAAATAAAGCTGAAACTGAGGGCTTTACAATTTTAAATTTGAATTCTGTCTTGAATTTGAACTTTGGCAATAACATGTATTTTTTTACCTCCAGTTTAATACAAAGAAAGCAAAAGCCAGTAATAATTATGTACACCCAATTATTTCTTTTTCAAACTAAACTGAAAATCCAGACTAATACTGAAGTTTGAAATTACAAAAAAATAAATAAATACATTAAAAAAAAGGTTACCAATATACCTATAAATGAAGAACTGGATTTCACAACCTGAAGCTCCTCCCTAGATGCCTGTCTTGTAAAGGTTCTGTAGTGAGACTCTACTTCTGAAGAGTCACTGTCTTCTGAAATAAAGAGAAGAAAACATGAGGGACAGATATACATATCAAAGTCTTTGCACAAAAATGGGCTAAGTTAAGTTAAAAAAACAACTGGTCCTGTCCACTTGAATTCTGATTTATCTTGTGTGACAAAGGAAACATTTAGGCTGAAAAATACCCCATTTCTAGATACTTTCCTATTTTTTTGTTGTTTTCAGTACTAGTCCTAATCATACACTGCTTCTTGACAACTGTTACACTTCAGAAGAAACCAGCTGTATGTGGACAAGCTGATAAATACTGGTTAACCAGTGGTCAATGATACCCTTACTCTGATAACCTACATGATTTTTTAACAGAAAAAAAATTGCAAGTTGTTCATTTTCTACATACACAGTTTTCTTGTTCCTCCTTTCATTTAGGTTAAATTATATCTTTAAACTTTAAAACAAAATACAACACATGAAAACTCTTGGGTCCTCTGATTTAAGCATGATGTCCTGTCAATGTTACCTAGTTTATCAAGAAGATGTCTTGACAAGGTAGCTAACTCTTGCTCTGACATCAGTTCTATGAAGCTGATCACATTTATATCCACTGTATACTGAATCTGTAAATAAAACCAATAAAATAATGATGCCATTTTTTGATAAAAAACAACAACCCCCCCCCAAAAAAAAACAAGGACTGACTAATTGTGCAAATCTTTCAAAATCTTGTGACAGATAGGTCCTGTTTGCATTGTATATCAAATATCTCCTTCATTATTTATTGCATCATGTAATACAATACAGTTTTTTCTTCAAAAAGATAAATTACTTTTCAAAACCAGACCAGAAATGAAAATAAAATACCCCCATGTGATAAGGAATGTTTGAAATTTGTCAGTATATCTGCAGGCTGATTGCATAAAGATCGGAATTTCTATAACACATTTAAAATTTTCATAGTAAAACTTTTTTAATTTTATGCAGAAATGATCATGTGATATGTAATATGATAATGATTTTAAACTAGGACTTTTAGTGGTGATTTTAAAAAAAAAAGTGGACTTGCAGAGTGATAAACTGGCTAATAAAGGAGTTTCTTACATGTATTTGTGGTATTTTAGGTCTTTGACCAAACTGACCACTGACTAAACAACTGCCTTAGACCAGGGCCTTAATTCTGAGGGAATGGACACTCCTTATCTATCGAAAGAATAACCAAAATATGCTTTCGCGTGTTCACCTGTACATGTATATCCTATAACAGAAAAACGATCGATAAATTGATAATCTATCATTGGATAGCGCAAGTTGGAACCCACCTAGTTTACAAAAACACCGGTCTTTTTTGTCAATAACGGGCTGATTTTGATAATTTAAAATTTGTAAGTAAGAAAAAACATTGACCTTTTTCATATCTTTTTTATTTCTTCAACAGCGGAAGTTTTTCTTGCTTTTTTGAAAAATAACAAACCAGATAATGAAAATAATAAAACAATATTTACAAATTCGGCTAGAATTCGTACTGTAATTTCTTACTTTAAGTTTTTTTTTTCAGCATTTTATTACTATCGTATAAGCAACAACATATACTATCCACCATGAAGGTATTTATAAAGAACCAACTGCTCATGCGCGCGACACCATATTTTCGCAATTTTTGACTGTCCATTCCCTCTCAATTAAGGCTCTGCTTAGACCTACCTTTTCATAAAGAAAATTCACATAAGTAAGCTTATCTGACATCTCAGCAGCATTGCAGTGAATCATGCATGACAGCAAACTGCAAATCATTTGTATTTTATTGTGCCAACATAAATTCACTTTCAAGGGCAAATCAGTGGTCCAGTAGTAATGTGTATGAGTCCTAGTATATACACTGAGCAAATAACAGAAATGGTACCAACAGGAAAAACACCAAATTAAGAAGACAAACAGACGTTTAGAATCACCTTTGACTGTGCTAATGAATCAATATCACTGTACGGCAGTGATACTCTGTATACTTCTGTCGTTTTCCACCACAGTGGCAATCCAACAACTAGACACACAAATCCTACACCCACAGCTGCAAGAACATTGGTTCTCTTTTCTGAAAATAGAACGTTTCTTGACCCTTAAACAACGTGTAGTTTCATATACCTGCTTGATGTAGTTTGCATGGTCGCGAAATTATATTACAATATAGTAAACGTCTTCGTCCTGATTAAAATTGTAAAAGCTTTCTAATCTGAGAAAGCTTACCTTTCACATTGAAAAATATTGAGTTTGTTTGTTTGAATTTTACAACGGATAAATACAAACAGAGTTGAATTTGGACTAGAAAAATAGTTTACCGGCGATATTTTCCTCTTCGTCAGCCATCTTGAGGTATTACACCGCTAAATTGTTGGAAGAAACTAATCAATTCACATTGGATTATTGCTCTTTGTTGGTTTTTCACACATCACATATATAGTAAATCTTGTGTGCGCAACTTCTCCTACACCCATATGTGGACTGAAGCTAAACTCGCACACATAATAGACCACAATACGTAGTTGTGCAAGAAGTTAAGACTTTTTTCTATGAACAGTTTTCACTAGATTATTACCCTTTGTTGTTTTTTCATACATGTCATATATTTAGTAAATCTTGTATGTGCAACTCCTTCTACACCCATGTTTAAATGTTTGCATACTTATTGCATACATATAATAACCTAAGTAATACTGTACTAGTACTCTTAGCCTATCAAGCAATTAACTATGTATCCATTGTTTTCCCTGGTAATGAATTCCCTTTCTGTGACAAATCCCCAGTTGTGGGGGTGGAGGGTGGGGGGGCATCAGTGTCCGACGAACAGGTCTAGTTTTTCATAGAAACGGGATAGCTCGGTTTTTCTGGCACTTGTAGCCTAGCTCTAAATATATTGATTAATAAAATATCATCTTTCAATTAGGTCTCAGTCTTTTTTACAGCCGTTCATGGAGTTCTGACGTTTGTTAAGGTATCGACATTAGCGGGTGCGGATTATTCCCTGCTTGCATTATGTAACAAGTGAATGCAAACTGCCTGTATACGTGTAGCGCTTATTATATCTAGCTAGGGATAAATGGAGTTATTTCCGTTCTTCCTGAGTCATAGGCTTATTAAGTAATCACTATTCTATGTGTCAATAACTTCATGCTATAGTTTCATTCAGGACACGTTCGGACACTCATTTTCAGTTGGACATTTTTTAGTGTGGAGTAGATTGGCCACCAGAGGTATGAATATCTATATTCAAAATCGGAAAGGAGACACGAACTACTCAAACTAAAAGTTGCAGCAAATCACCAGAGGCTACATATGGAATATGTCGGAACATTTGAGACCTCATATCAGCAATATGTCCGATTCCCCTGATTTCTTGTTTTAACTTAAACTGATACTGCAACAAGTCAAATAAGGTCAAAATGCGAGACATACGCAAACATATATAGGGGAAGGATAGAGGGAATTACGCTGTGGTCGCGCAGGTAATGGGCAAAATTAAAGATTCTGAATGAAACATAAGAGCATTAATTATAGTTTGGCAGTCTCGCCACGTTATGATCGTGCGAGCTCGGTTGTTGGGGGGTGAGGGGTTGTTCCATACCTGTAGTGCTCAGACTGGTACAGTAGTGCCTTGGACATGGCGAGCGGGATAGCAATTTGAAGCATATTTCTGTTGGATTCATGTATCGGGATCGGGCCAGACAGCCTATTCTGGCTCACAGTGGTTGGTGAAGGTGGGCATGATCGAACATTAAAATGGTATCATACCCTACTACACCAGCGTACGGACGCAAATCCATAATCTCAGTACTGTTCATCTATTAACGGACCCTTTTCAATTATATGCAGGTCGGTCTTTAAATTCCCTCCATGCTGATGCCTGTCCATGCCATGACCGACACACTACCGTAACGGTCATGTTCTGCGAAACAAACCGGGACAAAACGCTCGTTTCTCCTTTAGACTATAGTGCGCCTGTCTGTGAAGTCTTGACACAGTTATTAACACTGAGATCTAGCCATTCCGTCGCCATCTAACATGTTCACGAGCTTAGTTTAGACGTGTTCGTTCGACAAAGGTACCTTTGGCATTCAAACCAGCATCATGGGGCCGATTTCCAACTGTTTGGGTAGATATGTAGACATTCTGGAACTGATGCATTAATGAAACCATAACATGGAACCTGTACCAAAATAAAACGGACCACTGAGCTTGAGATGTAGACTTGGTGCGACCCGTGCAACAATACCGTGTGTCCTAGCAACGAGATATGCTACACGGATTTCTGTTGTCGAAGGCTGTTTTCGTTTCTGGATATGACCGTTTGGTAAATTTTATGACAGACTAGTCATTAAATTTAAACGATTTTTTTTTCGTATACACACATTTATAATTTCGCACGCGTCGATCGAGAAGTGAATAAATTACATTTCATTCTTGCATATCTATTTTTTAGAGATGGGCGATGTTTTCTTGCTGCCTTGCAATATAAAATTATTGCCCGGCGTAATATTTAAGGCCACTGCCGTCTGGTTTATTTACATGTGCCTTCCTCCGAAATAGCAAGTGGCCATCGGAGTAAATGAATTTGAAACGCCACGCACAATTACTTCACCTGTATCATAGCGTAAAGCGTGGCGTAACTTAAGTTTTAGTCATTTTCTTTTCGACGGTAATATATATTATTGCTTTTTTACATATTTCTAAATGTTTCTTGTTTATTATTATTTTTATCTTGGGATATCTTTTGGAGAGTAATATTATTTCGGATAAAATTTGTTGTAAATCAAACGACTGTATGGAGTCGTCTTCAAATGTAAGCTATTCTAAGAGGTGTCTAATAAAATCTGACGTACGCCTTTTGCATATTCACAAGGATATAAATATTAATATTTAGTAAGGGATTCTGTTATTTCATATTCCATTATAATAATATATATATTATACGAGTAAAAAAGGTGATTGTTAAGGGGGTATATGATCGTTGCTACAATAAGATCATTATTAATCAATCAGAGCCAGACAATATTACTATATATTTTGTTATTTCTTTGGGACTTTTGTGGACATAGACATTTATGACACAGTGGACTGATAAAACCTTGTGGGATTGTAACTGATAATAGGGGATGATGCATGTCAATTGCCAATTAACACTATCATAGCTGAGTTATAGCCCTTTGATGTTAGTACGTCCATCTACAGCTATTATTCTGTAGAGCTTTGTTACAGTTGCCTGGAACTTTGTATTCTTTTCTGTAACGATGGGAAAACTTGAAAAATCACAAGGACTCCCATACAGTCAGCATGATCTGTTAAGCACATATTCATTAATTTCTTCAAAGTTATCTCGAGTAATATGTTTGTCTTATGTATTTGCACACAAAAAAAAAGAAAAACAACAACAAAAAGAACAACTTTTGCTCTTTTACATTAATTTTGTGAATGTACATATTAAATAAATCTATCGATCTATAAGTTTTTTATTCTCTTTATCTGTCGCCTCCTTACTGCAACTTCCCGATGCAATTATCTTCCGGCGGGGGCATATACATTTTCTTAAAACTTGTTTGACATGTAATGTCTGTAATTTTAGGATAAAGAGTATTAATGTACGATGTACAGTCAGATCAACTACACAAAATGATTACCACGCTGAGTAAATATTTGTTTGTTAAACAAAGATTACGGGAATAGAGTTTGATCTGTTTGTTGAATTGATTTAAGCTTTCTATATTATATCGTTATATCACTGCTTTTGCCTTCGTTGAGTTTCTTTCTTTTAATAAAAATTAGCTACAATAATACGAAAAAAACAAAACAAAACAAAACAACAACAACAAAACTGTTACAACTAAATAAACAGAATCCAAAAATCCAAGACCGGCGATCTACATTATCGATTTTTCTTCTTTACGATATTTAAAATCGAAAGCCTATTGATTGTAACGTGAAATTAAAGAATATGATTTTATATCTGTATTGTAAATGAAAAAAGAAACAGTAATTATTTAATGGCTTAAGGGCTTAAGTGTTTAAACAAACTGCGTGACAAACAATCTGGTTTAAACTTGTTCGGGTATAATCGGTTCGTTACCTGTTATAAACATTCCCTAGCTTGAAAACTTTACATAATCCTGCTTTGACACAAACATTTGTTCGATTCTGTAATTCATATATACATGGAATTCTGTTTGGTTTATCTATAAGAGTTAAGGTAAGCGTTTATTTTTCTTTTTTTTCTGAATATTATTTACTGTACCAATAATTAACACAGACCTTCGGTACACACATTTTGAAATAAGGTTATACAGAGAAAGTACTAAGATATTCTAAAGTGCAAAGAAATGAAAATTGATCGTTGCCAGGTTTGAGTTACTAATAAACATTTCAAGATTTGACCAAAAAGTGTCTGTGAATTATATGCGTCACTGAGTCAGAATCAAATTCGGAAAATATTTGTTTGAATCGAGCACTTTCTTTACAGATTTTCCTCAGTGCAAAAGACTTCATAGACCAACATTGTGTTTAAATTGATAGAATACACTGTATTCTATTCATATTATAAACAAGTACAAAACTGCTATAAAAGCAGCAGTGTGTACGACGCCAGGGATACGACGGTATGATGAATTAGATATTTAGCATTTACGTATAGTTAGGCAACGCACTAATTTCTTTTGATAAAAATCTGATAACATATATATTTTAAACAGAGATCAGTCATTAGTTACCATTTACAAATTCCCCAGTATCATGGCACTTAACATGTGCGATCATTCTAAAAAAACTTGATGAAACTCGCCATATCCACACCATCTGTACTTTGATTTATTATTACCAGAAGTATTCCAGGAAAAAAATTCTTCACACTTCAACATGCAGAGGGACGATACTTCAAATTTCAAGAATATGCTGAGTAAAGCGAAATGGGAGCTCATCAACATTTTGACCCCTGTCGTCAATAAACTTGACATTCGCATGGGTGATTACATCACGCAGTGCTGTTTCCTGGCTGGTCTGTCTGGTATAGCAAGTGTAGGCATCATATTTGCCATTCCTTACCTTTACCATGACTACAGTGACAACGTGAAACTTCTTTTACGTGCTTTTGGATTTTTCATAGTTTTTCAACTGCTTGTGAACTGGTTAAGTATAAAATATACCGACACAAGCTATCAGCCGTACCGTGACGGTATAATTCCGGATGGAGTATCAGTTGGTCAGAATATTGGCCGTGCCAGTGATAGCAACGAAAATGGTAACAGCATATTTCGTGCACGAAAGGATGCGAACATCATTAACAATAGATCCAACTGTTAAAGAACAGAGTGTAATGTATGTCGCGACGGGCGCTCCAAAATCTGCCCGAGATCCCCCAAAGCGTGATGCTTACCCGTATTTTTCTTGGACGCCATGTATACAGTGCAACAGGCCGCGACCGCCGAGATGCCATCACTGTCCTATATGTGACAAATGTATTCTGAAAAGAGACCATCATTGCTTCTTCACCGGAGTGTGTATTGGGTCCAGAAATATGAGACATTTCGCTGTTTTCGTATTTTGGGCTCTGATCGGGGCATTATTTGCATCACTACACGCTTTACCATTTTATTATCACGACATTCTGCCATACACGAGTTACTTCGATCTTTTATTTCCAATAGCAATGGCTCGGGCACTATGTGGATTTATTGATTGGAAATTCGCCTGTTACATAGTACTCGGATGGTTACTTGTATTGTTTTTAGTTGATAGCAAACACATACATGAAAGTTGTAGTAATGTGTATAAGTACTGGCAGAACTTCATTTGAAATTGACTTTGACATGAAAATCAAAGATACAAGAAGTAAAAAAGACAAAATTGAAGCAGTATTTGGACCTCATTGGAAGCTTAACTTCTTGTTTCCTCTTCATTTTATATTTGAATCAAAAGAGGACGCCGTAAGATGGATAAATATAGAAGCTTGACACCAGTGCCATAAAACGAATGCTGTGATTTACTGGACTGTAGTGTACTTATTTAATTATTTTTTGAAAACACTGACTTATCCTCGGAGGATTTCTATTATATCAAATGGAAATTGCAATTAAACTTGCTGTTTGCAAAGTAGAAACAAGTGTTCAAATAAAAGAATGTACATTTTTTTCGTAAATACCCTTTCTTGTAAATAAAGTGACGAGACGTTTTTGACATACGTCATTACAGTCGAGAAAGCATACTCCCAAAATAATATTCCATCTCCTATTTCTACTGTAAAAAGACAAGAAAAATGGATCTGCTAGCTTTTGCAGCAAAAGAAAATCCAACTTTTATAATATATATATCAAGTAACAAGATGTTATAAATATTTTAAACTCTTTCAGTACCAGGACAGCAAACAATACCAGTTGAAAAGGATAATGATTTAAAGAACAATACGAAGTTATACTTAACAATGTTTTTTTGCTTTTAGTGAGGTCGATATAAGAAGTTATAAACATTAGTTAAGGTCGTAGCCCAAGTTTAATATTATATATGCTTTCCAAAGTTGACAAATCTTCATACTGAATGAATCTAAGAGTAACATTATTTTTTTGAATTTTAAATCGGCCACAAACTTTTTTTCAAGCAGTTTTTGTTGTATATCTTTAACATCAGGTAAAACTATTTGAAAGTCTGAATATAACTCAGGCTATCTTATTACGTTTGGTTGCTGGACACTGGACGATTTATTCCGAGTCCTCACGGATTTCCTAAGAAATATGCGAAAAGACCTATCGCATCGAATGCTATGAGCCTATAGCTGGACGGGTTCCTTGATATTATCTCTAAGTCCAATGCTATTTCGGTTAACACTGCTTTATTCCAAGCAATGACCTTAATTTTCTGTTTGTCAATTTTGTAATTGTTTAATTCTAAAAAAATCCTATCAAAATGGTGAATTTCTACCCATGTTACCGTGTCAGTTACAGGCAATGTCAAACTAAGGATAAAAATGATTATATTCTATTGACAAGCAACATATTTTGCAGTATTTCTTCTGTGTCTGCAGGGCTGCATGCTTCGTTGCAGTTGCATTAGTTCTACTGTGTAGCAAGGTAATTTTAGGTAAAACATTCAAATCGATCGTATGATTTAGCTTTGTCTGGTTCCTGGTCGTACTTTAACGATAGTGCTAAGGGGCAGGCAATCCAGACTAAATATGATATCACTTTTAAAATCAATGTCGCGTAAGGTGTGACGTCACATAATAAATTTCTTCTTTATTCTATATAACATTAATAAAATTCACAGAGCTGTAAAACATAGCAAAACTTCTTTTAAATGGCTTTAATTTACATATTCTTGTAGATCTATATCTGTACTCACGTAAAATAGCAAGAACAGTGGGGGTTACAAACAAGAAAGATATTTCTGCTCATGTGAGGTTACCCATAAAATTAACTGAAAAAATGAGCCAATTTTCAGACTGGGGTATGTGAAATGTCCTATTATGAATTTTATTCTGAATGTATTATGGTATAAAAATTGCTACCACACTATCAAAATAGTCAAGAAAAATGATTCCAGACCCCCCCCTCCCCCCCAAAAAAAAAAAAAATTAAAAAAATACACAGATTAGGGCAAAACAAATATTTGCATCAAATACACAGGACATCATGGCTGACAAAGCTGAAATTCTTTAGCTTTCTACTGGTAGATAGCAAAATGATATTACGAGTTTCAAATAATACCTACGGCACAAAACTACAAGAGTGAGCTAGCAATAAATTACACAGAAATAGCAAATCTCTTTCAGCAAATAGACAGCTAGTATAATTCACATTACCAAATGACAGGGGGACAGCAGAATTGCAACTCTAACCTGGAAAAGTTGGTTTTTAAGTTAGACATTCCTTCTGAACAAAACAGTTGTAGCTTTTGGCATCGAATACACCTGTGGAATAAATATGAAATTTCTATCATAAAATGACGGGTACCTGCCTATGTTGTAGGTCTTAGCTTCAATGGACATCGATAAAGCAAAAACCTTAATAGGTATTAGCCTTACACCTTTAAAATAAAGACACATGAACATAAATAAAATTACTTACATATTGACAAATGATATCAGTGTAAGAAGTGTTTCTAATCATGGCTATGCAAAATTATTGGTATTTTCTATTAAAGTGCAGGCAAAAAGGAACCCTGGAATTATATTGAGAAACTAGCAGAATATAGTAAGTTACAGGAGATATTGCACAATGTAAATTGTTTATATTGTGCAGAGACTGATAAATTGTGTAAACGCGTTAATAAAATCACAGAGAAAATTAAAAAAGAAATGAGTATTACTTTCTTGGAGTTATATTGGTTCAAGGAGTGTTTAATAGGCGTAGAAGAAAACTGAAAAAATGAAATGTGGTACTAACAGAAAACAACTAAAATTGAAATTGAATAGAGGTACATATTACTAAGTTACTGTACATAAGCAGTTTTAATTTTTCTTCGAACACAATAAATAGGTATTGCACATTGCACATTGTAAGGGTCGTTTAACAGCATTAATCAAATGCTAGGAATCATAATTATGTAGAATGTTAAAGAAAAAAATGGATTGTACAACATCATTCACTTACACAGCACAATCGTGTACACATTTCAACACATATACAGATGTAATAAAATCTCATATATCATTTTCTGTTAGACATGCAATCGAACTCAGTATAGATGAAGTTGAAATGGTTCGAAAAATATGGCCAACTTTTGTAAAAGACTTACAGGGGAACGGTTTGCACGTGTTCCTTAGGATTTTCGAACTGTGTCCAGAGACGAAGCCTTATTTTCCGTCGAAAACGTGCGGCATTCAGAACTTGCTCTAAATATGGGGCCCGGTTCCTCAATGCAATAAGTGCGGCGGTAGATAATTTAGATGAAGCTGTTCAGGAAGATAACAAATTAGGCAAAATGTTGTTCGGTCTTGGTCAACAACACAGGCATTTTAAGGGTTCTAGACCGGAATATTTTAAAGTTTTCTATGTTGCAGAGGAAACGTTGCATGGCTGACCGGTTTACAACAGAAGTGCCAGGTACCTGGAGTCATATGTCTGTTTTTATTATGAGAAAGCTCAAAGAAGGATATTTCTCAAATTGGAATGTTTGAAATGAATACATCTCGCAGCGTTCAATATTAATAACATATTCGCCATCACTTATCAGAAATGATATCGATTATAAAATTTAAATGGGATTATACAATCGATATTTAATTATCTAATTAATGTTCAAAATCGTTTCTCTGATGCCTATGATTTTTAGATAATGATTCATACTTATCACGTGGTCTCTTTAAATTTTGTTCGAGGATTTACAAGAACATCTTATCACAGAGAAGACAAAGTAGTAACTAATAAAATCTGTATATTTTCAAAGGGCATTTGTTAATGCTAATTAATTACTACATTTGAATGTCTGTATGAATTAGAAAATAAAGATGTTTATTGTAGTTGTATTTAAACCAGAAACTTTCCAATTTAGTTAAATGTTTTGTCAAGAATTTTGAGATAAATGATCTGAGGATTCTAGATTTACGTTTGGCTCAGTGTTATGGCGCTGGTTTAAGAAATAATTATATTACGTTTTACTTGCAAGTCGATAGAAGCGAAGGCAGTTATAGAAATAATCTTCTCAATAAGTTCTTTTAACAGGGATATTAACTAACTGAATGTCCTTCTGTTTCTAAATAAAAGGCCGGCCGGATTACCCGAGCGTTTACGATAGCATTTATAATGAGCTTTGTCCAAAACAACAAGATGATTGTGAACTAAAAAATCATCACGTGCTAATTTTTCCAAGCACATGGTAAAATGTTTGTCATGTTATTCTCATAATTATTGAGGTCTAAAGGTGAAAATAAACTTAAACTGAACTTAAACTCAGTTAACCCTAAATTTAAACGGATCTCAGTCTTCAGGGTCGGACCGTCAAATAATTGTAGGCTGACTGATTGGTCATTATAATGTCAGAACGGCCTCTGCGGTGTGTACTATTTTGCAAAGTCTATAAATCGTTCATTCTTTGAATACAGAGTTACTGACACTACAAAAAGGTTGATGATACAGTTGAAATGAGGACTAATTTTGTAAAAATATTTAATCAATTTTCATCACTTTTTTTTCAATATTCCTTACTTCTATTTCTCGACCAGTGCTAATAACCTTTCCCTAACTCGAGTACCAATTAAGCAAAAGTACCCTTAATCGGTAACAAGATCGTAAATCTTATGATATTGATTCTGCACTTTAAGTTATTTGTGTCTTATCTGAGAACACTGACCAAAACATGTTTGCTGATCAATTAATGGAACCACCGTCAGTGGTTTAACAATTCATCAATAAGAAACAGATTAAATGCTATGTCACCATATAAAATTCCGAAAGTTCACAAAGCAGAATTCATATTAACTACAAAACATGTTATTTCTCAATCGATGTTTTAAGAAAATAAATTTGAACTGAAACTGGAAATGTTTAAAAACTGTAGATATATAATGTATTAGTATCTGTTTTGCAAATGTTCTATATCAACTTAGATAGAAAAAATCATATCTGTTTTTTTCATGTTTTTATATTATCAATGCACCTCATGCATCGGCGTGCATTAGTTTTTCATACTAAATTATCTAATTAATATCAAGGGATATGTACAAAAACTAATTTCCAGAAACAAACTTTAATGAATAAAGAACATTTAAAAAAATGAATGGTTTTTTACTTTTCAACAGTTTAAAAAAAAATCATTTTTAAATGAATAACGGAGAGGTTATACAACGATAAGAACAACGTCATTAAAAAAACACTGAGTTTTATAAGTATGATTTTTTTTTTCAAAATTATTCACTTAGAAAATGACCGAAATTATTTGTATTTCTAATAATAATGATGATAATAATTTTTGTTGGTAGATTCATACTTCACACACACACACACACACACACACACACACACACACACACACCATTTACTTTGTAATTCAAGTTTCGTAACTTAGTTTTACATTTTGATACACTACTGCCCTTTTTTGATGTCGGAATAGTCTTGTTCAAAATTTGTTTTTTCCCGCATAACTTTGGAATCAACAGAAAAAAGCTAACGGCTAGTCCAATGTAACCGCTCCAGCTGTGCAGTCCAATTTTAGACAGTCTATGAATATGCGCCAAAAGTAAATCAAATTGTGGAAAGTGGAAAGTGCTCTTTAACAAGTGATTGAAATATATCACCAACGTATGGCTTTGCTACTTTAAGAGTTTAAAATAATCGACCGCAATATTGATTACACTAGCACAAAAGAGATAACTGTGAGTTGTTAAGTTTTATCTCTTTCTGAAAATCCTGCATAAGTCTGGTCTTCTATTCTCAGTAGTATTTTCATCCGGTTTAATGTCTGATAATTATTATAAACCTAGAAAGGACAAGAGAACAATAACGTATTTTGTATACAATAGATATTTAAGTATACATGCTCTATTTGACGAAAAACGTATCAATAATCAAAGGATTATGAAAGATATCGCAAATATTTTAATGTCTGACAAAAAACAAACAAACATTGAAATTATATTAGTGTTCAAACGTAAGGAACAAACAAAAATAAACGCATAGATTTACTTTGATATAAGATGTCTTTTCTACATTCATTTTAAGGTTTTCACGAAAACTCATTTCCTCTGCGTGCTTGAAGCAAAGTAAACAGACTTGAAGAAATAAGTTGACATTATGGTTATTAATCATAAGAGTTTTCTATCAGTAATAATATCGATTTTTAGCTGCGGAATTAAGAAAATGTATATCGTGTATTTATTGCATTTGTTACCTTTATTTCCTGTTTTATTTTGTTTATCAAACTGCCAACAAGTTTGTGTTGACCCTAAATTCTTGTTTTTTTCAAAATAGTTTTTGATAAAAGCTTGAAAGCACGATTCTACCAGAGATAAAAAGTCTTCTTTCTTACACCATTAACTGAAACTAAATACCTTTTTGGACCGCTTTCAAATGATAATGGTTAATGGAGTATGATTCAATTGTTCATGCCAAACATTTTGAAAATTGTTGTTGTGGAAATTTAGTTAAGTGTTTTTGAAGACGATATTTACGAAATAATACTAAGAGCAGAAAGAATGGACGATCTGATAATAATGTGTTAAATTTCAATTATATGAATCCTATTTGCTTATATTGAGCACTTTGCATAAATAAAATACCTGCTTAAATTAAGGTTTATCCCAAAATTTACTAACTGCCATATTCCCTTAGCATTAATGTTTTAAGACAGGTTTAGATAACTCATATAATTATGTTTTCATGCCAATATCTCTCAAAAGTGAAAATAGACTTTGTTACCTGTTATTAACAAGCACATGAACCTTCATTTTGTGTTTGACATTTATCATTACAGTATCGTTTAATAAATCATGATGTAATTCGCAGCAGCAGTAATGAACATTAAATACCTATATTTCAAGAAACTAGCGTGTTTGCTTGATATTTAACGAACATATTCCTAACTTACCAGGTTTGATGAAATCTAGGTTTTTCTTGAAATTTTCTAGGCCTTAAATGATACACGCAAAAATGTAGATAAACACTTGTATTTTTTGTGCTGATAATATTTCTGTGCATAGTTATTTGTTTTGCCTATAATGCTGTAATTACTGTTTTAAATTACGACGTGTAATATTCTAATTAAGATAAATGTAATACTTTTTGATTGGGGATAACAATAAGGTTAAAATGGTGTTAGTTAGTATTAAGTTATTTTGGGAAATTATAGTATTGCAAGGGTATATCGACATCAACAAAGCAATTTGGTTGCCTTTTGAAATGTGAGCTAATATTGTTTTAAGTTACTTATTTTGCCTTTTGAAATGTGAGCTAATATTGTTTTTATGTTAATTTTACAACCATGCTGCAAGATATTTGAACTCATCTGACTATGCTCTGCTTTTCTTGTTACCAAACATCAGGATGAAGTAAAACAAACAAAAAAAGAACATGAAATAAATTATTAATTGCATTTTTTCTAGTTTGTATATTTGATTGTATGCTTAATGAAAACAATATGAATAGTTCTAGCATAAATAGCCTACAAAATAGTTATAAAGACTAATAGGGCTGATCATGTTATACTTGCGGAGGACTTGGAAAACTTGAAATATGCTACTTTGAGACAAAAATTATCACACAAACATTTACTATAGAATAGTAATTATTACACAGCACATCAGTGCCATATATAGTAAAAGCTGTTTTATAATTTTTGACATGGAGAATGGAGGAGCATTTGACCGTTGTGTTTCCTGCAGTTGTCTTTTTTTCACGATATGCCAGTCTTCACGGAGGCGAAATCTATTTTTCTCATGGCAAACTTGTTATTTTGCTATCTTTAAATGAAAAGGAAGTAACAGTGAAATCGTTAGCTAATTACATGCAATAGATATGGCATATTTTCAGACCATACAGACATATATGACATATAAAATGTTTTGGTTTACTTGCATTATGCTTCCAAATTTGGAAGGTAAAACAATACTGACACAAATGATAATCATGAAGGACTAGGTATGACGAGTTTTTTCGAAGTTTACACATTAATCCATTTTCGACAATAGGCAATGAATGGTTGTTTATTGCTTTAAAAATAACTATCGTATCCTACAACTTCTTTTGAAAAGGGTAGGTTGTATTTGTATACCGTTGTAGCTGAAAAGTGGTGCATTTATAATGTTTCCGGAATGGTGCCATTTTACAGTTTTTACAATTCAGTCCGAGACATTGTATAAGTCCATTACAACCTTATGATTTCGGAATTATAATGATAATTTATAATGATAAAAGTGTACAGTGAAGATTTGAAAAAAAAAATACAAAGACGTTTTATATAATTCTTCGTTGATTTTTTTTCTACAAATTGTTTTTATGATACGAAATTGCATGATATAGGTAGAATGAAGACTTAAGTGGGTATTGACGAAATCATAAATACAATCTTTGTCAGTGTCTCCATGCTTAAATATTAAATTTATGGGTGAAAAGTGGTAGAATTTTGAAACTGAGATTCACGATTGCAAATAATTCCGACATTTTGCCTTACTTTTAATAAATAGACTTTTAACAAAATTACGCCCTTTCCTTTCAATTTTTTAAACTCTTGCCTTTCAATTTTGTATTTGATTATTTTCGCCGTGCAATCTCCTAGCTGCATCTTGCAGCAATTTTATACTTGTCACTTTCTGATGAGATGACATCACCATTGTTAAATTAAACGAGACATTTGATAGTAATTTTTAATCCAATAATGATCTAGTGAACTGACAAGAATTTGCACATGCCAGTTATATTTGAAATGTTGATTAGAATAATCAATACCATAGTGTTTTTGTGGAAGGTTTGTGCCTCACAGCACAACCTTGATCTGCTTAAACGTTCCTTTACATTGCTAGCTTTTAACTAAATTGTTTTTGCAAAATTTTCTAATAAACGCTATGTTTAACTGCCCTGAACCTCATAAATAACAAAGTTCCCTATTTACATGCTACTTTACAAGGTTTTCAAATCACTCTTTGATTTTTCTCTTTCCTTCAATAACATAAACTTTTGCAATAACTTTAAGAAAGTCATTTTAATCAAGAGCCATGCTTGCAAGAAAACTATAATATCAAACAGTTCCCTTTTCTCCGATTTGACCCAGTAAATCATCGTTTCTATAAGGATCGTAATTGCTTCTTGTCAAATTGATTCCCGGTAGTATTCAATGCATAATTTGTCAATCGCGTGCTTGACAATAACTGAATATCAAGAACACGACACATACTCAGGGAGGCTAATTCTGAATTGTGACATATTTCAATGAAATTATTAGTCTAAACCCCTTGATACCAAATTGGCTTACTTTTGATGAAGACCACAATGTATATGACTATCACTTTTTAGGATAAAACAAAGTCAGATAACAATCTCGTTGAATAAATGATCAGAATCATGGAGCAGAATTATGGTTTATGAAACGATGATTTTATATATATAACTGTGTTAATGTTATGTACAGCTTTATATCATCTTATTTACTTGTAAAAAGTGCAATGTGAAAATAAAACGTCCGTATTATCATATTTCTATTTTTCGTCTTTTTCCAAAAGTCAAAAAGTTTGTTACATACAGCCAATCCCAATTTTTACGAGTGAAATGACCGGAAACTATGCGTGATATCATTTCGGTTAATTTATATTAAAAACAAATCAGAAGCACTCCGATTCACGATTATGCATATCTGCCGGCAAAACCTATAAAAGGGCAAGAGAAAGGATGCTCTGGTATATTACTGAAAATCCGATAGCAGAATACAATTTGTTACTGGAGACATAAGGCTACGGCGCTCTATGACAAAGGACGGTAAAATATTGTGAGGAAATTGTCGTAATGTGTAAACACCTAAATTCTTGTACTTTATGTCTTAAAACACATTTTGGAGTTAACAAAATAGATGCGTTATACAAAATACATTGAAAAGTGAAGGAAAAAGGAACACTTAAATAAAATGCAGTGAAGTAAGAATAGAAATTTTTTTTAAAGATAATATAATTTTTGTTTATTCGTGTTTTTTCTTTTGGACTTTGTGTAGAAGAATCAAAAAATATAACTCACATCAAAGTGGTCAGAACTGACATAAACTTACAGAAGGCTGACAATCTCTGTATTTCACAACCTCTTTTAGATGTTTTCGAAAGTGCTTCATTAGAAGTAATTGTGTAGGCTGCTTTAATATTCATCGGTTTAGAAATTATTAAGAAAAATGGGATGTACAAGTTCATTTTCTTACACTAAAAAATCCTGTACACATTTCAACACGTACATGGGTCCAGTAAAGTCTGGTGTAACGTTTTCTATGAGACGCCCTACTGAACTTAGCTCAGAAGAAATAGAAATAGTGCAAAAAACATGGCCAACTTTAGCTAAGGATCTACAAGGCAATGGGTTACAAGTGTTTCTTAGGATTTTCGAACTGTGTCCAGAGACGAAAGCTTTATTTTCCGTGGAAAATGTGCGACATTCACAACTTGCTCGAAATGTTGTCATCAAAGCACATGGAGCCAGATTCCTCAATGCAATTTGCGCGGCTGTAGACAATTTAGACGAAGTTGACCAGGGAGATAACAAACTATGCAAAATGTTGTTTGGTCTTGGTCAACAACACAAACATTTCAAAGGTTTCAGGCCAGAATATTTTGAAGTTTTCTACTGAAGCACTAATGTGGCAGTGGAGACGGTGTATGGGTGACCAGTTTACGACAGAAGTGTCAGATACCTGGAGTCATGTGTTTGTTTTTATTATGGAAAAACTTAAAGAAGGATATTTCTCAAAAAGTGAAAAGTTCGGAACGAATACATTTCGAAGTGTTGAATATTAACGCGAGTTTTTTCTTAAGACAATAAATTTTCAAATTCACAGACGACAAAAGAAATAATAAGATAACTATACTGCTGTAACATACTAAAGATACTGCAAGGCAATGCGATTCATACCTTAATGTGGACTCATAGTTAATATTTCTTAAATTTATTGTATGTGCTAAGAAAAAATCAGTTTTTAGACAATTTTACTTGGGGCGGCTGATATATTTGTCTTCTTAATGTTACTTGCAATATACAATGGTAATTAAAAAAAATGCAAAATAAATGATACTTTTACCTGCATATTAGTGTATACATATTACATTTAATATAAGCTCCAATGAACTTGATAGATTTATATTACTTATAACAATTGTTTTTATCAGTTGTATTCCATTAACCTTGGCATGTATTACATCTATTCAGCAAAGCTTTCAACCAGAAGGACTAACCGACAAACGTTTATGGTTTTGCCACCAGTTTCTTTTTTTTCTTTTTTTATATCACGTTCTTTGTTCTGTGGATGGATCTCGCCACACTATTTCAGACCATTTCATGAGAGGTAAAGAAGTTGTTAAAGTAAACAATATTATGCTTCACTAAATTTGATTTAAATCTAATGTTATTAAGCTGGAGATTTCTAAAATAATATCATATATTGTATTTGGACAGCATGCTGCAAACAATTTATTGTTTGTGGATATGTGAAACAGCCAAATATATCCCATTATGGATTCCTACAAATGAATGTAGACCCATGCTTATAGGATTCATTTAGTTTCACTTTTATATATGTTATATCTAAATACTATCTTGTTGCTTCTAAAGAATATCTTATTTTGTACACAAACAACATTTTGACTTTTCATTTGATACGTATCAGCTGGTAAGAGACAGATGAAACAAGCAAATAGTTTCTTCATCCATGTTTTTCAACAAGTGAAACTTTTAGTTTGTATGATTCATTTAGTTACAACTTGAAGAAATCTATTTCGTTTCACTAAATTGCATGTAGACACAATCTACCAGAGCTTTTAGAAAATACTTCATTTTGCAAACAGACAGTGTTCTTACCTTTTTATTTGTTACGAAATAGCCTTTGATAGACTAAAGAAACAACCACATATTTTTCAACATCGGATTCTTTGATTTGCAAAATCGAAGAAAGTGTCTGTTTAATAATACTCCTTAACCTTAGAGACATTTTTATTAAAAGTACTAACTAGTCCTGTGCTTATTCACGTGATGTAGTGTAACCCTAGAGAGGGAAAGTTGTTGTTATTTTCCAGGCTCATTGTGTCTGTTTACATGTTTATACAGGGCAAGATGACGATGTAAATCAGAATCGAACTTTCCTAAAAGCTTGCGTTCCTTTTATGTTTTCCCCGAAATCATAACTTTTGGTTTGGAAATGTCTGCTACAAAATTCAACATAAATTTGAAAACCTTCTATTCATAATTGCCTCGTCTTTATAGCCTCTATTCTCCTCTATCAAATTTTGTCTCGAAAACTCGTTTTGAAGAATATTCAAGCGATTCATTGTATGTAAACTTTTATATCTGTGAACTTCATTTATTTTCTGTTTTAAGATTGGATCTTGTTCGGGTAAAATCATATTAATTATTAGTTATTGGTATGACGAACTATGTTTGCTGTGCATGCAGCAGGTGTGACTAATCGATGTAATCATGATTTTTTCCCAAGCAGCTTGGCTTCGACGCGTCGGTTATCTAACTACAGATAAGTAACTTTAAAAACTTGGAAACAGAATTCCATTTATAATGATCAGTTTGAAAAAAAGACCCTCCAAAGTTACTCACTGGTTATTCTTGTTCTACATTTTACAGTTTTCAAAGTTGATAAGTCTACTAATTCTACGTGACTATGTCCTGGACAACAAGGCCTTCTTTATATTTTGCTACATTCCAACAATATTTGAAGGGATAATGGTCCTTAACATAAAACTGGCGTGGCGGCGTGGCCGAGTGGTTAACACGTCGGACTAGTAGTCAAATGATTGCTAGACGCATCGGTTCAAACCCAGTCAGGGGCAAGCCGTTGTTTCCTTGAGAATGAAAATTTACACTCATTGCTTAGTACTGGTTGGTTCCAGGAACGGATTCGAGAGTGTGTCTATAATCTAAAAGCTTCCTACACAATCGAACTAAAATAAATTTAGTATAAACTTACTTGAAATAACATATTCGATCAATGATATTTCTTTTCGAACAATACAGTTCATGATCAATTTCACGTTACAATCAGCAAGTTCTAGAATGTATGACACTGTTCTGAACTTAATCAGAAAATAAGTGTTCAACTAATTTCTCATAGGACGACATTAGTCTGTTATTTGATTTGCTTATCGAAGTATATGATCACCCAAGGTGTAAAAAATATCTTTATTTATATTCTAGTTCCAATCGAAATACAAATTCAGTCTTTGTGGAATTTCAAATCTAATGAAGGGCAAAGTCACACATTTTAAATGGCATTTCAAGCAGATTACATGTTCAATTATTCCACTAGCAAGTTTTCAGTATTCATGTGATAAAACACCTGCAATTAGCGCTATTTTGCTTATATTTTTGATAGATTACTAGATTATTTTTTTTGTAATTATTTGGACGCAAAAAATAATGAGAGTTACTGAATCATTCAGTTTGGCAATTTCTGCAGGTTTAAAACATATTTAAGTAGTTTTCGTAAACAAATGTACATCTAAGTATACGTATATCTAAGTATATAAACAGCAGTTAACATCAACAAAAACGAAATCGATGTAATGCGTTGCCCATCCGTTAGCTTAAGGATAAATACTAGCTAAGATTTCAAGCTCATGAGGATAAAAAGAAAAGCATGCGATAGTTCTTCATATCATTTCGATTAAATTTGCAGATAAGACACAACTCTCAAATTTACTCTCTGGCAAAAAGAAATGCTGTACATAACAACACGTGAACATGGGGCTAGGCAGTTCCAATTTCTTTTCCAAGCTGGCAAACGAGTTATGTAAATGTGAAAGATAAATTTCGACATGTTTACTTTTAAGATTGATTTTAGACCGATTGAAGGTAAGTGCAAAAGATACGTAAATATTTTTACACATGTATTTGATACTTGCGGAGCCTCGTCCTTTTTGCATAGCATATTTTGTTTTTCAAAGATGAACGTGATCTCCTTTGTTTCACTATCTTTTCTTTTAAGAAAACTTTCTTAAACTAACTTTGCTATTTTCGGAATTCTACGAGTTGATTATGAGATTTTAACTAATTCATAAGCTGATGAGGTACAGATTGAAGGCTTTCTGACTAAAAAGCAAATCTTGTAGATCAGGATCAGACTGCCACACGCATTTTCATGGTGCACATGATTGCACTACACAACACTACCCTACCCCTCCTCACTGCGCCCCGCCAAGAAAATTGATCATTTCATTTTGCTAATTTGTAACAAACTTTGTATTTTTTTAAAATTTGCTTTTAATCTTTCCTTTATTTAACATCTTTATAAACAACATAATTCAGTCATAAAATACTATACTCTTTCAAGTTATTAAAACTGCTACACATAATTATATTTTTTCAATTAGTGTGATTTCTTATTCATTTATTACAATATTTTTTATCATGGTTCCCTTGAGTTATCCAAAAATGATGACATACTAGACGGTTTACATTATTATCTAACAAAGGACTATTCTGGCTCTTTTGAAAATGTTTTTGAGAAATAGTTATTCAAAATACAGACCCCATCGCCTCGTTTATTACACAATATATTATTAAAAAGATTGTTCATATGATATTTTGAAAGCATTTCTGTTCAAGTCATGAGTGTATGTGATGAAACGATTTAATTCAAATGCATTAAATATTAAAGTTTAAAGCGAGGAAAACGTCGCTTTATAATCAGTATGCTATTGATATATATGCATCTTTTACATAATTCAATGAAAACCGTCACTATGATGGATTTCAGACAATGTATGCTTAACATCAAGCGTAACACAAGTTAATAAACACTGTTGGGTTGGTAATGAATATCATCAGACCCGTACTGGTGTATGTCTGCTTTATAATAAAATGATTGATTTTATACAAAGTTGTTAAAGCTTGCGACTTGAAATAAAGATATGCGGCGATTAATGGTAAAACATGATAACACAAGTAACCAACCATACAAAAATCTGTTAATTATTACAGAACAATAGTTTTACATTAAATCGGTAACTTAGTTAGACGACCATAAAACTGTAACCCGTGAGTATATTGTCGCAAAGACTGAAACAATCTCTTGTAATCATGTTGTTTATAACAGCAGGAATTATTTTGATTATGCGGTAAAGTCATTTTGAGCAAACACAACATACATGAAGACAAATTGACGGTGTCTGATATAACAATTTTCTTTGAAAGTTTTGAATAGTTTTTAAGCCCGTTGTCAGCTTTAAGCTTAACCGATAATGTACTGTATTTATGTACATTACTGACACATTTACTGTAAAGAAAAAAATAATTTAAAATTTAAAAAGAACACACGTACAAAAATGTTATTTAGGGCAAACTGACATTAATAAAGTTTTCATTTATAATAAATTGCTATCCATCTAATAATGTACAAGAACAACTCTTTATATAAAAACTTATACTAAACATTCAGTTTGCCAATTTTACTTAGAATGTTGTATTTTAACCCTGACACCGGGTAGTTTGTCATTAAATATCACCCACATAACGCTTATGGGAAAAAAGAAATGCAGTGCTCTTAATATTAGGACATGCATCTTTAACAAAATGCAGCATTCACTACAAGTTTTCTGGTTGCTTTAGACATTTGAATTTCAATTGTTATTCCTCTTTCTGTAGCTGTAGCTGGACATCGATTGATATATCTACATCCAAATGCTGGAACTCAAAACAAGACCTAGATGTATACTGAAACGGGCACCTCGACAAATATACGATGTTGAGACTTGACTTGTACACTTATAAAAATAAATCACTATTTGAAGTCGTAAACTTTTGTATCATTCTTACGCTTGTATTTCAAAAGTAGTTTGACAGGTACCTGAAATTCGTTAATACGTTTTAGATGTACATGTTGTGAGGTGAAGGTAGAACATTGAATCAATCTAATCAAATAATATACAAGTAAAATAAAACAAGAAATTAAGAAACTGACTCCGAACGTGCACGTTGTAAAGGGCCAAAACAATGGCGTCTATAACCTAAATATTTCAGTGGAAGTCTTTGTTTCACATAAAGCCACAAATCAAGTCACAAAGTTAATACCGACCAATTTAGTAAGTTATTGTTTATTCACAACTGGTAGAGAGTTTATCCGTCAATGTGTTTTATGTAAATCTTAAGAATTTTTATTTAAAATACGCCATCTTAACTGTTGATAGGATAAGGAATAACATTACACAGTTGAGATTAATGAGCCACTAATATGACCAGTTTTATTAAATTAAACATGCAAACATTTGAAAGAACAAAGGTCTGAACTGTAGAACAGCTGATTCCAGCTTTATAGTCCGATTCATAAATAATGCCACATTTTGATTGGTCCAATCAGCGGGTCCTTACTGTTGTTGTAATACCCGAAAGAACCCTAACAAAGTCTAACAGTTACTTAAGTGATATATCATATCTTGAAAGAGAATTGTTTTTGAAAGTTGAATGAGTCTAGAATACTTAAATTGTAAAACATAATTATTGCTTCCATAGTTATCTATGAATAAAAAAACTTTAATCTTTTGCTACCTTTACGTGTAGTTTTTAAAGCAAAATCACACGGTCTCTTATTTTGAGCAAAATTACTTTCATCAAGGTTTTTTTTTTAGTTTTCTAATAAAATATCAAAACGTTTACAGGTTATCAGTGACTTCCATTTACAACACTAGTCAATTATGAGACTTATATAATTTATATAATTTACCTTCCGCCAGTCTTCTTCAAAGTGACTGCGAAAGGAAACTAATATTTGCGTACACAGGAAGACAAAAAAATGAAGTTAAGTATCTTGGTTCTGGATCTGACAACGCATGAAAAGTTCACACTGATAAAAAATAAATGACGAAATAAATAGTCTCTGTTGTCATACAGAAATGAAACATTCTGAACACAGGAAACTGTTGATTGCTCTTATTATTTTTGGTCTACTGAGAATGGCAAAACATTTTTGGAATTGATATATTTCTTTTGTCAATAAAAGTGTTTCGTTCATGGCGAGAAACTGTGTAAGAACAGTCAATCACATTTCTTTCCAGTAATCAGGAAAGGATTTTCTTTTTTCGAAAAAAAAATATATTCATGATATTTATGACTAATCAAATCAGAACAGCTGTTTCCTAGGATTCATAAATGTGTCTCATTATGTAATGATAATCATGGAAGGAGGCATATACAGAACGACAGTCTTTTTAATGTAAAGGGATGCCCTCGTGTAGTCAGCAATTCAGTTTATCCGATATTATGACTAAAATGTATTATTTCGATGCCTTAATGATAAACGTTTCAGAAAATTTAGAAAAATAGATGGCCAAGAGCTCGTGTAAGCAGAGATGTTTTTCTCTGATTATATATTTTTCAATAATACCAGCACTGAAATTATTATGTGTAGACAGAGTTTTCTATCTGTTGTCGTTTTTTTACGCTTGAATATCTCACTACGTTTGAATGTCTTTGAAGTTAAATTGATGTCAAAGTGACCTTGAACATGTCAAAATATTCAATCTTCACTGATCATCAGTCATCTTGGTAATTTTGAACATATGCTCGTATGTATTCCATAACTTCATCATCTGGAATATTTGAATTATTGATGCGAAATATTCACCAAAGCGTTAAATTGTTTGACTTTTATATAATCGATTCACCTTAAAGGTCAAAGTAAAGATCACTCTTCGACGTGTCTTACTTGTGCCTTATTAAAATATTACAATTGTTGTAGTAATATGACTTCATGTTTAATATAATGATGCAGCTTTCGTATCAATTTCACATGTCTATCTAAGAATTCACAAGTCTGTTAATGCTTCAGAGAATCGTGTCATATTTCATGACAACATTAGAATGTCTCATAATTGAACCATGTATCCTACAGTACAGACCTTTTAACTTAATTTTTATCTTGTACAAGTTTTTATTGATTTTTGCTCGTAGAAACTTACGTTAATTGCATCATTTCATATGAAATCACTGCTTGCAAAGTAATAACAGTTAAATTTGAATCAATTTAAAGACAATTTAATCAAATTATATCAATATATGGCGAGCAATGTTAGTTTGTTTTTACTACGACATGATACATTTACAGAGAGTAATGGCATTTTTACTTATAAACTAATCCCCTTACTTGATTAGTATTTAGTTCAAAACCATCTATCATACTGAAATGCAGGAACTGTTCAAACACCAAACGTCCTGCTTTCATTAATTATGAATGAATATCCATACGAACGAAGAATAAACGTCTGTTACACCTAAAAAGAAATTTAAAGATATCTTTCATTCTGCATCAAGAATCTGAATGATGAAAAAAAGATATTTGTGTATAAGACGCGTACGTCTGGTCGCTTCAATAGTCTGTCATTAACAATCTTTTGTACAAATATAACCTTGGCAGAAATCCATGATGCTTAAATCAGATGTTGCATATTCCTATATTGGACCGTTTGTTATAGTAATGTCCTCGTCATATGTGATTTAATCTGATATAAAACAGATTTGCCTTGCATTTAGAATTACGTTTGCTTGGATTATGGAATGGATCTGTCATAGCTTCAAAGAGATCTTTTGTCATGATAGTATTACAAGTGAACCTGTGTCATTGAAAAGATGAAATTCCTTACAAACATAGGTCCTTAAAATGTGCATAGATATTACCACTTAGAGTCATTTGTTTCAGGTCGAGGACAATCTTTCAATCAGTCACCGCCTACAGCGAAGACCAAAAAGACTTTTTGTCTCAACACAATGCGCTTTCTTTCAAGTACCAACTGCTCTTAAGCTAGAAGCTGGTTTACAGAGTATCATATGTTCACATACAAATAGGGTCTTTTCAGATTTGATCTAACGAGAATGAGTAACAGAGGACAATTTATTTACGAAAGATAAGCGGTATTAATTTAATTCATTTATTATGAGTTATTAAATAAATCATGAATCTATTGCCACCCGAAACTGAAAATTATTATAATTAATTTACAAGTTATTATTGGATTTTGCATTATTAGAATTAAAACAATCTGTCTTTGATCTTTGATTCAGCAAAGCGAAAATACAGAACTAATTAAACAATTTAAAATTCATCGATATATTATTGAAAATTTGCTTTGAACTTAGCTGAGCTGAATCAGGGGCAGATTATGTAGATTGCGGTGCAGCATTGATTATTGTTGTCATTTGTAAGCCTTATTCTCTGTAATATATGTGTACACCAACCATTGCTTTATTATATCAAAAAGCATAGATGGTTGTCTTGACAAGTGGTATTTCAGACTGGGTAAAACACCATTTCCTTAAAGCGTAACAACAATTGATTATATATAGCTACGTAAGTATTAGTTCATTCACTTAGCTTTTGACTCCTAATATTATATATGTATTTGCAAATTATCTGCATGTACATACATTTTCATAATCAGTAACTAGCTATGAATTATTTTAGAAATATTATTATAACAAAACAATCAAGTATGTAAAATTTTGACAATGTAGGTAGGGAGCATAATATCAATCATACAAGACAATCAGAAAATCTTCATCGTTTATAATTTGCTTGATTCTATACATTGAATTAAAGGGTATAAAATCGACTCATGTTAAAAAATTGAAGTTATTGTTCTTGAGTATTTGCAAGGCCTTAATTTGTGTATATATATGTCCCTAAATATTGCTAAATCGTACACCAAAAAATACGTGTGTTGTTCGTAATTAAAGAATGTTTACATCAGAATTTCGCGCATCCCGTGCAGCTACAGCTAAGATACAGTCAACACAGAGTACAAACATTGTTCCGAGTGTAGTCGTTTACAACAGTCCAAGTTAAATAAACTGTATTTATACTGTATAGCGGAGTTTTAGAAGGTGACTTTTTATAGTAGTTTTTTCGTAGGGATCTACGATATGAAAGTCGGTTAAGGGAGAACTTAAAACTAATAAAAACTAATATAAGGTTGAGACAATAATCAAATTCTTTATAGAATTTTGACAGAAAAGATTTGTCATTAGATTTAGAAGTTTACTATTTGAATTACACTGAACTTGTGTTAAAATGTATCATTTCAGATAGTTTTGCTAAAATATATTTAAACCGAAGAACCTGAATTATTAAAACTGGTTTTACCTGCTTCAGGTGTCACATATGGTACATAACATTTACCCCTTAAGAAATCTTTTAACAATATTTAACAAAAACACAGCCATGTCATGTAATAAATGAAAATTATTAAAATAATGATAATATTTTTATGTTCATAGGACGTTGAAGTATAGCAACTGTTACAACAAAATTCATATAGCAGCCACCACCACAACATCAACTAGAACTATCGCTGAATGCGATTCATACCCCCACCAATGTCATTGATAGAAGGTGACTTGGATATTTGAATATATGGAAAAGGGAATAACTTTTGTGGCAAAACATAGTTGTGTTTGATGGAAAAAAAAGACAACACTTCACAGGTAATAGTAATGAATAAATTTTGAATCATCAAATCAGGAAACAGGTAACAATAACCTTTGATTTGCAAATTTACAAAAACAAAGAAATTATGAGCTTAAACAAAAGAATATCATGTATTCAGCCAAGTAAAAAAAGTCCTCATCTTAATTTTAATTGTCTAATATTTGACCTTCAAGTGTGACCTTGACCATGAGCTAGTACAAGGCCAACACAAGTTCAACACCAATTTTGCATATCCTCTTCATCGGGGAAATATTTGAGCTAAGTTTGAATAAAATCCTTCAAGGGGTATAGGATTTAAAAATCAGACGAAAAAGTTGTCTGACTTTCCAGTGTGACCTTGACTTTGAGCTGACACAAAGGCAATATGGGTAATGCACATTGCCTTGTTGAGATGAACATCCGGGCGAAGTTAAAAGAAAATCATTGTCTTATAATTCATTGTCAAATATTTGATCATCAAAATGTGACGTTGACCTTGAGCCAGTCAACACGGGTTCTGCACATCGCTGTAATGAGGTGAATATTTGAGCCAAGTTCGAAGAAAATCCTTCAAATGGTATAAAATTTACAGAGTGGACACGAAAATTGTCTGACCTTCCAATGTGACCTTGACTTGACACAGGGGCAACATGGGTTCTGCATATTGCCTTGCTGAGTTGAATAATTGAGACAAGTAAGAACAAAATCCTTCAAGAAGTATAACAACTGTATTCTGCTTTTAAAGTAAGAATGACATAGATGTTACAACATCTTACTATCATGTTTTAAACCGCTTGCTTTTTAAAGTAAGCGTTGCCGACATTGTTTGAGTGTGTTCAATATGCAACAGAAGATTAAAAAATGGAATACACCATAAATAAACAAAAAGAGCAATCTTCAAACGTTTTATGTGTTAATCACCTTGCAGGAAATATGACCACACTAAGCAGTCATAATTTATCAAACATTTTGGTTCTCTAAATAATTTATATGTATTAAAGTCTTGAAATTTTATGTATTTTAATAGCTTGCAAGAAACCTATTTCATATGTTTAATTTGACAAAACATTCTGCTGATAGGTGAAGATATTTTTCGGTTAAACTGATATAAATTTTCTGTGTTCTGCTGTCGATAATGGTAAGAGTAGTGAAAATACAGTTTGAATATTAGTAATATTGGAAGTAATTTTGTCGAAAGGTAAAAGAAAAAAAAAACATTATTTTTTATTTCCCCTGCAATCTAAATGCTATATTTCAAGCCTGCATTAAATATTTAATAATGCAAATGTTGACGAAGTTACCTGTTGAAAAACTATCGAACCAGAGATGACATGACTAATATTTTATGAATATCAGCAAAAAAATTTAAACTTGGATCGATAATTATCCAGCAACTTAAAACTTTCAATTCGATTAAAACAGATGTATACTTACATAAACATACTTAGGGAATTAAATATTTCAATAGTTTAACGTGTTTCGCCGCCATGATGACGCATTATTGTAAAAAGCACACGGAATAAATTTCCCACAAAAAAGAATAAAAAATAGAACCGTTCCAAATGATTTTTCTATATTTCCAGAAGTAAATCTAATGCTTTCTGATTATATTTTTTCTGTTTTTTTTTCTTTCATTGTTATAAGTTGTTGATATTTCTTATATAAGTATATACTGTCTTTCGTTTCTGAACTATTCTTCTAATAAACTAATAGAAGCAGGAATTACTCAGTTGAATTACCATAAAGTAAGATGTTTCCAACCATGTAAAGTGAAAGACAGAGTAAATTTAACTTCATTATGAGGGGATTTGAAAAAAAAAATATCAAACATATTTTCAATTTTTCAGAAAACCTCTTCAAAAGTTTAAAACTTTAAATTTAGGATTTTATTGATTTTTAATTAAGGATTTGCCATTTTCAAGTACCAAAACATAAATGGCCTAAGCGAAAAATGAAATGTAATAAATTAACATTTCTTTGTTTTGATTAAAATATATCAACGCATCTTTTCAGTATAATGTGTAAACACATGTGAAACGCACTTTAATTAAAAAACAAAAACAACAAAAACAACAAAAATTTTCGTTATCTCTGCTTATTCCTTTTTTATTCACTTCATTCAGTGTCCGTAACTGTCACGTGTTGCATTTCAGGACTCGTCCTTTTGTTGTGGTAATTCTTTACCGTTTTTCTATTTGGCCCCGAAACAGGAATTGGGCATTTTAGATATAACTGAAAAAGATAAATGTTTAACTTGTTACTGAAATAAGCAGGTAAACGTTGTGATTTAACATTTATGGTTTTATTCTGAATTTGTTATTTTACCATGCTGTTTCACATTAGGACATAATTATGATAGTGGTGTCTTCTCAGCAGCTGAATGAGACAATTTGGCTTAGTACCAGCACAAGGTAAATAGAAATGAAATACACATTGAATGTTTCAGTAAGTTTTTAATAAACACACATGTCTTAACACAATGCAAAATGTTATACAATTATCCCATTGGTGATTAAAGTTTAAGTAAAAGTATTTTTTTTTTCCTGTTTCATCTGTATTGTCATTTTCTGAGAGTTAGAAGTCCCTTGTCTTTAATGCCGTTTCATGCAACAAATCTCAATTATGATGTGTAATCAATCGAATCGTTGCGTGTTATTATTTCGGTTTATAAGACTATCAAAATAACTGTTTATCACGTAATTTCTCAAGCTTAACATAAACACAAATATTTACATATCCACTTCTTCAAGAACAGATATGCTCTTATCATGACTGCGCAGTTCTTTTGCCATATCCTATAAAAGAGCAAGAGAAAGCAAGCACTGGTAAATTATTGAAAATCCAATAGCAGAGAGAAGTTATTTATTTGAGATATAAGGTTGTTGCGCTCTGTGAGAAAAGTTCCTTCGATGATAAAGGACGGTTACATAGTGTATGGAAAAAGTGGAAACGTACTGTTCGGACTTTAAACCTAATAGTTTATGTCTTAAACATAAATATTTGAGTTATTTCAAATACAGAATTCGTGCAAAAAGTGAATGGAATTGAAATATATATTAAAATATAAAGTTTATAACAGTAATAAAAAACAGTACTTATTTTTCTTCGGAATATTGTGTTTCAGCAAACATCACTGACATCACAGTTGTCAAAATTGATACAAACTAACCAAGAATATAATGCAATTTTCTTAAAGTATGCTTCCTGAAAACGTAATAGTGTAGACTGTTTTAATACATAACAAATTTAAAACCATCTAGTAAAATGGGATGCACAAGCTCATTTTATCTCACAAAAAAATCCTGTACACATTTCACTTCGTACACAGGTCCAGTAAAGTCTGGTGTAGCGTTTGCCTTGAAACATCCTATTGAAGTCAGCTCAGAAGAAATAGAAATAGTGCGAAAAACATGGCCAACTTTAGCTAAAGACCTACAAGGGAATGGGTTACAAGTGTTTCTTAGAATTTTCGAACTGCGCCCAGAGACGAAAGCTTTATTTTCAGTCGAAAACGTGCGGCATTCAGAACTTGCTCGAAATGTGGTTATCAAAGCACACGGAGCCCGGTTCCTCAATGCAATAGGTGCTGCGGTAGATAATTTAGACGAAGTTGATCAGGAAGATAACAAATTATGCAAAATGTTGTTCGGTCTTGGACAACAACACAAACATTTCAAAGGTTTCAAGCCGGAATATTTTGAAGTTTTCTATGAAGCATTAATGTGGCAATGGAAACATTGTATGGGTGACCAGTTTACAACAGAAGTGTCAGATACCTGGAGTCATGTGTTTGTTATTATTATAGAAAAACTTAAAGAAGGATATTTCTCAAAAAGAGAGAAGTTTGAAACAAGTACGCTTCAAAGTATTGAGTATTAACATGATCTTTTCTCCTTATAACTGTTCTTTAGCGTCAAGAAGTGGTCTTCTATAAATGTGACAAAGGAGAGTTTAGAATATTAAATTGCTATATCACACTAATGACATTGAAAGCCATTGCACATAAACTAACGTCCGACATGTGGACAAATTATCATTTTTATATATCATTATTTATGCTTGAAACATTTTCGACTTGCTTTGAATCTTTAATATTTTATATACTAAACTGTATACAATAGTTAGTGTTAAAAGTATATGCAATAAGGTTCAAACATGTAATAATCTGTTTTTATGTTTGTATGTTTGAACAAAGTGCCAATAAAATTTCTAGATTTACATTTCTGATAAGAACGTGTTATCAGTCGTGTTCTATAGACCTTAAGCTGTTAAACATCTTATACTTACGGATTCATACTTTTTAAACTAGAAAGACTACCTTAAAACTTTTCTTTTGCTATTGTGTCCATTGCTTTCAAATTCACAGTGTAATTACTATGAATGGATATTGATACACAATGCCAGACCTTTTCATACAGAATTAATATCTCCATTTTTTTATCATTTCAAAATCGATATCTTTCATTTGCTAAACTGAAATTGTTAGAATGGAAAAATGTATATTTCTCAAATACATTTATTAATTAAATATATAAGCTATTCCCATCGGATTGAGAAAAAGTCTGCTTTTTTCTAGACACATTGTTTTTTTAAGGTTAGCGCAGGAGACCTTTATCATATCTTGTTTGAGAATTTAGCGAAAGAATATCACCTTTGACACATTTATAAATCGAATTTCATAAAATGTTTATACTTAATTGCCTTTCCAATGCAAATGGGATTTTTCCGGCAGATAATCATACTGGTATTGAAGACAACATTTGGCGTGTGTATGAAAGATGGTAGATGTAATTTTGACTGTTTGGACCTTTTTGACGACACTAACATTCACGGCGAATACTCGTTATTACTAACAAATGTATTGATCTTTGAAATTTGTTACAAATTGATTTCACCCAAATATCAATCTTATGTTTAATATGTGCTTTAAATAGTATACTGGCCATTCATTTTTTTAATTCTTTACAGCCTAAATCGATATGTTTCTTATCTAAGTATAATCATGCTAATTTGAAACATCCTGTTTTGCCATATTTTACCAAAATTCCCATTTTATATTTATGTACTCTAAATAGTATATTGGCTATTCATTTATTTTATTCTTTACAGCCTAAATTGATATGTTTCTTTTCTAAGTAAAATCCTGCTAAACGGCAACATCATATTTTTGCCATATTTAATCAGTATCTGAGGGAGTGATTGTCCTGTTTTATCTTGAATAGATATTCCGTTTATTGAGAAATCTTTATAACTTTATGAAACTTGTCATTAGCCATTTAACGTATTAAGAAACCAGACTTTAGAATGAAAGTACATATATGACTTTCTAAACTTAGTTTGTAACCCGAAAGTCCCTAAAGGATGGTTTAATTCTGTTATAATATTTTCATTTTAATAAATGTCCATACAAACCCAAAGTTAATTGTTAACGTATTTTCGATTTATTCTACTTTCACTTTTTCATACACGTCAAAAATTTAAACCAAGTTGAATAAAAGTCGTTTTCAGATTTAAGACGAAGCAAATTAGTCAGATAGATACAAAAAGAATCTTTACTGACCTTGAATAAGATGTACTTTACACGTCTGGCACTTTCCAAAACTTATATCAAGCTTAGGCTGATAATATGGTTCAACAACACAAAAAGTGCGACTACTTTATTCGGTTTTCAGATTGCAAGGGTACCGGATTGTAATGGCATTTTTTAATATATTTGAATAAATTTAATCTAAGTAAAATAATCCGGGACCGCTGGTGCGTTAGGTTTTAAGGGTTTCGGATTACAAATATTCCGAAAAGAAAGGCCAGACTGTATGAAGAGATCCATGAAAAATCCAGTTTGTGGAAATTTAACGCGCTCCTTTATAAAAGAAAATATTAAACGCAAATAATCTGCTTTCTTAGTTTACAATATATTTTAAAAGGGGCTGTGCTCCAGATGACAAAAAAAGAAAGTTTTCTTGTATTATAAATTTCTTGTAATATTTATGACTAATGCTTAAAAAATAACTTACTGACAAAAACTAAGTCAAATAATTACATTATAAATTGATTTTTTTCACTTTCAAAGTGCTATACCGTAACGCGACGGTATAACTATATCGTATAAGATTTAAAGTAAATATCTGTAATATCACATACGGCGATGGCGGTGACAGTAAAAGCGTTGGAAATATTTTGTTAACATGAGGGTTCAGAGTTCAAATCAGGCTGGAGCGAAAATATTTTTTTTTATTCTATTTTGACTTTTATTAATCAGTTTTGAAGTAAAATATTATGTTGTTATAATCTCACGGCATCTAAATATATAATTTATTAAAAAATTTTTTTATGTCAAATCTGGAGTACAGTCTCTTAAAATGAATGTGTCAGCAAATATCAAGTTGTAATTAGTCCACTAAGAACGTATGGTATTTAGGGAATTAAATAAAACACGTACTGTCTGCATATAATCAGGCTTTGACTTGGGTGTTTTATGTAACAATTGTATATAGATAACTTTACTATAATTCAGTAACAAGTAGAATTAAGACAGTTCTATTCAATTCCAAAATCAGCAACATATTCAGATTTTAGCTGAAGTTTTCTTGTCTAGGTATATACGCATAAATATCAGACGAACCACAGAAATTTGGTGCAATGTTTGCTTCGTAACTTGAAAGGTAAACATTGGCTAAGTTTACAAGAAGAAAGAAAATGTGCAATTATGTTTCTGATTATTTTGTTTACATCATTTCAATTTTCAGATAAAACGCTTAAAAAATTCTCTCTCTGGTAAAACTAAAGCGGCGTGCACACATCTAATTGGGGCTATATAGTTTCAGTTTCCTTTCAAAGTTGGCAAACTAGTTATATTTATGTGTAAGATAGCGCACCACCTGTTTACTTTTATACTATATTTAAAACTGATTATAATTGAGTGCAGCAGATATGTGAATATTTTTGTATCAAAATGATTTTTTTTTTCATATTGGAAAGATGAATACGATCTCTTTTGTTTAAATCTTCATTAGTTGTTTCTGTGCATAGATCTTAAAACATTTACAAGTTCTTTTCTTATCATTATGAAATTTGGACAAAACTATCAGTTACAGGGATTTAAGTTGAAAGCTTCCAGACTTAATACGTTGATCCGACTACATAAAATTTGAAGCTGAACAAGGTTGCAAAGGTTTCCATGTTGATTATGTTTTAATTTCCGTTGCAGCGGATTTAACAGAATTGAATCAACATATTTTGCTAATTTGTAACAAACTTTATAGTTATATTTCTGATTTTATCTAATTTCTCCATCTTCTATTATGAATCTACTTTGTTAATATTTCCACAATAAAACAGTATATCAAAGCAGGTTATTAAAATATTAAACATATTTTGGTTTCTAAGTTACTTATTACAAACGTGTTTACTACTTTTTGCTTGAGTTTCTTGATATCTTTAATGATGAAATCCCAGACGGTTCACAATATGCTAACTATCAAAGGACTTTTCAGACAATTTGTTTGTTGTAGTCTATTGAGAAACAAAAGGGTAAAGCAAAGGCTTTCGGTATAAAGTCGTTTTGTTCATAAAATAAGGCATTGGAGACGATATTCATAAAACCTTCAAACGCAACAAAAAATGTATAGCTTACATGAACTTTGATTGTTGTGTTGGTTATTAATTTTGCAATGCCAGAACTTGAACAGTGTCTGGTTCTTCATCATGGCACAAGCTCGTTTACGTACTGTTCAAGTTTATAATCATTAGGTTCATATAGTTCAAACCCTTGTTTCCACTTTTTGTTTATTTAATCCATTGTATAAGGCGTTGAATGATTTATAAATTGTAAAACATGAGCAGGCAAATATCTTTCATACAGCCACTTTTTAAGATTTTAGTGCACTTATCGAGACAAAATCGTAAATTTTTTTCAGGAACATAAAATTATAAGCAATCAAATGTGTTGTGGCGAGGACGGAAAACGTTACATTTCAAAATTGTTATACAACAGCAGAAAGGACATTCCTATAAGGAGTTACACTACCAATTAATTACCCAATAAAGTCTTTTTTGTGCAAACACAAATACCTAGTTGTACGTGTTTTGTGTATTTTTCTTTCATTTTAAATGTTTAAGAATATGTGAAAACCAGTCCTAGATTGAAAGCAAATTAGATACGATTTTGCAGCCTTCACTTCAAATTTTCTAGCTGCTTAAGACATGACATTGCTTTTGTTAACTTGTATCTAGTTACTGATTGTATATACTTCCTTTTGTTGCGAATTTTGAAACTGATTGATATATCTAAATGTATGAATGAGGAAACACAAAAAGAAAGCTTAACATACTTAACACTTCCATAATTGTATGGAATTTGGCCATGTACCTAAATAAATGACTTCCTTCGTAAAGCAAAGCATTATTCTGTCACCTGGTCCGTAACCGTTAATTTTTATTTTATTCATTTTTTTTAGAAACAGTAGACATCAAGAGATCCGCAAATAGATATTGGGTTTAAATTTTATTTTGTGAAGCAGAACAATATCTGTATCAAGAAAAAAGTAGACATCAAGAAATCAGAAAGTCGTTAAAAGGTTTAAACATAATCTATGTGAAACATGGTAATAAAACGGTAAAACTAAGTGAAAAAATAAAAATAAACAGAAGAAAATGGTCTGAATGATAAACGTTTTACAAAGCTAGTTTTTTTCCCTTATTTTGATAGTCCTTTGAATCTATTGAGCAGATGTAAAACACACAACACAATGCATAATCTATTGTTTATGCTGTTGTTTGAAGAGTGTGAGGTCGGTGTATGTCTGGTAAGAAAAAAAGTTTTATCTTTTGTATAATTACAGCTTTTATTGTCTACAAGATTGGGTATGTGATTGAGTGATTGCAGTTTAAAATGTTGTTTGATTACTTTGTTTCCTTAGTTAACAAATATTTGTTCCAAAGCATCTTTCTAACAAAACTGCAGGAATTCATTTTTAAGCGCCTAAAGTCCTGTATTCGTTATATAATAATGAATATGCGAGCGAGCAAATAACATAAGTCTGTAATACGTAGATCTCTTTATCGGTATATCTGGAAGATGAGTAATGAAAACAGACATTTACGTATTGGGACAAATTCTGGTCTGTATAACTGTCCCTCCAATACTCCACTGGCAATTTCTTGTAACAATATTAGGTCTGCAAGAATTCAAAATGCTGTAATTGTAAACCAAATATATTTTTGTGAGACTGTTAATAGGTCTGCAAGTAATCATGATGCTGATATTTTATGCCAAATATTCCTTTGTAAGGACCGTTTTTGTAATTTTGTTCTCATCTGTGATTACATATGTCATAATGTATATGTAATTTGCCTAGCATTTACATCTAAGTCTGTTGTGCTTATTGAATCAGTCTGTCATAAATTCAACGCCACTATTTGTAATGGTAGTATTACCGCCATATATACCGTTAAAAGATGAAATACAATGAGAAAAGAAAATAGATCTTTGATCTGTTTGGGAAGATTTACGCGATCTCTTTTGGGCAAAGCTTCGCGTTAAATGTTTAATTACATGTATCTTGTACCATAGTCCGCTATGTTAGTTAAAGGAATATTACTTTGAATGACTTAATAGTAAACCGTGCTGCCTTTGAAAAAAACTGCTAGAAATTTGCAGGTTCAGCCGGTTTATGTACACGTATATGCTATAATTGTTGAAGTTGGATTTTTGGTTCTATTATCTGTTGTAGAAGTTAAGAGAAATGAATCTTATCATTCTGCTAATTTATAACAGGATTTTTATGCGTTTTAAGTGGTTCTTAATTGTTTTTAATTGCTCCCTCCTTATTTAACAAATTAATGTGCAATGCTTTTCCATCTCGAAATGATATGTTATTGTCTTTATTTTCAAGATGTATACGTAATTTTATTTTTCATTGTTTCGGGTTCATTTTGACACACGAATGAATAACTATTCCCGATTCCTTATACGCTGAAATATTAGAGGGTTCACATTTTTGTGTGTAATAAAAATACCTGATACCATTGCATAAACTATCTGAATTAAAAAAGTGGAACTATAACATATTAATTTACATGAGATATTGACCGTTATTTTGCAAGATTTATCATAACTTTTATAATTATTATTTTTACTATTACTTGGTTGATATTGTTCCGTGAATTATTAATAAGACCAATACTTGTTACAACCTGTGTCGTAAAGCATATTCAGTTCCATATATGCGGCTAAGTCTAGTGATAATGAAATCGGCAGTAACATTTTCGTGTATATCAACGAAGAATGAAAACTTTATATGTAAATACCAAATTCATAATTTCAAACATATTAAACCAACGTTGTATAAAATTCAAAGCAAAGTATATAGATTTTTCAGCATTCTTCTGTTGCTAATGAACATGAGGATTTCAATTTTTAAGTTGTGTGCTGCTCTTGTTATGAAATATTGCTGGACATTGAATGAGTTAATTCGAATTAACATTCAAAAGCAAAGCGAGACGTTGACATCATCTTAGACAGCTTCATAAAGGGCTGGTGTGGAAACGTGACTTGTACCTTTACAAATGACTTCCTTCCCAGAGTAAATCGCCATTGCATTGCCTGATCTGAAGCCATAAACTATTATTTATTCATTCGTTTGTATTTCTGAAATACTCTGACATCCGGTGATTGTAAATCGTTAACGAAGTCCGAATGAATCTTTGTTTAGACAGGATAATAGGCGGATGAAAAGTAAGTGAAAATAATACAGGAAAGAAAGAAATGACTTTGAACGATGCACGTGCTGAAAGACAAGTATAAACACAGACTGGATGTCTGTAGATAGAAAATTAAAATATTTAGTTATGGTAACTAAAGAAAGATTTAGAATAACTTAGTCGCTAACTGATACCGTCCGATGAATTAAAAGTTATTACGAACTCACTACAAAGTGTTTCTCTAAATTGTTTTTTGTTTTAATGTATCGAATTCATCAACGTGATTGATGTAAATCTAAAGACAGAAAAAGATGAAGCGTTTCTGAATTTGACAGATTAATTTGTCAACAAAATTATGGAGGATTTATTCATGGAAGGAGGCTGTGTCAGAAAAGCCACTCCCATTGTTCCAGGTTAACTGCTTTATATCCCTTTAGGTGAACATGCAAGTATTACGATTAAAACATATTGATCTCAGTTCAGTGTGAATGCTATGTTCATTGTGATAGCACTAAGCACAATAATAAACAAATCTAAGGACCTTAAGTGAAACATTTTAGAAACGAACTAAATATAGGACAGGATTTTTTCTCAGGAAATGATGGAGCACTTTTGAATTTGACAGATTGGTATGTTAATAAGATTATGGCGGAATCGTTCATGGCAGAAGGTTGTGTATGGGCAGCCAATTCCATTGCTGCCTGGTTAATTGTTGTCAGAATCATATTCCCTTCGTTAAATCAGGTAAATATATATATCGCAAAGTAAAAATCATATTCATAGGAAACGAAAATAGGTGAAACATTCAAATAGTGAATAAAACATATTTATCTTAGTTTATTATGCTATGCTCATTCTGTTGTATGAAGTTCAAAAACAAATACAATTCAAATCTTTGACATGAATAACAATTAGTAATACGTTCATCATATCTTTATTTATTACTTCAAGAAAGTGCAACCTTATTGCATAATCAATCAGTAAAAATGTAACTCTCATTTGGTAGTATAACTTCAATTGTTACTCGATAATGTGAAAAAACATGGAAAGTGTCAACATGTTTACGTTTAAATAACCATTTGTAAAATTTAGAATTACAATAATGTATTTGTGTGATTAAGATTCGAAAATTGAAATCACACTGTAGTCATGTTTCAACAATCCAATGAATATATCTAATTATCAAAAACAATGAGAGAGAAAAAATGGTTAAATTGAAAATTGACCTTGAACACTTTAAACCAAAACGTAAAAGTACTCAGCTGACTAAATTATTGGTCATTAAATTATGAATTCAAGTTCAACTACATATTCAACCTTTTTAGCCAAAATTTTTCAAGGTTATTCAAATTTTGAGTTTGTTAGTAGATTAATTCATTGTTTTAAATAGACTAATTCTGGTCATTTCATTTAAAACTATTGAGTTATGACATAAACTTTATTCCAGTTAATATTCAAATATTCAAACTACTACTAACATATATTGTTTCTGTTTAAACTACTAAAAAATTGCAATTGCATTCATTTAGATATTCTGTGCAAATTAAGTAAAATGATCGGTGATTTATTGGTGTGATAAGAATAATTTCAAACTCAGATGAGGAATTACTAAAGTTTCTCCTTCTTAAACACGACAATTTGTTTCCAAATGTTGAATAAGCTGAGCTCTAACATAGAGTAACAGAAGATTCTATTTATGACAGATAAACAGTATTACATGTGTGTTTTCAGTTAAGCTGTAGTTGTTTTATAAATCATTGCAATATTCTAATGGCGACTATAATCAATTTCCATTTATTTAAGAGCTTCTCTATTTGCACAATTTCATCTTTCATGAGACTTAATCTAGAGGATCTTTACAAATTATTTAATTATCTAAATTTATCTACATAATTGGAAGTTATTTGCTTTAATGTGAAATAACTGTAGTTTATCAATAACTTAAGGACTGTGACGGTTGATTTATTGATTTTTAAGTCTAATTCTCTGTTTATATGCGTACAACAAACTGCTTTATTATATCACAAATCATAGCTGGTGGTATCTGCACAAGAGGTATTTTTGCGTATCTGAGTCTCGAGTTAAAAGGAAAGGCAATGCTGGGAAATAACGATAATATTAGAAAAAACATACGGTAAATGATAAAATCGCGCTGATACATCATAAAAAGAATGACATTTAAAACTATAAAACCAAAAATAAATTGCTGATTTTTCGATATTGATAAGTGCGTGAGCGCCGCCATTTTGTCAATTTACTAATTGAATACAAGTGCGCGTGACGTCAGTTACACACTTCCGGGGAAAATCATCAGAAATTATAGTAGAGGTCTGATAATTGATTTGTCAAAAATGCAGAAAAAAAATTAATCTATTCGACTTCTTGTGTATGATTGTTTTCATTACAAATGAACGTCCGTTTCAGCGCCAAGAAATGTTTGAAATAGAGAAAATGAGTAAAAGAACGTATAATATGATAGAATATGAATACCCTGGAACTTTGTCTAAAAAACAAAACACAAACAGAAATACTGTTTTTGGCTCGTTGTTTATCATATCTAAAAGTCAAGTGATTTTTTTCTCATCATAAACATGATATTTTACTGCACGGAAATAAATTACTTATCTTAAGATCACTACTGAAAGCAAGTATTAGTTTTCACTAGTGTTACAGATCAAAAGTGTAACACAACATGTTAAATGTTGGGAAGATATGTATCATTGATACTTCAAAACCAGTTATGGAAAAAAAAATTTCAACTGCCAAGGTAAAATCAATTCTATCGACACCATACCTTTATTTACGTTTATAAATTGAATAGTAACCGCATTATTATTTTTTTGATTTATAAGATTGATTTTTAAGATTAACATGTGTATTGTGTATTGCACTTGTGGTTTATTATTTTTTTGTAATAAAATACTGATGTGTTGAATATTGCGTGTTTATTTGCAAGAGGATTTTGCATCATTGTCGCTTACTGGAGCGATAAATATACTACCGGAAGTGCGTAACTGACGTCACAGCCTCAGTCTCGCCAGTCTCGCGAGATTGAAAATTGCAGTTATGGCTGCGTCCTGGTTTCTTCGATTGTGAAATAAATTCTGAAGCATAAACTCAATTTCTCTTTTATATAGTTGATTTCGAGGAAAATTTTGTCATCATTCTACTATTTTAGCGATGTTTAATAAATGGAAACTGCTTCCATACTTTCCATTTCTATTCCTTTAAATGTTTACAACTCTGATTTGATAATTTCATTACTTAATAAATTTCACAACTTTGAGTGATATACATGCAGATATTTTCTTATTTTTATTTTTAATTTATTATTACGTTGCTGACTCTTAATACACTCAAAGTTTTAGTTATCATTGATATAAAGTTATTTTTTCTATGTAGGACGTCAAGTCAATAAACTTAATTTTAATGCAATATTACTATTTCTGTATTTTCCTACGTCAACAGAACAGTATGCACATAGTTCTTTTTTTTGTTTCTTAATTGCTATTATATTATATTTATTGTTGTTTTGTTTCAAATAGTTTTTTCATATGATTACTTAAGCTGAGTTATGTGATACCTAAGCTGATACTTGTACTCGTTTACATTTCAGATAAGTCTTTATTTTATTCGTTTAGGAAAATGTTATAAGGCTTGCAGAATTTTATTGAACTTGATGGATAAAAGTACATAAATATAAACAATTGTCAGACCCTACGTACAAATTAAATGCTCAAGTATCTAAATTAGTTTTGACATATAAAACAAAAACTTCCCATACGGAAATACATGGAAAGTTTATATAAGTATACAAAGATAAGGTTACTTTAAATGTGGTACAAAGGAACGTTTAAACGAGTACAGAAGTTGTGCAATTATATATATATATATATATATATATATATATATATATATATATATATATATATATATATATATATATCAGACTTTAGCTTATATGCATCATTTGGCATGTTTTTCAAAGAGATGATGTCAGCAGAAGAAATTATTTACTGACAACTATTATCCTTCAACTTACATGTAAAGCGATAAGGCCTATAGATATTTCTGTCGGGATTCATTACCCTTTATGTTTTGTCGAGCGTCTGCTGATAATGTCGAAGACAAACATTTCAACTTTAATTAAACCAGTCATGCATAGAATCAGATGAAATGACACAGCTTGCAGCACTTATTTAAAATGTAGTCATTTAATTAACATAAAATAAATCCAGCTTATATTTCAAGACCGACACTGTGAGTTGTAGATTTTGATCCCTAGTCAAAATAATTTTAGTATTTGTTATAGTCAATACATGACAATAAGTGAGTGAAAACTCTTACGTCAAATGAGTAAGCATGCGCATTTAATGTTTCATTTCATAAATCACAATACTGTGCCCTTCACATAAAATACAACGATTAATTTCTTAAGCGGATAAACACAAATCTTTATTTTTTATATGATCCTTATACATTTTAAGACTGTTTCGTGTTTCATTAACTAAATCAAACTTAATCTTTCAGTCGGGAATTATTGTCAAGTAAACCGGCATTATGAATTCAACATCGGTAAGAAACAGGTGATTTCCCCTTTTTGAAACTCTTCAACTAGATACATTCTTACCTGTCAGCTTAAATGATCCGTATTTTAGACTGCGTGGAAAACTGAAAAATTATGATTTGATTCATAAAAAAATTTCCAATCAGTATTCCATATTGCCACCTACAAAAATGCCGAATGGGCGACTAATTGACATTCAATAATCTTGTTCTCCTATGTGTAACTTTTCGATCATGTAAACTGTAGAGAAAAAGAACGAATTCCAAAATGTAGATAAACAAGCAATAATCATATTCAAATCATCTATTATATCTTTATTTTATTTATTTATTTTTCATTTGTTGTTGTTGTTGATGATTGTTTCAGTTAAATTCATTTGATTAACTTACCTGATTTTCATATCACAGCTCTTTTAAAGCACTTAACGTAATTGTTATGTGGCCTCTATCAGCTGTTTAAAAACATCATTTGACTTCCAATAACTCTGATATCCTTTTATAAGCAGTGTTAAATGACTTTACCAAAACAATTGGTCGCATTCTAAACATTTTATATCAGCTTGCACAGAACGCACAGACCTTATTCGGTAAAAAAGAAATATATTATAGACGAGACACTGCTCATACTCAGAAACATTAGTTTCAGGTTTGGTTTTGTTGGATTTTTTTTTATAAAGAAAGAAAACAAAATATAAATATATAAAGTTTATCTAATTTGGCTGGTTATATCGTTATCGTAGAGAGAATTATATTGAGAACATGCGGCATGCGGCTTTATAGCTAAAACCTTTACGTTAGTTACTGAATGCGATTGATGTTAGACTTTGAGGAAAAAATACTTTCGGAATAAATTTTATCTACGAACATTAAACTTTCGAACTCACTGCATGAACCCTTTATGATGTGATAGAATCACATTACGTCTAATGACTGTAATTGAATCAAATATTCGATAGTCCTTTGTAATTAAAGAATAATCCAACTGATATAAATTTTCTCATGCTAGTTGTACAATTGATTGTTGATAGGTATATATAAGTAGTGGTATTGAAGATGGTTTGTAAAAACGACGCCTAAAAGAGCCACTTTGCTCCGCAGCAAATTTCAGTTGCATTGTAAGGATATGAACAAATCTTTCTTAACCTCTTGTCAATTCTGTGTTTAAATGTTCTCAAAACAAAAAGAACTACAAATTTCCCGTCTTTTCTACTTTATATCACAGATATATGGCCGTTCAAACGTTGCTCTTTGACATTTCTCTTCAACTCATCAAAACCTTTTAATAGATTGAAGAAAGTTTTTTAATTCAAGAATCGTGATATCAATAACACTGTAGTAAAAAAAAAGTTTCTTTTTCTCTGACTTCACCTAGCTCATTATCCTTTCTATAAAAGATGTTGCTTCGTCTTTTCAGATCGATTCCCGGTGGTTTTCAATGATAAATTTTTCAAATGCGTGCTTGATAATCACTGAACATTAAGAATACGGGACAAATTCACGGAGGCTTATTTATCACTGTGACACATTTCAAACAACTTATAATTGAGAAACCCTTCATACAAAATTGTCTGGCTTCTGGTAAAGTACACATTGCTCACTGTCTTGTTTTTAAATCAAAACATTTCATATTACAATAGAAAATTTAAAATTTCAATAGAAATAAAGTGCAAATTCATTTTCTGACAATTTCCTTATCAAATAAATTTAAGTCAACAAAAGAAATAGCCAATTTTCTTATTAATTAAATTTTAGTCAACAAAACTAGGGATGACGTAGACCCAGGAATATATTGTGAAGACAATACAAGCCTTTTCAGGTTGGTATTCTTTGGCAGATTAAGCTAATTAACAAAATCGATAGTCACTTATATTGCTTAAACAAAGCTACAAAAGTAAGACATAAAAGTTACGAAACAGTCTACCGGAAACCATCAACTGAAACAGAGATATTATTATTTATAAATCAGTTTAGAAACTCATCTTTTTTTCCCCATAAGTTATCGTATAATTCAATAATTAATATCTATGTTGATTTGTCTGTATTCTTTTAATTCTCTGTGATGGCATTAAAAGAGTTAAAGCCAATTGATTCGACTCATGAAATTAAAACAGTTTTATTTTCAGAACCAACTTTATTATCTCTGTAGGCAAATTAAAACATTTCATGTATTTTTTTCATATCGTTATAGGTGTCAGGTGAACAAAACAAACAAAACAGAACAGAACAGAACAGGTCTGTTGTTTTAGATTTTGAAAAAAAAGTTTGTTTTCCAATCCTCATTTATTAGAACACTGTTTCTTTGCCTATAAACTATGGGTTGAACTGGGCGTGCTTCTGAAGAAATAAATCACAAAAGGTAACACATTTGTAAGTTATGAAACCAACATTTCACCTTCACATCACTTATGTTTGAGATAGTAACTGCGATAAAAATACTGGAAATTATAGCACTTATAAAAGCATAATAATGTCAAGTTTTATAAGAATATATATTACCACTGCATGACCTTAAAGTAGAATTAGACAAACGTGAAACGCCTCTCAAATTCATAAAGGCTAGAAAGGCAAAATATAGACACGTTCTATAAAGACAATGAATAGGATATAACGCATTTTACAATAACTTTACTTAAATATTCATGAAAGTTATTATTTCTTTTAATTCTCTAAATTTATACTTTTATTATATATTTATTAATTCTGATGGGTAAACACATCACCATTAATATCGAGCTTTGCGTGTTCGGTTGCCTTATACCTACGAGTATTGAATATTTACTTTTGCACTGAGCTGAAACTAATAGACCTATGTTGTTATTTATTTCTTATGCCATAGGCTGTCATTCAAAAGTGAGACAAATCGGGATTACCTACCGTAACAGTTGATAAGACATGTCATCTAACATAAGCAAATGGAGTTATAAATATTGAAAATCATTTATGTTATGAATATTACTAATGTAATTAAAACAAACTGTTAACCAATTTGCACTTATTTGAAATCTCAGGAAAAAAACATTAATTACCAATCCATTCTTTACTTCCACTTATGAAACTGAATTATGTTAAAACATATATTGACATTTGTAGTCAAAGATTCAACAAAATGCTATACTGGAGTCTGTTTTTCATATATATGTGTATCTTAAAGTGAATGGCAATTCTTTGGTAAATCTTGATACATTTATCTTTATCAAAGTATTTGCGTATTTAAATAAAAATTGCTAGAACTAATAATGGATATGACAGAAGCCCACATTGTGAAAATAAGAAAAAAACAGACTAGGCAATACAACTACAAAAATGTTCATAAATAATAATAATAATAATAATAAGGGGAATGAAGAATCCATGTTATCAGACTCCTCTGTCTAGTCATTGGTCTAGTGGTCAATACTTGACATACAAGAAATCTCAGTTAAAACCTATGACATGACATGAATAGAAACTTTGTGTGATATTATTTCGGTTAATATATCCCTAGATGTAAACTACTTGTTTATAACATAATTTCTCACGTTAAGCACAAACAAATACATTTATATATTATTCAGTTCTGCAAGATCGCGGGTTTCATGACTGCGCATATCTACCGGTGAATCCTATAAAAGAGCAAGAGAAAACTTGCTCTGATATATTATTGAACATCAGATAGGAGTTTGTGACATAAGGCTGTTGCTTCGACGAAAGTCTCATTAATATAAAAAACGGTTCAAGGTTGTGTTAAAATTGTCGGAACAAGTAACTCTGTTGGAATTTTTTATTTTAAACGTTCATGCTTTGTTCACAAATTTCGGAGTTATTTGAAAACAATTTGAATGCAAAATACGGAAAAAGTGAACGAAAACCATTAACAATAACGGACAAATAAATTTGAAAAATATGTGACAAACATACGAAGCAGAATTTAGTTTTCTTCAAATATCTGAATAAAACATCACTGCCGTTACAGATATCAAAAATTATTACTAAGCAGTATAATAACTTTTGTTTACACAGTACTTAATACACTAGTCTTTGAGTGCTTCGGAAACAATAACAGCGCAGACTGTTTTCAATATCGGATCTGAAGCCATTCAGTAAAATGGGATGTACAAGTTCATTTTCGTACACGAAAAAGGCCTGTGCACATTTCAACTCTTATACAGGTCCAGTTCAATCGCACATAACATTTGCCAGGAGACGTCAAAATGAACTTAGCTCAGACGAAATAGAAATAGTGCGAAAAACATGGCCAGCTTTAGCTAAAGACCTACAAGGGAATGGGTTACAAGTGTTTCTTAGGATTTTCGAACTGTGTCCAGAGGCGAAAGCTTTATTTTCCGTAGAAAATGTGCGGCATTCAGAACTTGCTCGCAATGTGGTTATCAAGGCACATGGAGCCCGGTTCCTCAATGCAATTGGATCGGCTGTAGATAATTTAGACGACTTTGACCAGGAAGATAACCAATTATGCAAACTGTTGTTTGTTCTTGGACAACAACACAAGCAGTTCAAAGGTTTCAGGCCGGAATATTTTGAAGTTTTCTACGAAGCACTAATGTGGCAGTGGAGACGGTGTATGGGTGACCAGTTTACAGCAGAAGTGTCAGATACCTGGAGTCATGTGTTTGTTTTTATAATTGAAAAGCTCAAAGAAGGATACTTTTCAAAAAGTGAAAAATTCGAAAGAAATACAATTCGCAGTATTGAATATTAAAATGAGATGGACTTCAACCACATGCAACAGGCTTGGATGAAAATGTTATTTTAGATGAAAAAAGAAGGATTAGGGGACACATTGCTGTGAAGAACTTAAGATATTGCAAGACAATTAATGCAATTAAGCCTATTTGACGACTAATTGTTATTATCTAATTTATTCTTTGTGCTGAAACTTTTTGGACTAGATTTGACTTAAGGGTTTGTATTTTAAAGCTGTTACCTGTTAAACAATGCATATTGTGTTTTTTTTTAAAGATATGCAATATAATAATACTCTCACTTGTACATATGTATTTGTAAAAAAAGTGCCAATAAAATTATAGATTTATATTTTTGATATTAATTGTTATTTAAATTCATGTTCCTTTGATCCTGAGATGTATGTACCTATCAATTATAGGATATTTGGATTCCTCGTTTGCTTTGGTATCCGTTTTAATTTAATATTACTTTCTGAATTTAATTATTTGTACTGGGAATGGATTTCGTTACACAATGTACCGTTTTGAATAATAAGCTTAACTAAAGCATATTTAAATAAAATTAGATTAAGCTGAGGAGTTCTAAGAAGTAACTTAATTCTTTACGATAACTTACCGAAAATAATTTTAATTCTGTTTTTTCCGAATAACCTGTACACTAAAAGATGAAACAAGCAAATAAGTTTTGACATCGATTTCTACAACATCTTGTATGATTCACCTATAAAATGTAAATAAATTCTAAATAATATCTAAATCCTGCCTTATAAATTTTCTAGAAAATATCATTACTGTATAGAATGATAAAATTCTGATATTTATTGGATACAAATTAGCTGAAAGTAGACAGAGGAAACAAATATTAACAAAATCGATTTCCTGTATTTACAAAACTTGAAGATTCTGTTTATGATTCACAAGTTAACAAAGTTATTATTACTTATTTCCGTGATGATACTGCAATGTTTGCCTCATCACTTGGGGATGCAAAGACAATGTTTAACAATCACATTTTTTTCAGCTGTCGTTTCTGTTATATTGATGTCTGAAACAGATTTCATTAATTGTATGAAAGCGTATGTCTGTAAAAACCTCACCTTACAGTTTGCTGCTGTCCTACATTAAATCTTGTTTGAGTGTGCAGCCAGAAAATTAGTTTTTAGAATATCTAATACAATCCTAGATTTGTTGTTTTCTTTCGAAAGATGGTAGTCACAAAAGTAATGTTGTTGATTATTCAACCATATTACGTGCCACCAAAACATCGACGCACTGGCTTCGTAATTACAAATGTGCTGACTCTGAAATTTTGCAATCAAATCCTTTCACTGATAATTGATCTACTTAAAATTATAAGATCCTGCTAAGTTGTAATATTGGTTATTCTGTTTTACTTTTTACAGCCTTTATTCGAGTTTTCAAATATACTACTACTATTCATCATAATGGCTTATACATATCACCAATACTTGAAGGAATTCACTGGCCTTTGTTTACTTCAAATAAGGTTTTCGATGAATGACAAAACCTTACAACAGTACGATGCAGGTCACAATGAAACAAGAGAAAATATGTTTTAGGATTAATGACACATATTTTTCATTTTCATCGGAAATTAAGATTCCAATATCTATTAAAGGACAGTTTTTGTCGTTTATTCCATCTTTTTTCATCAAAGTACATGCTTATTTAAAGTATGCAACTGAAGTTTTTACAGGGAGGCACAGTGGTACAGGGGTAGAGCGCAGAGCTCCGGATCCGGACTTCGCGGGTTCGAATCCCGTCAGAGGCGAGATTCTCTCACGATCTTCACATTCCTCTACGCTGCGCGAATACTGGTATGGAACCCAGGAAGCAGTCATCAAGCGTGATGAATCTAAGTTGTAAGAACTTGTATCGCAATCGATTAAAAATAAATGAGTCTAAACTAAGTATTTACAGTAAATTCTAGTAAATACAAAGATTTCCAACGCAAAATGAGTATTAATTTAGTTTTATTTCCAGTTTAACAAAAGAAATCTTACACGATACATGCGTTCCTTCGTACTAAGCTATTAGGTGAGACAGAACAGACTTTCAAAATTTCCTGTCAAAATTAATGTAAAGATATATCCACACTCAAATGTTCGTTATTCATTGAAGAAAAAACAGATGTAGTGCCATTTTTGCATAAATTTTGATAGGTTTCTATATTTCTTATAATAATGACTCGTGAAAATGCTAACACATAAGAGAATAATAGATTATTTTTAGCTGAAGTTTTCTTTACAAAAAGAAAATCGTTGCGATGCATTGCTTCATCGTTTATTGAAAGATAAAATTTGGCTAACTTTTCATACTCGTGATGGATGAATAAAAAACCGCTGTAATTAATCTAATCAGTTTCTTTACTTCGTTTAAATTATCAGATAAGACACAAGTTTTAAGTGAACTTTCTAGGAAAAAAGTGTTTTATATATCCACATGGTATTATGAGCCTAAACAGTTTCAGTTCCTAACGAGGTATTTGAGATAAACGAAAAAATACCACCTGTTGAATTCAAAAATAGATTTTAAACTGACTGGTGTTAAATGCAACATGTATGTACATATTTTTTAACAACTAAATAAATATAAACATTTTTTACAACTACAATAATGAAATTGATGTGTCATGATTTACATCTTAAACTTTACCCTCTACATTCCTTAATTTTAAGTCAATTTATTTTAACATTTTAACAGATCAATATATCCATTATATGGTATTAATTGAAAGATTACTTAGTAATTGAGCATTGTATCACCGACTGTAGATGCCCGAACAAATCAGCAGGACTCAGATAAAAGTTTCCCTGTTGTTTATAATCTAGAATATTAAAAGCAGCAGATTTTACAGAAATCATTTTTATACGGAGGCTTGGGCTGGGTGAGAGAGGTAGTAATTTGTATCAAGCTTAGTTTTTATCTTTACCCTGTAACTACTTTATAAGCATCACATTTTCACTACAAATAAAGCCTTTTCCCTATTCATTTTATGGTTTCGGATTTCTTTGTTCTGCACGTGTTTATCACACCTCCCATGCGTCTACTGATTTTCTAATTGATGAAATACTAGACGATTTACATTATTTTAACTAACAAAGCCTATTTAGACAATATTCGAGAATGTTTTAAAGAACCGGTAATGTAAACACAGAGACCCATTTATTTAAACACAAAGCCTCTTTTCTCTTACAATGGTTGATTGAAGAAATCGTTTTATTATGAAATATTGTTTTTGTAAATACAAACAATATTAATGTTTGTTAAAGATGTGATTATGTGAAATGAAAAGAATCGCATTTAACATTTTAGTTGAATGCAAGAAAAGCATTGTTTGCTGGATTAAACTTAATGCCCCCTATAACTTCAACAAACAATTGTTGTCGCATTCGTTATCAACATCAGAACAGTGGGTTCAATGTGTCTGGTGTTTGATTATTAGAGGCTTGTGTCCGCTTTTATAAATAAACTGATCGATCTAATACTTGCTACATCTTGCGCCGTTGTGAAAGCGATTAGTACAGTGATTAATACATTCACTTAGTAATACCCGTTTAATATCACTTTAGGACCGGTCATGAGATAAATTCTTAACCTGATCAGAAACACAATTCAATCCGTTTTCTTGCGAGACGACGCTCTGTTTGTTTTTGCAATATTAAAGGGACATACCCTTCAATTAATCAATGATAAACTGTATATATATTTTATTGGCTGATACGCTATAAAACGAAAAATAGTTGATAGTTTAAAGACAGACATATGTTTAAACGTTTTCCTTCAGGCATTTAGTCACTTAGAAAGTGTTCATCTGAAATAAATGGCTATCCACTCCAAAAAAAATGCTACTACAACAACAATTCATATAAAGACTAAAAATAATGCATACAGATTACCTCTTATACTTTATATTTTGCATTATTCACAACTGTTCAAAGACACAGGATTTTTAAAGCTGGTATCAGGCCTTTGATTGTGTGAATTTCAGGTCGATGATTTTTTTTCGACATTTATAAGCAAACGAATTCCGAAACACAAACTAGAAAATCATAATTTCTTTGCCTATTTTATTTTTTATTTCTTTGTATGCGTATTTTAAAAGTGCTCTGACATCAAGTGATTGCAAATCGTAACATCTTTCACATGTACTTTTCACAGACAATTTAGAATTGAGTGAAAATAAAACAAAGAGAGAAAACTAATTGGTTCAGGCTGTATAGGCATCGTGGTTCATTACTTTCTTTAAATAACCTCACAAATGAACGATAATACGACTACATAACTCCTTTAACTTTTTAAAAATTGGTTTAGCAAGAGTGCATGTGGAAGAAATGTTTGTTTATTGTTTTGGCACTTTTGCAGAATGTGAAGTTGATGTTAAAATTGTTAAAACGCAATAGGCAAAAGAAAAAATCCATAAACCTATGCAATATCTGCGCTTTTATACAATGTGAAACGTTGCAATATTTAGTGTTTACATTGTATAAGAAAAGATCCATAAACCTATGCAATATCTGCGCTTTTATACAATGTGAAACGTTGCAATATTTAGTGTTTACATTGCATAAGAAAAGATCCATAAACCTATGCAATATCTGCGCTTTTATACAATGTGAAACGTTGCAATATTTAGTGTTTACATTGTATAAGAAAAGATCCATAAACCTATGCAATATCTGCGCTTTTATACAATGTGAAACGTTGCAATATTTAGTGTTTACATTGCATATTGTTTCATATCTGTCATTGAATATCATTAATTTGTGTTGTATAGTTTCAATATATGTCTTCATCAATTTTTCTATTTCGTATTTGTATTTAATAGATTACATTTTCTATTCAATTCGGTCCAGTTTCAGTGAAATGACGACCTTGAAAATGTTGATGAGGCTAAACCTGCAAAAACATAACTAAGATTCATAAAGACCTAAATGATATCTTTAAGTATTTACAAGCTTGTTTATAAAGAAGAATGAGATTTTAACAACCAGGCAGTAAATTTATTTGATGGTTTCATTGTTATTTCTACACAAAGTTTTTGTTTTGATATAATCACAAAGTTTCTATGTTGAAACACATGTCCTCATATGTTCTGGTATAGGTTTTAAGTGAGCAGAAGAAAACAAAGGATAATGTTGAGATGTATAAAACTGAGTTTTTATTTTTACAACAGTAAACAAATTTTGATGTTTCGTCTGAAAAGTTCTCTTTAACAAACTGCAATGGGTCAAGCATTACCAAAAAGTAATTTTAAATCAATTGTTGAGAAAAAACCCTAAGAATTTCTGGCCATACAAACATAATCATTGAATGCGATATCTCCTACTGTGAACCAATAAAATCCTGTATGCTCCAGAGAACTTTATGATAATCGTATTTTCGCTAAAAACATTAAGTGTTGTCAAATAATACGAATGTCCTGAATATAACAAGTTTTTGACTTGATCAGAAATTTGAAGTCTTCTGAGGAGGTCGAAACAATTTTGAAACTGACTTGTTTTATAAAACGAATACTATTGATTTGCTCATGTTTTGAGGCTGTGTCAGGATAACCCATAACATTTCTCTTGAAAATGGTCTTAAGGATTAATTGTATTTCACTAGTATCACTAAGATTATTATCAAAAAATACAACCTGGAAAATCAAGCAAATCACAAACACTTTGTGATTGGTTTTCGTCCGTAGTGCATCGCCAATAATTTACTTTGTGATCAATCTAAAGGTCTCATGATTGGTCAAGCCTTTATAAATCTTCTCAGAATATTTGCCCTGGTGCAGTGTCAGATGATTTCGAAACTTGGTTTTGTGGGTTTAAAACCAAGTTATACTACAAAAGCAAAGAAAATCTTGTGAATACTTTAGAGGCAACATTTTTTAACAAAAGACACAAAACATGGTCAGAATGTTTGGCCGGATTATCACTTGGACATGTGTAAAAGCTGTGTGTGGTTTCAAAAACAAGGTCAAACCCTGAGTTAAATGGAAAATCTTGTGCACACTCGTTGTTACAATTTTGCCCATTCCTTCTTAAAATACGGTCAAAATGCTTGTACTGGTTATCTTTTGTAAGATTTTGAAGCTGGGTAATGCAAGGTCACCATCCGAAATAAGAGGACATTGTTAATACTCTACAGGTCACATTTTTACCTAATGTCATGACACTGAATCAGACTATTTGGCCTAATTATCTACGGGAGTAAATTTTACGTCTGGGTCAGAAACATTGTATTCATGATTGAAATTATGTCAAAAACTAGAAGAAAAGTGCAGACTAGTGGAAAAAAATGTGAATACTGTAGAAGTCACATTTTACCCAATTATAATGAAACCGGGTCACTCGGCTGGCCGATATAGGACAATAGTGGGCCCTTTTTTTTCAAGACAATACTGTTCACTGCAGCTGCTGTATAAATGTGACTTGTTTCTTGAAAACGTGATTATGCCTCCCAGGTTAAGTATGTAACTAGACATTTCTAACTTTATCAATTTCGCTCGCAGGAAATTTTCCATAACTTTAATTGGTTCAAAGCATATCCGTCAAAAATCATTTTTCATTGCGATCGTTATGACAAAGCAAAAAATAATTAAAATGTGATATCAAAAGCCATTTTCAAATTAAATCATATCAATTTATAGCTTAACTTAATATTTTTGTATAAAATATCATTAATAGATACATTTTCTTTAAATGTTGATCAATGTTTAGATTCCTTAATTTGTTAGAATTGTTGTTATTTTTTAATTGTATATACAAAAATAATTTTCTTTACACCTTTGATCTAACCAAGGAAAGATTTTGCCAATTTCTGGAAACGTTTACTGCTACTTGTTTCTGCCTTTGTTAACAGTCACTGAATATGTTTGCAGTATTATCGTGGCCCTTGTCGTTTACTTTTCTGTATGTTAAAACATAAAAGCCGAATAACTGACTAAGTCTGTCTGAATTTTATGGTGACTCTTGAACACTGAAAAAAGTTCCTCGATTATACATATTCTTGTCCATTTATTATTAAAGTAAGGTACATTAATTAGAAGTTGAAATATCGATGGTAACTGATACCAGTCATGAACAGTCTCATTCCATATTTGCATGACAAAAACAACGAAGATAAAAAAAACAAAAGTGCTGCTGCCTAACTTTAACATAAGAAAAATAGCTACAAAGGGCGCAGATGCAAAATCAACTTATAATAAAAATGCGTCTAATTTATGCCAAACTCAAGTTTTACTGTCTGTTGATCTCTGCATCAGAATCATATCTGTTATGATAGTAACACAGTTTCATTCAATGTTTCCACTGTGTGTGACAATATTTCACGGTATGCTGATCGAAAGAAACGTCCGATATTAATTCATTGTGATGAATATGCGAACAAATTTATTACAGGCATAACAGAAGACGTCTGATTAACAACTTAAGATAAACAATATGACGTATATTCGTTTTTAAAAATAAGTCGTTACTAACAATTAATTTTTAATTATTTAATTGCTCTCAAGTAAGCAGATTTACATACAACTGTTTACTAAATCGAGCAGACTTTTGCTTCATCATATTAAAGATTTTAGAAATTATTTAATAGTTCACAATTCATCTATGTAATTATAAGAATATTGTTTTGCACGTGAATAGAGATTTAGTTCACAATTAGCTAATTGATAAATAACTTTGTTTCACTGTTCAAGGCCGATTAATTGTTATAATTTACAAGTTTATCACTCTGCTACATCTGTATGCAACAATCATGGCTTTATAATGTCATAAAGCACCGTAAGTGTTTTCGTCTTGGAACTTGATATTCCTGGATAAGTATTGGAAAGAATCTGTTGCCTTTGAAGAAAGATATGATGTCTTAAACGCTATAATATCTTTAGCAAACTTCTGGGTTTAGTGATATTAAGAAAACAAAATTTGCATCTGTATTATTCTGCTACAATACTGACATTGTTTCTATAATATTTTAGCAGGTAAAAACTTAGTTCTTCGTTATTTTAAAAATCAGTTATATTTTTCATCACATTACGAACGTGTTTCTAATACAATAAAGACTTATTTTCTTACTGCAAATATCACAATGCACAATGAATTTTGGTTAGTGTTTAATTGTATGATTTAATAATAAGATCGTCGTGCAGGGCAGCGACTTTAATGTACACATGTTTAGTCAAAATGCTAGGCCTTACACCTAGTTTATATTCCTAATACTTATGATAACAACTTCATTCTAAGTGGATAATATATCTATTTTAAGCCATTTTCCCATTTGGTCCGTCCATTTCAGTTTCCTTTACAACTTACAAATTAGATTACATGTAAGAAACCGATAATTCTTAGTGCATTTTAGAAAATTTACAGACAAAAAAAGGAATTTAACTTACTTGTAGAAAAATTGGATAGTTTTCTTTTGTTTGTTTGGTAATAAGAAAAGACGTGTTTATTATCATTCTTGTTTGTTAAAAAAGTATTAGAATTATAACGAGTTTATCCTTTTGATGTCCGTCAAGTTGGTTGCATGACTGCCACAACTAGCGGTTTGATGGAGCAGGAACCGAAATGTTGGTTCTAAAATGAGAAATTTTATCATGTTAGAATTTAGTTGAACAATATCGCAGATAGGTATGTTGGCAAATATACCATGGTTCCTTGTTCAAATGCTTGCAGTTTAAATGGTAAAATTACTAGTCATCAACTTGAGACCGTGATTAATTTGTCGATATGCCACGATACGGTGTTGTTCAATTTATGAATAAGGGCTTTAGGATAATTCTTCTTAAATTTTGAAACAAAGATGACCTTTCAAAGCCTGAATGAGAAATCAAAGCCTGAATGTGCATTAAAGTATTCCCATACAGATTTAAGAAAAGAGTTTAAGATGTCAACATAATTGTGGTACTGAGACCAAAATTTATGAAACACTAGTTAAGGTGACTTTACCGAATTTATGAAAAGATTGTGTGCATCATGTAAAGAAGGCTATGCTATATTAAAGCTGCTATTGGCTTGGTGTATTGCATGAAAATTCATAATGTTTAAATAATGTATACTTTTAACAAAGAACCGTTATAGATATATGTGGTTTTGTTTTCTAAGGAACAAATGTATATTTTAGACCGTCCATGTACAAAAACAACTGTGTACTATAATTTGAATCATATGTTTTTTTACACATACTACTCGGATTATAATATCTAAGCTCTTACGTTAATTCATTTTAAGATCTAGAAATTTGTGCTAGCTTTTTAATAAGTGTTAAGTTATTATTCTGTGATTTTCCGATTGAACCTATTTGCATTTTTTTAATTTAAAATATAACCGAAATTTTTGTATAAACGTATGCATTTTTTGTAAAAAAATGTAAAATAAATGAGTCTAAACTAATTTAGAAAACAAAAAACATGTCTTATCAATACAAACAATAAACAGCCTCCTGCACCCAATATTTAGATAACTTTTTTGCCCTCCATGATGTGCAGGCCAACCACTGCCATCTGGTAACATATTTTAACCTTACACTTTACGGTACTAGAAATTTCAGGTTTGAGTAAACTTTCTGGAATAAAAGAACATTGTTTAGGAGATCTACGATTATGAGAAACACGTGTGAACTGTTGAAGTAAATATAATCAATTTAGTGAATACAAAGATAAAATTTGACTTTTAAGAGAAATGTAATTTTAGTAGATTTAGATATTATTTTTTTGGATAACTTAACAATTGTTCAGAAAGATAAAACATTTCAAACATCTTTGCTGTAGCTTGTTTAAAACGATAACGCATGAGCTGTCAAAACATTGTTTCTTGTCTAAGAAGTTAGTTATGAACCAATTGCAGCCAATTGTTAAAGCTCTTCCCAAATATTTTTCTTTGTCTTGCAGCACTTAGAACCTGTTATCTCCTAAAATATGCGTATCCTAAAAGCAGTGATAGTGTTTGACCTGTTATGATTGAAAATGAAAAACTTGCCCATTCCGGTAAAAATTAATACAAAGTTAATAGAAAGTTCGTACATTGATGTATTGATGCAACTTGCTACATAATAGTATAATAAGCAGGAATTGTAATTTTTGTGTTGCCCTTTCGAAGAAACGGCGATACAAAGGGATCGCTTTGTCCGTCGGTCCGTCCGTCACGAAAACTTAACGTTGGCTATAACTTTGCCATTTCTTAACATTTCCTCATCAAACTTTCAATTTATATTGCATACGACAACAGGGTCGTGATGATGTCAAAATCTTTAGGCCAAGGTCACATTTAACAGAGTTATGCCCCTTTTTGTACTTGGATTTTGTCACGAAAATTTTACATTGACTATTACTATGCCAATTCGTAATATTTCTTCATCAAACTTTCCAATTGTAATGCTTACAATTGTATCGCTTACGACATAGGGATTGCTTTGTCCGTCTTTCCGTCCGTCACGTTTGCTCTAACTTTGCCATTTCTTAACATTTCTTCACCAAACTTTCATTTTTTTATATTACTTATAACAACAGGGTCGTGATGATGAAAAAATCTTTAGGTCAAGATCACATTTAGTTGAGTTTTGCCCCTTTTTTACTTGGACTAGCATGCTGTCTTTTCCAGCAGGCTCTTGTTTACCGTTTTAGTTATTCTAACAAAGTATCCAAGGGCGACACAAGTGTTCAACTGAACTCCCGTCTAGTATTGTTCACGTCTAGCAACTGTCATGGGTTTACTGTCATGAGACAATATCACTGGTAGAATTAACGTCAGCAACTTTTTTTGAAAGAGTTTACTTCTGTATTTCTTCAGCTTAAACTTATTTCACAACGACTATATTACTTGATTTAGTCATACAATATTCTGGCACCATAATAATTTTCTCTTAGGAGTTTGTGATTGAGAAAGCATTCAATGTGCTATATTCAGCTTTCAATTATTTCGATCGTTTATTGCATCAACTGAACTGGTCTTTTTGTATTGAGCGCATTAACATGTTACACTAATTCTCAGACAAATATGTGTTCAATTTTAAATGAAAGGAAGTTTACACTGATCTGGATTAAAGTAATGGAATGTCGATTTTATTGTGCATTTGAAACAAGTTTCAAGGTGCATCTACGAAAAGTGTTTTGATAAAACAACACTTATTAATGTTATTCAGTCGGTATACTCTGTTAGAATTTCGTGAATATGAAGCATATATTTCAGCTATTTGTCATCTCAACTAAAAATGGTGTGAATGAATCTGTTTTGACTAAGAAATGGAATATCTACCAGTAGAAGTAGTCGACTATTCGGTAAATAGGTCAAAAATGAGATTAGAACGCGATTCATATTCTTGACAGATTTTGATTATAGACCAAACTCTGGAATATTCTGTTTTCATTTTTCTATAACAGCATTTTTGTTTTCAGTTAACTTCAGTCATTAGAGATTTTCCAAATAAATGAGAGCTTCTCGTGAATTGTCACACCTATCATGTCTCTGACTGATTACAAATATTACATTTATGCTATTGACAGGCTCATGTCCTAATGTTACTACAGAATAGTACATTTTATTGGATATTTTGAGGTCATTCTCATAAAAAAGTCAACTATAAAGAGTGTTCTTTTTGCAAATATTCCCGTGTTTGTTTTTATCATAGCGCATTAAGTCATTTCAGCTGACTGCAAGGCACGCTGGCCTGACGAGAACGTTGCTTAATTGAAAGTTCCATGAATTATTGTACAGTCTCTAATACCTTCGATTTTCTGAACATATTTATTGTAACAATGACGACTCCTACTGCAAAGACTTTAAAGAGGTTTGAAGTTATATGCACAAAAGCCTACATTGATTACGCAGAATGTTAACAGAGATGTATCAAAATAATTAATATTTGCTTGAAATATATATTTCAGTTTAAGAAAAAAACTGTTTATACTTTTTATTTCACCAGTTTGTCAAGGATGCAGAATACTGTAAATGTAGTGTTACCAAAGAATTACAAAATTGCCTTTGTAGCATGTATTGAATCATTTCATATTTAACCATTTCAAAATGTCAAGATGTCATTATGTCCAATCGTATTCAGTCGCTATGATATTAAATTTGTTTTTAAAATATCCCTTTCATTAAAATTAATATTCGATAAATGTAATGATTAATTAGGCAATTGAACCTATTACGAGGTTTCAAATGTTTCTTTATGTTTAATAATTGTTTCTTAAAACAAATTGCTTCAATTGCTTAATATATCATTTTCATATGAGGTAAAAAGATCTTCCCAGTGGTAAACAATGTAGTTTTCTATGATGAACTAATGGTGTAAGCATTTTTTATTCACGCTGTTTTATCGTTTTAAACAACTTACAATTATACAGCGTTTTGTTCTGTATATTCAAACCTAATGAAATTGCTTCAAAATTGTTTTGTTCATTACAAGGTTTTCTCAATTTTCAAAGTTTTATATCTTTTATATAGTTATTGTGTTAAATAGGCTCCGTGGCAGATGTATATCAAACATAATAAAGTATGAGTAAAGACTGTTCAGTCATATGGAATAACAAAAAAAGAAAAAATATTAACTTTTTATCCATTTACTATTTTTTGTGAATGGGTCATGATCGCAAGCATCGCATATCTGTTCTGTTTACTGCTAATAATTCATGTATAGAGTTAAAATTGGTTGAACTCTATCTACCTTTATCTAAATTCCACCTTACAAATCATTTATTCGTATTTTGCAAGACTGGAACTAAAATTTTATAGCGTGATATTTAACTGTTGCCATAAATTCTTTCTCCCCAAAAAGTCAAACTGTAAGTCAGTCTTTTGAGAGTACATTGGAAAGGCAATTCGGATCCACAAATTCCACCACGTTTGTAGTTTAACTTATGTCGATAAATTTTAAAATCTTAGACATAATTATTATTATCAATTTTAGCTTGAAAACTGAACCAACTTTTATCTGCGTTTCTCCTTTTCAAAAGTTATGTTATGCATCACGATAAATTACACCTTGTTTTTCACTTATATTTCATTCTCACTTTTACTTTGTTTTAATGTCTTATTATTTTTTCCAGGATATCAAAAGGAAATGACAAAAAAATAGAAGCAAGAAGTCCAGAAAAATGCAACAGTGCCAAGTGTTAACAAATGTTTTTTCCTCAATTGATCAGTATTAATTTAAAGATAACAGTTGTCCTTTTTTGTATGTATGATAGTAAATAAACGGATTGATTTATTATGGTGTTAAACATATTAAATCATTTAGTAATATTATGCTGTGATAATAGTTTTAAAAAGCATTCATAAACACCTTAACCATCTGCTTTGCTGAAACACTTTTTATGATTACTCCTATAATGTACACTTAACATTTCTTCCAATGCCTTAGGGCACATTTGGCATTTTCATACAGTGATATTATGAAATTATTTCTTGTTTTCATCATAGCTATCTGTATTTTGATGTTTATACTAAGTGCATCAACACTGATAAAACATGGAGCTTCCAGCTTTATGCATTCAGACACCCGTCTCTTAAATTCTATATATAGGAATGCTATAGAGTTTAACACTATGTAGACAAACAGCAAACAATAAAGACGGTATCGGTTTAATGCACTGTTGGACCGTATTTGGTACAAAAACGAATATGGTACAAATGTACCATATTCGGTCGAATATGGTACAAATGTACCATATTCGGACCGAATATGGTACAATTTTCGACCGAATATGGTACAAACATTGTACCATATTCGGTTGGAATAAGTTTTTCTATGCTCGCCAAAACGTATTTGGTACATACCAAAAAAACTCATAAAATGAAAATGGCCTACGTATATGGTACATAAATTATGTATTTCTTAATAAATGAAATAGTCTGCCGATGTGTAAACTTTTTTTCAAACTCAAATACATTGTATTAACCTAATATTGGAAGTGACAAAAGTATCATCATCATCATCATCATCATCATCGTCGTCGTCGTCGTCGTCGTCGTCGTAACTAGCAGTAACAGAAACAGCTAACCTAACCACACTTTACATGGATTTTGCTGGTTGTGTAACTGTTTCGCCGGCTAGCTCAGTCGGTTGCGCGTCAGATTGGCACGCAGGCGGCCTGGGTTCGATTCCCGGGCGGGCCAGATACTTTCGTGGAGATTGGTCACGAAATGATTTCTACGGCCATTCTTCCCCTACCGCTGTTTCAAGTAGGGCAGTTACTAAGTACTAGTACTCTAAGACTAGAGACGTGCTTGCTCGAGGTAACTCTGTAAAAGTTTGAGGATTATCGCATTTTGGTTATGTTCATAGAGTGTGAACTTGTAAGGGTAAAGGTAGGCGAGCAAATCCATGAAGCGCGCCAGCGCTTCTTGGAAAATTTGATCGTTTAATACCCCTCGGTATTAATGCTTATATTTTAATACATTTTAATAATAATTGGTAGGTTTTGTCCAGATATGATTGCTTTAAGCAAACGTCGTTGCAGGAATGTCGACGTCGCATTCGATTGGTCGAATGACGTCGCGTCAGCCATATTAATGATTTCGTGCATTGTTTGGGTCAATCTAAAACTTCTGACAAGAAGATATTGCATGAGAAAATCCGAAAAATAAACAAGAAATTGGGCCGAAAAAATAACTAACGAAATTCATATTTCATGCATTTGCAGTTGTTTTACGATAGAATTTCTTCGATATAATTCAATATCCTTTGGTCAGTAGTTTTAGATTGACCCAAACAATTCACAAGATCATTAATAGCAATTTTCAAATTTTTAAAACTTTTTTTTTCGAAAGTGTATTTTCACCAAAATTCGATTTAAGAGATTTTGAGCTCTTTTAAATGAATATATCTCTCCAAAAATAAGGATGTTTGACTGGCTGCTTTAGACAGGTGTGACTGTATTCCTAAACATTACTTTGTAAAGTTGATTTGTCGTTCCGACGTCATATTGCTGAGAAGCCGACAAAGCTTTGAAGTTTCCGATTTTTTCTTTGATAACGTGCCGCTTTAAAAAGGCGGGAATTTTGCACACGAGTCTTACTCAGAAGTCAGTAACCATATTTGACTTGGCGGTCGGCAAGAAAAGTTGTGATTTTCGACTAGAAAGAATTGAAATCCAAACTTTCTTCAAACTTCAAAAGAATTCTTGACAGTAAGTACTGTACATAATTTTAATTTTCAGTTGTCTTAATATGCATTGATGTTTTAACATGCATTGATTTTATGTTTTATGCCCCCCCCCCCCCCATGCGGATGCGGACCCTTTTTGCGGACAATTCTAATTACACCTAGTTAATTATTTTCAATTGAAATACACCAAAATTGGTATTTTTGTCCTATTTATTGAATATTTACATAATATACATCTGCATACTTCTACTGTTTCATTTTTGTTAACTTTTCTTCTGAAAACAAAATGCACGAACTCCCAAGCCAAACATTGGGCAAGATTTGCCCATGAAAACAGACATTTATTTTAAAGATTCATAAATAAATTATATACCGACTGGTAAAGCTTGTCAGACGTTAGCATTTCAAATTGCAATGCTTTTTTAGTTCATTTACGTTCAAATGACTGTGTGGATTTCCATATAACCCAGAAAATAAACGCTAATCACTGTAAAATGAAAATTAAAGTAAAAAGCAGCATAAAATAAATGAAAACATACTTGAAATACTTATACTGTAATTAAAGGGTTAAGACAGAGGGCAGCTTAGACATTTTACTTACAAAAATGATTACGTATGCGGGTACATGGAATATGGCACCCGCACGATAACTCTGCGGATACAGTTACTGATACGGGTGGCTACGGATGCGGGTGCCCATGCGTGTACAAGAAATAGACGGCATTCTCTAGAGGTCTTCTACCAAGGTTGTTCGAATATTGCCCCTGGGGTTAAAATTGGCCCTGCTCTGTCGGACAGTATTTGGTACAAAAACGCTTAGTTTAACTATATAATTATTATATAGAGAAATTTAAAAATATATATCTTTTTCTCTAAAACCACTTTGCCCAGAGCTTTGATATTTGTTATGTGACATTTTCTATTGAACTTTCGACTTTTGATGAATTAAACCTTGACCAAGTGACTTAATTTTGAAGCTTTTGCCTTTATTTTCCTTACAGTTATTACAGCTCAATCTGATTTTGGTGAAAAATACACTTTCGAAAAAAATTGTTTCAAAAGTCGCTATTAAAGTATTAATGATTTTGTGAATTGTTTTCGGTTAATCTAAAACTACTGACCAAAGGATATTGAATTATATCGAAGAAATTGTATCGTAAAACAACTGAAAATGCATGGAAAATGGATTTCGCGTTAGATCTACTAACGCGATATTTTCGACCTATTCCATTCCTATTCAATAAATAGGACAAAAATACCAATTTTGGTGTATTTTAATTGAAAAATAAAAAATCTTGTTATTTTTTCGGATTGTATTTGATGTCATGCAATGTCCTCTGGTCAGTATTTTTAGATTAACCCAAACAATTCACAAAATCATTAATAGCGACTTTTGGAAACAATTTTTTTCGAAAGTGTATTTTCCACCAAAATCAGATCGAGCTCCTTTAATCTGTAGATTTGAACATTTTAAATTTTATGGAGTTTATAGGTCTTTGACCTTCGAACCCTGCCTAGTCGTGACTTCTGGTGAGCGACCTAGGCCCCCAGGGCCCCTTCTTTATATCCCTTCCATCCACGTAGCATTGGTTTCTACAGACCGTTTGTCCGTTGACCGCCATAAGTTTGCCCGCTATTTTTCCCCTGAATTTGAATTCGGTTGGATTTCAATGAAACTTTACATGAAGTACTTGCTACTTTCATTGCGCATATTGCCCGGAAGTTCGGATTGTAAATTTTAGCGGAGCTATCAGACGAGTGATTTTAGCTCAGCTCATGTCGTGAGACATTCGTTTTCGACACGCGGTGTTCAGTACAAGCTCTATTAACTAATGAAGTATAAATGTATAATAACTTATTATATTATTTCAGATGAAGGAAGCAATTAGGAGAAAAAGGAAGCAATTAGGGTGCTTGCCCAGGTCGAAGTACGACATTATTGTCAGATGTTTAAACGGATCGTTCGATGTCCCTGTGAAGAAACGGACACCTGAAGAGAATAATTGTTTGGCCATGATTAGAAAACGTAAGGACTTCGAGCTTGGTGACCGGGGTTCTTTATTGTGTGGCGGAAAGCAAGTCCTTGTGAAAGAAGATTTTCCTAGATTTGTTGAGAAGATGTTCATGGAAAACAAAGGATGTGGAGCAAGGGTTATTTACAACAAACTGAAAGTAAATTACACGGGGTTCTCGGAACAAGCTATCCTTGAAATACTGTACAATAGCAAGTATTACCATGAGAAGTATCCGAGATTTACAAACAAGCCAACGCCAAAGACAATTACAGAAGAGGAACCAGGCAAAAGATGGCAGATTGACATAATTAACATGAAAAATCAAAGTGTTAGCTACAAGGGGTCCACATACAGTTATATTCTACAAGTCGTGGACGTTTATTCTAGGTACGTTATGCCAAAACCCCTGAAAACGAAGAGTTCGCGTGAAGTTGCAAAGGCATTAGAGGACGTGTTGATGGTTAACCTTGCCCCTGACATCATCCAATGTGACAACGGACTGGAATTTAAAGGCCCTAGTATGAAACTTTTGTTGAACAAGTACAACATCAAAATGATCAATAGTAGGCCGTATCATCCTCAATCACAGGGCAAGTGTGAAAGGTCAAACAGTGTTATAAAGGCCAAGATTCTATTTGCAACAAAAAGTAAACGTGGATTTAACTGGGTCGAAGGGCTTCAAGATTTAGCCTATGCCATAAACACAAGTTTCAAACGAGTTCTTGGGGGTCTCACGCCCTTTGAAGCCTACTACGGAAGAAGTCATGTTTTTACCAAAGAACGTCATAGTTCTCGTGAAATAAAGAAAACCATACGGCGAGCAAATAAAAAGGCTTACAGGTCGCTGTTGAAAAACGCAACTTCCCCAAGCAAGTACAAAGTAGGAGAGACAGTATTAATTCGCTATCCCTTTCGAAAATCCAGGGTGCCAACCAAAAGATATGTTATCGAAGGCAAGGTAGAAAAAGTAAAACGAAATGGTGTTTATATCGTGTCATTTCAAGTACCGAACAAACCCGAACTTGGATTCGTAAGCAAATCGGTTGGGGTTGAAAACATGACTAGCCTAACTGTTGCGTTAGAGAAACAACGAAAAATTAAAAAACATTCATTAAAACAGAACCGCTCAGAGAAACAAAATCACAGAACTAAGTACTATCATGTTTTAACACACCATGAAAATCTGCAGTTGTTGGATGGGGTGAATATTGCCATGGACCCAAATCCGGATGGAAATTGTCAAGTTGCTGCTATATCGCATCAACTTGGTAAAATTGGTATATACAAAGACGTAGATGCTTTACGTAAGGAAGCAGTCCATCACATTGTAGAAAACAGATATTTCTATGAAACTTTTGTCTATGATGAAACATTTGATGAATACGTTAAGAATATGTCTAAGAATGGGACATACGGCGACAACCTCACGCTCATTGCACTTATGAGAGAATATAATTTGCAGTGCCTGGTAGTTTCTACCCGAGGACTAGAACACTCATCAATTGTGTCAGCAGATGGAAAGTTCGATGGTGATGTTGGAACAATTGCATTGGGGTATTTCCCAGAAGGATTTGGCATGCATTACGTTAGTATCCGTATCAATCAACGCGTGTACAAGGACATAATATCACGCTTAGAACAGTCGTATGACAACGGTGACTCTGGCGACAGCGCTGCGTCTGGCGACAACGCTGCGTCTGGCGACAACGCTGAGTCTGGCGACAACGGTGACTCTGGCGACAACGGTGACTCCGGCGACACCGCTGCGTCTGGCGACAACACTGCATCTGGCGACAACGATGACTCTGGCGACAACGATGACTCTGGCGACAACGCTGCGTCTGGCGACAACGGTGACTCTTGCGACAACGGTGACTCCGGCGACAACGGTGACTCTGGCGACAACGGTGACTCCGGCGACAACGGTGACTCCGGCGACAACGGTGACTCTGGCGACAACGGTGACTCCGGCGACAACGGTGACTCTGGCGACAACGGTGACGTCTCTGTGTGTTCAGCCCTGAAAGAGCTTCAAGATATGATAAACAATAGGAGGGCACAGAGGCGAACGACTTTTCCATTTCTGATGTTACCACTTCACATTCAAGTTGAAATTTTTAAGTTCTGCATACAATCAAACCCGTCAATCCAGTTTGTGTTGGCGAAGGTCGGCAAACCCTTTAGAGATTTAATAAGGTCAATGAGTTTGCAAACACCTAGAATTTACATTCGGCCGGATATTGGACTAGATACTAGTAACAGAAATCCTGTTAGCGTTCGTTTCCTATTAACAAGAGCGGGCAGAAACAGCGGTCTTATTTCGGCAATAAAAGAAATCATCAAGGGGCCAAAATGGGCAAACGCATGGCTGCGTTTGCGTGTTAGTGGAATCGGTTGGTATGATATCATAGATGTCATGTACAGACATTACAGGTGAAATATACATGTATATCGGTGTTTGGAAACCTGTTATGTTATTTTTGTGATTGATGATTATGTTCTTCTACCGGAAATTTGTTGTCATTTGCTCATTTAATGGTAACTTTTTACGAAGCACATTTGGGATATTTTGGCTGCTACTAAAATTAATGTATATATGTATATTATGTCTGGTCAAAATGGTTTTGATGGTGATGATGATGGTGGTGTTGGTGAAGATAACAACGATGATGATCATTGGGGTGTTGATAATTGATGTGATGATGATGATGATGATGATGATGATAACAAACGTATTTTGATGATTATGACAGCGATGTTTATCGGTCGATGATGATTATTATAATGATGATGATTATGATGACAAATGTGTTTTGATGATGCTGACGGCGATTTTTATCGGTAGATTATGATGATGATGATGAGTGTGTACCATATTCGGAACGAATGTGGTACATTTTTCATCCAAATATGGTACAAGTTTGTACCATATTTGGTCAGGCATTTTACCCCAAAACTGCAGATACGTATATGGTACAATTAGACAGTTGTACCATATTCGGCCGAATATGGTACAAATTTGTACCATATTCGTTTTTGTACCAAATACGGTCCGACAATGCACTCATTCATTAAATTGTTCCATTGTGACCATTGCAATTTGTTTCAACCAGCTTTTCTAATGTCATATTTGTATCATATATTCCCGAAAGGCAGCAAAGTGGATTTTTAGGAACTCCTTATTAAGGAAAATTACATTTTTATCTATGCTTCTGCTTTAGAATTTGGGTCACATCTCAGAGGAACATAATTGCCCTAAATTCATACAACAATCTTTAAAACAATTCACTAAATATTCCAAAATTTGAATACAAGTGATGGTTTTTACATGGCTGAATTTATTGCAGTAGAATGATTATTTAGTCAAACCAAATTCAAACGTGCTCTAAAAGTGCTTTCATCAATATTATAATACAATGCAATAACCAACACAATAATTGTTTATTTAATATCATCTGGCATGAATTCTTTGAAATTTTTTAACAAATAATAGCTCGTATATTTTATATCGTTCTGATCAACTTCGTCGGTGTTGTTTTTCGCTTTATTTTAAACTGCTTTAAGGAACTAGGAACCACCTGAATGTTGCACATATTCCACTTAACGCATTAGAAGAAGGGCAGAGATAAACATTCTAAGAAACACCTGTTATCTATTTTCTTGTAGGTCTTTTGTTACAGTTCATTAGTTGAGTTCAATAGGACCTGTCACTTTTTATGTTACACAGGAGTTCGCTGGACCAGTATACGTTGTTGATAGTTTGCTCTTTTCAAGTAAGACAAAGAATCCGTACGTCACATTCCGGATCAAAGGCTTTTTTTATTTAATGGATACATAATGGGACTTATCTAATACAATTTTCTTGTTTTGTCGGTCTACATGATATTGTCTATTGATCAAATTATTATTAGACGTCCATAGTGTCTCTGTCGTCTTGAAGTGCTGTGAAATGAAAAGGCATAGGACATGTCGCAGTAATCACAGGAGCTTAAAATTGTGTTTTAGGTCCTTCAAGATTCGAAAGTGTATTTCTTGCTTCTATCCTGTATATAATACACACAAGGACTGAAACGCGCCCCTGCTCCGCCCACTAAGAATTAAGGTCGCATCAGCTAGATTGCGTCCAGGTGCAGATATCTATCAGTCCTGTCACTCAGCAGACACTAAAAATTACTAAAACAAATCACTTTATTTTTTCAGTCGCTACACAGAAAAGGAAAACCGCTGGTTTTCATGAATTTTCGAACAAAATCAGTTTTTCGCCGAAGCCATTGTGTGACGTCACGGAATTCGATTCCCAAAAATTGTGACGGTTTCCCAAGAAAATCTATTTCTGGATTTAATAAATAGAAAGAATAAATGCAAACCGCACTAAATATATGATTTCATAATGAAATAACGGTAAACTTAATAATTATTAATAATTATTTTTGGGATGCTTAACAGTATATTACAGAAAAGTTTCTTTATATGTTTTTATAATGAAACAACGGTAAAAAGAAAAAGAAGCTAGATTAACAGTTTTGACTCATGAATTACTGAAATTACAATTTCAAGCTCCTGTGCAGTAGCTGACATTTGTACTACTTCTGAACATACGGTGGACAGTTGCCAGATATATGGCGCTCAGAGCTTGAAACATTCTTTTTCTATATTCAGTACTGGATTAAACAGAATGAATGGACACAAAGTAATCGAGATTCCATTTTTAGTTTCTGGTTATTTTCGTGCCAATACCTGTTTATCACTATGATCAACTATTCTTCAAGCAGTAAGGATCTGTAATGAAAAAAAAGTCTCTGTATTGAAAAGATAAATTCTTTTACTAAAAAAGGAAGAAACTACAAAAAAATATTTAAAGAGAAAACTATTTGGCAGACAAAAGCAACAACCGTAAAAAACATAGGATGTGCAACCCACTTCAAAGAATTCGGGATGTAATGCTTTTGAAAATTTTCTCGGACTGTGCGTCTGTAGAACAGTTTCTCTTTTTTTCTGAAAAAGTAACAACAATGGATCCAGTGATATGTGAAAAAATAGATTGGTCATTTTATTTAGATAACCCCATTATATTTCGACGTTTCTGTTCCTCCAGATCAGGCTGAAAGCGGAGAGGCATTTATCTTTTTTTTTCAAAAAAAAAATCAAATAATTGGTAGTATCAATTCTTTCTATACTAATGAGTCATGTCTGGACTGGCTGACTTTGTTATTATTTTGTTGTCCTTATTTTCAGTTACAGCTAAACACTAAACGAATAGTTATGTGCGACAACGTTTGACAAAATAATCCATCACGATATTGAAGAGACCTCGTTAAGTTTGCCGAGTGTCCAAGTTGACTCATTATCAACCACGACTCTATATTGATCTTACAAAAAGCAGTTTCTCACTTTTCAGAAGTAATTAGCTAGATCACCACGGGAAAATTTGGTTTATTAATAATTGCTCGGTTAAATGGAGAGAGAATAAACAAAGATAATCTCTTATAGCAATAAAAGAAAGACAATGACCATATAAATAAACCTACAATAAATAAAAGGTCAGTGCTTTGTTCTAGAGCATTTAAAAATTGTGTGATAGATCGAGTGATAGTAGAAAATATGGCCAATCTCTGAGAAAAAAATACTGGAATAAACAAATGAATAAATCTTTTTAAAATAAAACAAACATTTAAAAATGGAATGTTTTCTGTCATGTAATTTTGTAAAAGTGACGTCGGTCTGGAAGACATTGATACCAGGTAAAGCATTAAAGAGAGCAGTTCCCATTTGTCATCTGTCTAATACTGGTTTGTTATCAATGTTTATACCGCAGCTAAATGTTCCCTTCCGCTTCCTATGCACAGTATGTTTATTTTATCTTTTTTTTTACTTGACAGTGGTTACGCTCTTTAATATGGACGTATTTTCGAAAGGAAATGAAAATAACTCTGCATTATTTCCTGCACTTTAACGATGTTTTCCTGCACTTTAACGATGTTTTTTTAACATGGCTGATTTTAAAATGATTTAATCTCACATAGTATAAATGATTTTACCTCCCACACATTTTGTTGATTATTGAATTTTAAAGGCTGTTTAGTAAAGTTGCTATTATTTTTCTTTGTTATACTCGTTTCTTTGTGTTCGATGGCAGATGAAACAAAAAAGTTCAACGCAATGCATTGTTGATATGAACCAACGTAAAAGTTAATGGAAATGTCAAAATGTCAGGAAGAAGACGTTATTGATTCATGATAGGTTTTATATTACAGCCTTGTTTTTTATCAACACGGCAACACAACAGAAAAAGAATGGATTGGACAATTTTGAATGTCGCTCTTTTAATATTTTACATAATTTATATGTATACAACTACAAGCTAATTTTTTAAACAACTATATCACGGCATTAATTGATCGACAAATATCAATGATCGCAAAATTTGAATTTCTCGTCTGTCGTATGACTCATACAAATTCAAGATGAATATATCCATGTTTGTCGTACGCTATGGCTGGAACTGATTCATATTTGCGAGTTTTGTTTTCAAATAAGTAATGATTGAAACTTTATATTTACGTTTCAGTCTGTAATTACAAAATGAATATTGTTCGTTCGGAAATGGTTAATATTAAGGAACGTTGTTCTGTTGATGGTCGAAAATGATTGATCATCAAGTACGGCCGTTGTGCTGATGGTCGGAAATGACTGATCATTAAGTATGGCTGTTGTGCTATGGTCGGAAATGATTGATAATTCAGTACGGCCGTTCTGTTGATGGTCGGAAATGATTGATCATTAAGTATTGCCGCTGTGCTATGGTCGGAAATAATTGATAATTAAGTATGTCGTTGTGCTATGGTCAGAAATGATTGCTGATTAAGTATGGCCGTTGTGCTATGGTCGGAAATGATTGATAATTAAGTATGGCCGTTCTGTTGATGGTCGGAATGATTGATCATTAAGTATGGCCGTTGTGCTATGGTCGGAAATGATTGATAATTCAGTACGGCCGTTCTGTTGATGGTCGGAAATGATTGATCATTAATTATGGCCGTCCCGTGGATGGTTGGAACTGAATGATATTTAGATACTAACAGATACTTAAGTGTGGTCATTTCATTGATGCTAAGAACTGATTGCCATATAAATAGTCATTCTGTGGATGGTAGGAACTGTATGATAAATAAATATGGTCGATATATGGTTTGTGGGGACTTATTTATGTTATTTTTTTTTTACATTTACTTAATTATTTATTGTACTGACTACATTAAGACCCGTACAATTTTAGGTCAAGGTAATGGCCTGTGTAAAACCTTGTCCGATTTGTAACAGGGAAACACTCTCACCTAGGTAAAAGAAACTTAACAGGGACACTGGGAATGACAAGCAAATAACCTTACTTCTTTTTTTACTGTCAAGTTAATCATGAAATGTGAACTTCTCCATACAGTTTAATTTTCACTGATATATACAATGCATACGTATATAGCCATGGTGCTTCTGTGACTGGGCACCAGTATCCCATAGACACATTTTAGTTTTTCAGGACACTTAAAACAATAATAAAAACGTATCGCGAAATCTTTAGTTCGTACTTTATATGGATATTTACTGGGTATCAAGTAAGCATTTGATAAACTACTATGTGTTACAACCATGTACACAATTTAAATAAACAAAACATTTCCCTTTTCAGATGTTTTATACTTAATCATCATTGGAAAAGTTGCAGTTTGATAGCCATATAACTTGCTTTAAAATGAAACGAAAAAAATCAAGCTTTTTTCTACTATAGTCGCGATTCAGAAGAAAAGTTCAGAAATTAATGAAATATGAATGGCATTAAAGAAATGTCAATTGAGCCTCCAGATGATATAAGCGAGTGGGATTATTGTTTGCAAACTAATCGAGGCAGACGCCGTTATATTAGACCTTTCTAAGAACAACCTTTATTGGAAACAAATCTATTGTTCATGATGCCTTGTCGTTGTATAAATGTGCAGTTGCAAATGTACGAATGTCGATAGGCTTCGATCATTTCTGCCGGTATAATAAAAGCGAAATTAGACTAAGAGTATCTATAAGATTTATAATTCTCATTCTATAAATTAGTATGAAATTAAATTAAAACGCTAGATTAAAAGACGAAGATGATAAAAATATAGTTATTTCCGAAGAAAAAAGGTTATTCTTCACATAAATTGACAAAGATATAATTCTCTTATCCCTTTCTGGCATATTGTTAAGCCATGGGTCATATATAATAAGTTTTGCACAAATTTCAATGTTCCATAATGACATATAATTCACACATGACAATCCATTGATGAACGTAAACATTTTACATAAGTCAAAGAACAATACATAGTTCAACGCACTACACTGTTGACTTGTTGTGTTGATGAAAACAGCGATTGAACCAGTGAAGAAGTTAATAGAAATGTCAAACATGTCAAGAAGGTGACGTTAGTGTTTCAATAAGTTCGTATATATAACAGCCTATGGAATGTTATTTAGGTAAAAAAAAAACCACAATGCCTGCTTACAATGAACTTGTTGACACGGCTATTGTGCTTACTGGTTTAGTGATTATGCATGCTGGCACCTCCACCACACCTGTTAACAATGATACCATGCTTGGTGGAAGTTACAACTTGTGTGCTGTTTAGACCCTGGTGTCTATATCATATTTTCATTTAGCTGAGTGACAGTTCAGTGTAGTGTAATGATATTTTTCAACATGCCGGAACTGTATATCAGCATTGCTCTGTTACAATGCTTTCGGAACAAAATACACGACCTGACCACATAATATGAAAGATGTAATCAGCCACTAAGCAAGTTGAAAGTAAGCATAATGTCAATTGCAAATTGCACGTCACATTTGATACCAGAGGGCGCACGTTCGTAGTTTTCACGAAAGATAACGGAAATCTCCGGCCTATGACGAAATTTAATTAGCTGTTGTCTGACCAAACCGATTTCCTATCAGTTAGATCTCTCTACATATTCTGATATCCTCAATATCTTTCCGACAAATAATTATTCAAATTACGGAAAACACGATTACTTGAACATAACGCCCCCTGCTATCAAAATGTGACTTACAATTTTGAATTGACATTATGCTTACTTCTATTTTGCCTAGTGTCTGATAACATTTTCTATATTGGTTGATCACTTCATGTATTTTGTTCTTGGGTGCATTACAAATGAACCAAGAGAGACACGGCAAGATTGAATATACCATTACGCTACACTGAACTGTCATTCCTTGGTCATTCAGTCAAATGAGAATATGGCATGGCATGATGCCTAAACAGCATACAAGTTGTAACTTCCAGCAAGCATGGTATCATTGTCAATAAGCGTGATGAAAGTGCCATAATGCATGACTGTACCCGTAAGCACTACAGTAGTGTCAGTGAATAGATTGTAACAGTAAGCAGGCATTGTGTAATTTTTACCTAAATAACATTCCATTACAGCCTGCGTTGCTTTCAACAAGGTAAATCAACAAGGAAAATGAAAATTATCGAACGTTGTTTATTTTGATGCTTCATTTGGTTGCTATTTATAAACTGTAAACAAGATCAGTTGATATAAATTTATAAAAAACAACAACAACTTCAACTGAATCAAATCTATTGAAAATATATCTTTTTTATATGTCTTTTATGCTGTCGTTCTGTAGTCAAAAGTTTATTCGAAAAGCTATGAGACAAAACTTCGAAAATATTCGTTTAAAAGTTTTCAATTAAATGATGCTGTCCTCGTGTTCTTAAACAATATGTCTGCAAATACCTATGCTTAAATAAAATGAACTTGGTCTTTAAACCAAAATAAGTAGTCTTACATTCCAATTTGTTTTCACAGAAAATGTTGATGTAAGCAGACAAGGTAGTTTGATCGACTGTCTTTTGCATGGAGATCATTTTAAAAATAAGGATACTGTTTATGCTTTTCAAGAACTCCGCCATATAAACAACATGCCTCTCTAATTCTGTCGCGTGTACTTGATGTTTCCACGCAGGATATTTTCACAAACAAGATATGTATTGGTAACAACGAAGAATTGATCTAACAAAAAGCAATTTCCCTCTTTTCAGAAATGATATACTGAATCATTTGTCGGTAAATAGTGACATGCTTATTGTTAGGTGCCACGGATATTGAATAAACACGTTTTGTACATCCAGCATTACAGGAAAAAACAGACTAAAGGAGAAAAAAAGGATTGGAGTAAATATTAAGTCGTTAAAATGGCACCGAAATATATTGCGTTACTTATGGTATCTCATGATTAAACCGTTACGATAAGAATAACGTAAACAATTCTATTGTTCCCATTTGTACAAACTTTTGCCAAAATAAAACATGTTATCATACGTTTGGAGAGTATAATTACGTCAGTAATGTTAAATACTCAAAATCAATTGTTGCTGGTCAATTTAAAAAAGAAAAGTCACTTTATCTTTTTCTTAAGACTGAGCAACTGACAGGCAGTCTTTCAATTTTTTATCAAATGGGAAGGTATGAAACACATGGCTTTTTATCACATGGAAAGGGATCAAACACATGGCTTTTTTATGAGTTCATGATTTTTGCGTAGGTTTGTCAGTCAGCATTTAACAATCTTGAACATCTTTCTTCCAAGAGGAATCATAACGAGAAACTATGCTGATTAACTAAGATGTTTCCCTTAATATAAGCTTAAGAGGACATTGTCTAAATATCAAATTTATACATATCATTATTGAATACTTACAAGTTCAAGAAACAATACTTCAACTACATATCTACATAGTCTAAATGCGATATGACATCCATCATCCAAGAGGAAGTATGGCGTACTGTGCTTTTAAGAAATTAAGGGGATAAAAACTACAGCATATTGCCTCTTATATATCTAACTATTCATTTGATCTTTCTGCAGACTACATACTAATGGATGGAAGAGGACAAAATATGTTTTTAAACCTCGCTGATTTTTTTCTTTATATTACATTCTTATATTTCTACAATCGCAATTATTTAATGAATAATTGTTCATTATATAATTAACGTCTCTAAACGCTAGTGAGATAACAAAAAAGATAAAACATCAGTTTCCAGGCGAGTAACGTGGTTGATTTTCATTAGAAAATGAAATTGCTTTCATTAGATCAGTTGGATTCCATTTCTGTCTTCAATAAATACAGTCAAAGATACACAAAGCAGTTTAAAAGAAAGTGACATATTAAAAAAAACATTATTTGCAAACTGTTGCAACGGTATTAAACAAAATATGTCTTAAAAAGGGAGTTACAAAGTAACAGGTTTAAGTGCAAATTTCGTCCTGAAAATCTAACTTATGATCGCGAACAAATCTTGTTGGATAATAAGTCCTACAGCCGTTTTAATCATAGTTACTGGACACCGTCATGATAAATGTCATAAGACAATTTCCTTACAGTAATGGCGAAGAATTTATGTAATGTACAGGGAATTTAGACTGTATGTTGTTGTTTTCACATAAAGATAATGTTAACAAAAGAAAAAGGAAGAGAGAATGAAATAGACATTCGTTGACAACTTTAACATGACTTGTTTAAAAGATATTGAAAGGAAAACAGTATGCAGTCGAAGAGTTCACGTCAGCGAAATCATGGGAAGAAATGTACAAATGCATCCTAAAGATAATAGAGACTATCTTTGGAACTGAAATGCGCTGTTACTTTTAACACAGGGATAAACTTCTTTTCATCACAATTCTGTAGCTGCAATTTATTTCTTACTTTGTTCCGTACATAGCCACTGTTTTCAGTTCAATGTCAAAATACCGGAGAACTTTTGACGAAACTTAAAGTACTTATTCTTATTTTCATGTTCTTATTTTATTTTATGCATAATTCTTTATCAAATACATTGACAAGTTTTATCCTGGTAAACATCAAATTCTAATATATTTAAGTGCATGTGGATGATAGATCTTTTACAGATATTTTTGTTTGATCCTTTAGATATTTTCACGCATCATCAGTATTAATTAAGAAAGAATTAAAATTCAGTCTCACGACTGTCTTTGTCAGATGTATTTGTGTAGTGGTTTTATTTTGCCATCTTGTGAACTGACTTGTACATGAAATCAACCGAGAAATCACCATTAAGTCTCACACACTTGACTTGATTGTTTTACAAAAGCATAACGATATAATTTCATATACGTTTCAGTAACGCCTATCTTTGTAGTTGATGGTGGTTTGTTTGTTTGTTTGTTTGTTTTTAATGGTGGGGGAGGGTGGGGGGGGGGGGGGGGGTAATTGTTTTTTGTCAGCGAATGAAATAAACATTGTTGCGACTGACATTTTTTTGTTTGAAATACACAGTTTGATAATTCCATATCCAGGCTTTTGTTGCAAATGACAACCTGATTATTCTTTGATAGATCAAGTAAGATATCTTTTTTTTTCAAAAGGTTCAGAAAGCACGGTGAACTAAAAATTATTAACAACATTTCTTTTCATAGAAAGGGCATACAGACCTTACAGGATTTATTTGCAATGATTTTTTTCTCTCCTTTTAGATGTTAGCATCATTCTTTCTCTTTTTTATCTGTCCAGTTATTCAGATCCATTAGTACCATTTGACCGTACAATGTATTTCCGTATTTGTACGCATGTGCAAAAATTGCATGATTTTTCTGTATCAGATGGTTTGGTACACATACACTTGCTCTGTTTGAATTTTTAAACTTCGGATCGGTTGCCGGGGAACGTACCGTTGTCCTAGCTCGGCGCTACTTGGCGGGGAAAGGATGAGCGCTCGGCGCAGCGTGGTCTCGCTGGTTCTCGGATGTTTGTACGATAAACTTTTCTACTCAAATATATTTTTTTACAATTTTCGTTGTTTAGGCATTATGTTACTAACCTGTCTTTTCCAAAGGAAATTTGCAAAACTTGTGTAACTTCATGTAGAATGGCGGTGCTGCAACATATATCTTATCTTTAATCTAAGATCTGCTTAGCTCTTTTACAACTTCTCTGTCTTTTTCTGATTAAACATTTTGATCTTGTGTAGTACTAGATAACAAATGATTTGTTTCTATCTGGGCAAGTTTACCAGAAATCCTTCACATGTTCGCACTGAGCTAATTAAGGAATTGGCCCTATTGTACTCAGTTTTAATGGTTTAGTATGAGGAATAGTTTATAATTCAGTCTTTATGCGTTTTACACATGGTGGGTGACGCAAGTTTAATCACTTTTTAAAAGATGAAAAACAGGGATATAACATGTCGGTTTATGCATTAACTGCTCTTATTTATTCTTGTGTGTGAAAAAGATTCTGTTAGGTCTGACAGAAACATATGGCCATATTGAGGCTGAAATCTATTGAGTGAGCATCTTAAGAATAGAAAAATCGAGATTAAGGTTTAAGTCTTTCTTTTTGGTATTATGAAATCAGTAAAAACATTTTTTCTGCATCACTTTATCTGTTCACAAGCTCGTGTATTTTATTGTTTTAACTTGAATATACACTTGACTTTAAAGGAAAGTCACGTTTTGAAAATGTGGTGGTATATTACATTAATTAAACCATTGATTGAATAAATTGACTGTGTCTGAAAACAATCGATAACTTTCAGGTTATTAAAACTCTGAAATGTTTAGTACGTCCAAATCTCCGAAGTCGTAAAAAGTAGCAGAATTCTGCACACTACTTGCAAACGAACATTTTTTTAAACTAAAGCGATTATACATAAGCCGGGTTAGTATAATTATCGATAAGAAATTACCTTTAGTTAAAAAAATTGAATATACAGACCTATAATATTTCTCATTGGATTTCACTAAGTCAATCGGTAAGAAAAATATAATAAACACATTATAACAGATTTTCATTATTAAAATAATGGTAGTGTCATTTTCCTTACTTAAAATGCTTTGGCTAGATACAAACACACAGTTTAAAAATTCCCTTGAATATTCAGGATGTTTTAGAAGAATGTAATAAAGTTTTATAGTAATCGTTATGTTTTAAAAATTAACTGAAATAAATTCAGAGAATGGACAATTTAAGGAAATTTAACTTCCATGTGGTGTTGTGTTTTGTGTTAATGCCTGTTTAGTACGCATGACTTTATCACTGTCGTGCTTGAAAACTACAAGTGAATGCATTAAATAAATGCCATTGTATCTTTTAAGCGACCAAATACCTAAAGACGGCAAAGAAATTGTGAATTAGAATCTTGAAAATTTATTCATGTGAAAATCTTCTACGTTTATTGTCCATTTACATGGAATGAAATACTTTGCATCTATACAAAGTCGATGCTTTAAGATGATCTCCTGCTTTGTACAAGTGTACCTTTCATACGAGTGCAAAGAAATCGAGCGAATTTCTGGCAGAAAAACTTCATAAGGAAAGTACCCATCGTAAACAAAAAAGGAAATATATTGTTCATTTAATGGACTTCCTATATCTACAGTGCCTCTTGAAAAGATTATATCCCACTTGGTGTTTTTAAACAAAAACAGCCTGTCATTTGCAGCGCTCACAAAACCTGTGTATATGAAGATTTCAAACTTTAGCCTTTAAAACAGAATAACAAACTGTCAGTAGCAAAGACGTTGTCTTTTTATCCATCTGAAGAAAAACAAGTAATTATGATAAAAATAGGAATAGTGTAGCGTGACAAGATTCTGATGTGTTCTATTTCGGTTGGTATAACAATTCAATAAAATTCCATGGTGAACAGCACTTCAAGAAGTGTACTTAATGGAATACCCTAAAAATTTATATTCAGCCGAAAAAAATCCTCTTGTTGATTGTACTTTAAGGGAACCAATAGTTTAAACATTAAGTATGCTACCTAGCCATTTACTATTGTTTTCTAATGAAAATGTCCACATATTTAATCATAAGAAAGTTCATGCCATTTGTTTTATAAGTGCCATTTGTACTGAATGTCATTACCTTTTCAGAATTCATTAGTGCTTTCTAAATGTTTTTTTTTTGGTTTTAAGCGCCATATGTAAGAATAGGAAAAACATGTTGTGTTTCAAAGAATTTAAAACCCCTCATAAATTCTTTAGATATTATTCGTATTCAGATGTCTGTTGAAGACGATATTACATTGGAAAACAACAACGATTGTATCGTCCCAAAGGATGTTTTGCGAAAAGAGTGCTACACAATTGTGTCTGCTATCAGCAGATTTTTGTTTTCAAAATATCAAACATTACAATAGAGACAAATAAAGCTTTTAGTCTGTTTTTTTCTTATACATTAATTTCTAAGGTCATGCACTTTGGGCTTAAACTAGTGCAGGATAACATTTTTCTAAACTCGCTGAATAAAGTTTAAGAGAATCAGAGGCTATGCATAAATATTCAGTACATAGCATTATTATCGCCGTTCAGGAACGGCGATAAATACAATTAACAAGATTTGACCATTTTTGCCTGTACACCGCCTGCCTTTAGCCAATCAAAGCGACTAATTTCATATCACATGATAACAAAATGGACGTCAAAAATCTTCAGCAAGGGATGTGTAAATGGACTCGCCCAACCGCCATGTTTGTCGGGTTACTTATTCTTACAACTGAAAAATACCATCATCAATGAACAAACTCAGTACCAGTCTTCAGGCTCTTGCGGGATAACACAAGATAATCGCGATATTTTTTGCTACATATCATTTCTAACTAGAGAATGTAGTACAAATAACAGTATGTTTTGTTTGGTTTTTCCAAAACTTGCACTTAAAAAAAAAATAAATGCTTGCTTCCGGGCGATTCTAATCAGGATACAAACTCCCCGCAGCGGTTACTTCCCCTGATCAGTACAGTTAAGTAGCAAAGCGTGACGTACCTGGTGCGAGGAGTTTGATCAGGGTATATCCGTGTTTAATATATGCTTGTTTAGGGTCAGGGCGATATCGTATTTTTTTTACCTAAAATTTATTCTGTTTAAATTTTACATGTAATATTCTTATGATATTGAAGAATAGTATCTAGCATTTGTTAAGTAAACATTTTTCAGTGATAAATAAAGTAAAAAGCTACGCAAATAGCTAATTAATTATGCGTAGACTGGTTTACAACAAAGCAATATTTACAAGGTTTTTAATGCTGTAAATTTTAACATTATGTATAAAGATATTGGCATGCTTTTCATAAAGAAGCCAAATCATCCGCTTTCAAAAATAGCCCAGCTACAATAAAAACTACAATGTATACTTCATCTGCTTTATTATTTCTGTGTGAAAATTATCAAATATAACTTCGCTTTTCACTGCAAAGTATGTTATAAAATTATCAAATCAATGAATACATTCATCTATGGATAAGACGTCATACATGGCTGAACGGCGAATTCAAGCATTTTTTTGGAAATGCTAATACTTGTTATCTTATAGTCATTTAGGCTGTGTTTAGCCACGCAATAAGCCGTCCAGTTTTGACCACTCATTTCTGTTTCAAAATTCCATAGATCTATCATATCAGAAAACTTTATTTAATTTCAAATTGAACTTCATTTTTTTCTGGAGAAATAATCAGAATTTTAGTTTCTAAAATGTTGGAAGCTATCTCTTTAATTCGAAAAGTGGACATTTTTGTATTTATGATCAGAAAACAAATTACTTTGCCTTCGTGACTCTTGACCAGAGTGTGTTGAAGGTTATATAAATTATTTTTGATATTTCCATCTTGAAAGGGGCATATTTTTAAATTAACTAATGTATTTTTTCTGGTTAACTCTCTATAAAATGATAACTAATTGATAATGTAAAAAAGATTATTGGCTGTCTTAGGCACCAAGAATGATTCATTTGTAATAAATGGATATCCGCCCAACAATTGTTTAACAACAATACACATGTAACAACAATTACTACAACAACAACTCTATAGGATATAAGTAGTCAGTTTACTTATTGTACTTAGAATTAATTACGAACACTTTGATATTAGGTAATAATTTGTTCAATATTAACACTCGTATAGTTTTGAACAAAATAGAATTCTGTCAATTTTAAGATATGTCTCTTTTATCATTCTGTGTCTTAAGCAGCGCCATATTTCTTGGAATTTTTTTCTATGAAAAAATCTGAAAGTAAAATCAAACTTGAATCAATGCCGACCAGGCCGAAATAACTGCTCTGTATATCGTCGGACTAAGAGTTTATCCAAAGGAATGACTGCATGATAGGCATATATTCTGTACACATCTTTTATCACCTTGTCATCTGGAGATAGCGTATATGCTTGATCGGACTCTCAGTAAGAAATATGAAAGAAAATGATCAGCGTAGAAAAACCGTCATTCATATTTCTTACTGTGAATATTAATGATAAAATATTGATTTAAGTATTACAACAAAATCATTCTTTACACTTTATCTGCTTATTTCAGACGGCATCTCTCTTTGCTTAAGGAAGATTTCGTGAAATAGTAAATTTGCCTCCTTAAATATAGTCATCCAACTAAAATGACGAAATTAACGGGTAATATTTCAAGGAAAAAGGATCTCTTTTGCGAGACAAGTTACAATTTGTTCCTTAAATAGCTTATCAATAAGATTGAATTGTTCTTTTTTTCTGAATTGCATGACAAGACACTAGACACGGCCATTCATATTCTACAAGACGTTTAAATGTCAGTATATTGTAACAATAATGTTTGTTCTAAATATTTCGTTTTGTTTTAATTTACACATAAAACTCATTTTCGAACAGAAGGTTTATTTTATGCGCAATCTTACGTAAAATGGTGTATAAAATGAATAATTTATGTGCTATTTGCGGACCCAAATTGCTTCGTTGTATGTGATATGAAATGGTGAAAGCAGCATATATTTTTTAAACAGTATTATAAAGAAAAAAGCTTTTTGACCTAGGAACAGCAATTGACCTATTATAAATGAGCCTGTAAAGTAATTTTGGGGAAAACAGAAAATATTATAATACATGGGAACGTTTACACATACGAAGGTGCATCAATCAATTCGTAAACTAATTCAATAGCATCAAAACTACTGGTCCGTTTAAAATGTCATCACTTATGACGTCATAAACCGTAAACGGCGTCACGTTACGGGCGTCCGTTCGAAAATCGCGTTACACAGCGTCAACCAACAGCGCATTGTTATAAAGTTTTACACAAAACTCGGAGAGTCTTTTTCCGATATTCGTGAAGATTTGCAAAAAGTTTACGGAGAGGCTGCTCTGTCAAAAGGTGCCATTTCAAAGTGTATGAAGCGGTTTAAAGACGGTAGAGAGGCAACTGAAGACGACAGTCGTGCAGGTAGACCAGTGACCGTAACAGATGAAGAAACAGTGGCTGCCATTCAGGAGTACATACTCCGAGATAGACGAGTAAGTGTGGACAAGTAGCAGATAAGTTCGCTATTTCATATGGTACAGCTCAGGGCATTATGACTGATAGATTAGGAATGCGCCGCGTTTCAGCAAGATGGGTGCATCGTTTATTGACGTCGGAGCAGATGGGGGTAAGGGTGAAAATGTGTCAGCAGTACGACAGGAGGTATCGTAAAGAAGGCGATTACTATCTAAATCGAGTGATAACATGTGACGAAACGTGGATTCACTTTTTTCAACCTGAAAGCAAACGTCAGAGTTCTGTCTGGAAGCATCCTTCCTCGCCTTCCCCTACAAAAGCGATAATTTCCAAGTCAGCCGGGAAGGTTATGGCCATTATATTCTGTGATACATACGATGTAGTGCTAAACACTTTGTTCCTCCGAAAACGACAGTAACTGGGAACTATTATGCAACATTACTTAGAACGGAACTCATGGCGGCAATAAGGAGAAAGCGCCCACATCTACTTAGGTCCGGATTCATATTACATCACGACAACGCGCCGAGCCATTTAAGCCACGTTGTCATGAATACACTAGAAAAAATCGACGTATAACTGTTATCGCACCCACCCTACAGTCCGGACCTAGCAATTTGTGACTTCTGGCTGTTTCCAACTTTAAAAAACAGTCGTCGTACGAAATTTGAGTCAAGAGAGGAACTGAGGTGTGCCGTGGACAGACAGCTGCGGGAGATGTCACGTGACGGACTACAACACGTGTTCGAGTCATGGGTCGAGAGATGGGACAAGTGCAAATCGTGCATGGGACGTTACTTTGAGAAGGAGTAATCATTTTAGGTACTTGGATTAAATCATTTCCCCGATATTGAATTAGTTTACGATTTTATTGATGCACCCTCGTATATATACAAAATGCTTTGAAACATTGATTTCATATTCCATGACTTCTTGTATAATGTTGCAATGAACAATTTGCAAAGAAACGTCTACGTCTGCCATTAAAATCCTTGTAACGTTTTAATCGAGTCTGGGCATTCATATGAATATTTTAAGGGGAAAAACAGCAACAACATACCTTATAATAATATATATGTTTCTTAAAGCTTTCTTGAATTTAATTAGCACTTGTGTCGATACTATGTCAATACCACCTCATAATTATCATAACCTGTCATTGTACCTTTTGATAAACAGGTTTGCGAAATTCTAACTAATCAATACATCATCAAAGTTAAAACTTATTAACTAAAACTGACAAGATTTCTATTATACTACATTACTTTCACTGGACGTTTTCATGTTTTTCTGAAATGCAGCGTAGAAACTGAAAACAGAATAAAACAATCATTTTTTCTGTCTAAACAAACAAAATAAGAAAATTGGTAGAACTGATGAATGCTCCCCAAAACAGCAAAATAACAAAAAATTGAGCAGCTGGAGTTATTGTTCTTAAACATTTCACTTCCTACCACTACCTTCTATTAATGTGTCCAATATAAACTAAATGCATTTAATAGTTTAAAAGATATGCCCCGTGCAATCTAAATGCACTAAAGGGAGATAACGGAAAAATAGATAAGATGAGTTACGGTTCTTATGCACTACACTTACACTTAATGTCCTTTATCATTGTATGAAGTTTAAAGTAAATCCCGTCATCGGTTTTTGAATTATACTCCAGACAAAATCTGACAAGCATTCCAAATGTAATAAAGGGAGATAACTGAAAAATAGAGCTAGGCAAAGTAGAAATTATTCAACAGTGCAGTTTATGTATACACTCTTTATCAATGTCTTAAATATCAACTAAATCCCTTAAGTATTTTTTGAGTTATGCTCTGGACAAGCATTACAACATACTAACAAAATTTATAAAGGGAAATAACTCAAAAAAGAGAAAAAAGGGAAATCTATCGTTATGGTTCTTCAACACTGCACTTCCTGCCACTCCTCTATCAATGTGCCAAATGTAAAATAAATGCCTCTAGAAGTTAAGGAGATATGCCCAGTCAAGCAAAATGTACTTAGGGGAGATCATGAGAAAATTAGACGAGATTAGTTCTGGTCCTTGTGCAATTCATTTACGCTCAGTGTCCACTATCATCTTATAAAATTTATAATTAAAGTAAATCCCTTAATTGGTGTTTGGGTTATACTCCGGTCAAAATCGGACAGACAGACGGATGGTCATGTCGCCGACTATATGCTCTCCCTTTGGGGAGCATTAAAACATGTTTGAATAAGTATTATCTGAAGTTTGCAGACTAGAAACAGTTTTAATACTTTTATGCCTGCATTTACAACACTCTATTTTCAACAGTTTTAATTTATACAATTTGTTGTAGCTGACGTGTTGACATGAACAAACATATTTTTAAAAAAAAATATTTCTTCAACTCTTCAAACCAGATATTACATCGTGTCTAGCAAATGTAGTCTTTTTGACTATACGTTTATTTGAAAACAGGTGGAACCATACAAATCTCGTTTTTGGGGGGCGAATACTTTCGCCCTCCAAAGGTATAACTATGCTTGCCAAATTTTCAGGAAAATCGAGACATTTCACATTAGATTTCAGAGAAGTAGTAATCCTACGCTTCGAAATAGTTCGATCATTTTTTCATAAATGAATTGAAAATTGTTAATCAATGATGGACTTTTTGTTCAGCTTTGATAAAGGTTCTTTATTATGTGTTTATTTTTATTTTCAAATGAGACCAAAAACCGAACACTTTTTACTGAAACAAAGTGATTACGCGCATTGATTTCGCAATGTCGGATCATATTTCTTAGCTTACGGTCATTTTGGATCGTGCAGCCGAATTGTGATGGAGGATATAATTAATAAAATAAAACAGCATTGTAAGTAGTCTTTTTAAATTTATTTTAAGCAAATTATTATTTTCAGATATGTTTAAGGAAATGAAAACAATTTTGTCTTTGAGCGCTTATTCTGAATGTCACGCATCGGTACTAGAAAGTAGGTCAACCTTCTTTGTAGGCTTCAAACTTAATCGTTCGGCGAATTACATTTTATAACAGAGACAAAACAAGATCTTGGCAGTTGCAAATTTAAGATACGGAGATATCGAGCCATAAACATGGTTCTGAATGTATATTGTCGACATGACTGTTTTGACATATTGCATCATTTTTGCAAAAAACATTTACATGATTAAGTATTTATAGATCAGCCAATCGAAACGCCGAAATTTAGACAATGGGAATTCCGGAAGTTATGTTGTAAGAAAAGGAGGAGAAATTTCATGAGCTTTGTGCCTTTTCTGCATAAAAACGTTTGAACTAGTCATTGAATTATCCGCTAGACTGTTCATTGAGTTGAAGTGAAGTTCTGCATTATGATGGAATCCCCGATTGTAGCCTAGTTAAAGTGAAAGTGAAAGTATCAGAACTGTCAATAGTTTTTCCTTGGTTTTCTCAATATTAATATAAATAACAAAGGTCTGTAAAATGTTGGTTGTGCCTATCAATTAAGTAATAATTACAAGTGTATTCTACACATCAATATTTGTCTAAGTGAAAGAATAAGCTTAAAATTCAATAAGAACACTCAAAATTAACTTGTCGCCACATATTCTTTCGAGAAATAATGACAGCGGGAGACAGAGATGGGAACTAGTTCCCATCTTCAAGTGACTGTGGGCCCATTACGTTGGTTAAGTTGCATATTCTGAAATAAAAAACAGAAGAGGGAACAACTTTATTTTCTTAATTTAGAAAAAGAATGAAGAGAACTGCAACTCAGTCAGTTGCGCCTTTAGTCTCAATATTTCGACTGCAAGACCGACCGATTTACAAACTGATATTACATAGATGTATAATAAAGAGCCCTGGCGCACAATTTGTTGGGCTATTGCGCCTTGTGAGTTTTGAATTTTGCTTCCCTCAAAAGCACAGTGACACAACAGCATATTGACCAAACATTTTACCGTTTGGCCAGTGAGCCATGTCCCTGTGCTCAAAAGTAGTATGTGTTCATTGAACAAAAAAAAACTACAAAGAACTCTGTCTGCATTTAGGGTTTTTTATCGTACCAGTTGTCCATATGACTGATAGCATAGTTATTAACTACTCTGAAGTTGCATAAAATTAGTTTTCATATCTGCAAACAAATAACAAATTAACATACAAAACACTGTGTCTTAACCCAATTTAAGGAAGATTGTCATTCTTTTGTTTCATGTGTATCAGTCAATGCTGAGAAACACAAATAATAAAAATAAGCAACTTGCAAGATGAAGATTTAATGCTCGAAATATATGAAAATGATAGCTTAAATACATTAAACTAGATTCTAAGTATTTTTTGTTTACATTTCCTTTCTGTCTGCTCATTTATTTTAATATAGGCATTAAAGATAAAGGAAATTGTAATTATTCTTCATTACTATTATTTTGAATACCATAAAAGAAGCATTTTTTCCTGCATAGGATAAGCTATTGCTTTTTAAATTGAAATTATCTTTGAAATTATCACGTGTTTTCTGTTTTTTTGTATAATTATGTTGATCAATTGTTATCTCAAAATTTGTGACATTGAGAAATTGGGCAAAATGTCTTATTGTTTTCTTTGCAAGAATGGGTCAAAGACATTGAGGAACTAAACAGAGAAATGATTTGACAAGGCTGACTTTTTAAGATAAAGCACTGTAAACACTTGTGATGGTATGTGAGATGGTTGGTGGTCACCAAATCACAAGTTTCATTCCACTTTTACCATGTTTTATTTGGCTTTTTTTTGTTTACCCTTATTATGGTAACAGTAAGTATGTGCTTACTGTGCAGCTGAAACAACCTGATATTCCTAACCTTTGAACCCCAAAGATTAATAAAGAACAAATTGACTCTGAAATTATAGAACATTACTATTTTTTATCATTTTTACTCTTGTTCCAGATGAGCATCATTCTAAAGATAGTAAACAAAGGAAGTGGCCCGTATGGGATGCCAGTACAAGTTATGGCACTTGCACAAGCCACTCACTACAAGGGCCCTAATGGAAGTGATAGACTGCACGGTCATGTGATGGAGGCCTATGCAGTTATGTGACTTTTTAAATAATCATGGTCTGACAGGTAAACCACCAGCCTAAAGGAGGAAACTGTTGTTTTGGGGGAGGTAATTTTGAAGAGGGATGACAAACCAGCCTACCTTGTTGCAACACAAGCAACAAACATGTTTATCACAAATAATATGATAACTCAGAGGAGCACAGAGTTAACTGTGATAACGTCTCTACGGAAGTACCTCTCCCTTGCTCCTACTCTGCATGTTAGAGTTCACTGACCTATGGTTAAACAAAGGGTCTGTGTGTACGGAGGGTATGATTATAGAGGTGAGTGTTTAAGATTAAACAAAACAAATTTATAAGATTTCTCATGTTTAACATGTCTTTATTCTAATTCCATAGTTATCATACAACCTTATATTGATAGATATCATAATAAAAAACAAACATTCTGTAAAAAATGCTAGATATGTTTTATTGTAATATTTTTTATCTTTTGCATTAAACCTTTGTCTTGGTTTTACTTCAGGTCAGTTGGTTAGAGTCACTCACTTGAAAACCTTTTTACTAATAAAAAGGGGGCAGTTGGTTTGAGCCCTGCTATATGTAATAAAGGCTGCAGATTCTCAAAGAGATCAGGAGTGGAGTACTGGCACATTTATAAAACGATCATTGTCTGACAGATAAACCACCTGCCTGTGCTAGATGAGGCTAAAAATTTATTTAATATGTACATAAAACTCAAAATAAATGAAATTAGACTTCCTTAGTGGAAGTTATGTGTAGTACATGTAGGTTGCCTAATATAGGTCATTATGTTTGAACAAGTTTGAACCTGTGTATAGTTCAGATATTTTGTACTGATTATTTCATCCTGCAGGAAGACAACCAGAGAATGTTTAAGGTCAAAGGAACAGATGTTTCAATAAAACAGTTACACATTAAGATGGATCTCGGAAGGCAATGATCACACTCTAGTGGGATGCAACATGTTGTGATGCCACTTGGGATTTTGTGGAAGTAACAAAGGTGATGTGAGAAAATTAGACTTTGTCCACGACTGTACAAACATCAATTAAGGTATGTTTGATAAATTTCAGATGTGGTATCAAAATGTTATGGTCTGTTTCATTGTATGATACCTTATTATGTTACATTTATTACTTTATGGCCCTTAATGTTGGCAGTTTCTTATGGAGACTGGCCATAAAAGAAGGATGGTTAGATAAACTGCCTGCTCTGATAAATTATTGAATATGATATGGGCATTAAATTCAAAACAAACCTAAAAATAATAACTACAATAAAAATATATTTGAACAATATTTCTGTGAAGTTTGAATACGATTCTATGCAGAATTTTTTACTTATAATTATTACCTATCTAAATTAATTCCACAATTATCTTGTATTTTACTACAATGCCTTCTTAATGTGTCATTACAGTGATCTATATATTTTTTTGTGTCGCCTGCTGCAATGTAGCCACGACATATAGGTATCACTTCTCTGTTGTCAGTCTGTCCATCCGTCACAAAAATTACTTCTCAGAAACTACAGGTGCAATTTCATCCAAACTTTACAGGAATGATCAGTACCAAGTCTAGTTGTGCATATCATCGGAATTTTCCAGTTTAATGATTTTTGTGAGAGCTATGGCCCTTTAATGATTTTTTAAAACTTCTCTTATACTACTAACGCAGTTTGAATGAAATGTTACAGGACTGGTCAGTACCTCAAGTACTTGCGCGTATCTAATGGGTTTTTAAGTGGAATAATTTTTTGGCAGAGTTATGGCCCTTGATTATAAAAAGGTGTTTTGGCCCGTTAATGGTTTTTGTGTTGCCTGCTTCACAGTAGCTGCGACATGTTACAAAGTAGCCGTTACATGCATGGATCACTTCTCCATTGTCTGTCTGTCCATCCGTCCATCTGTCACAAACTTGTCCAGACTACTCCTCAGAAAGTACTGGTGCAATTTCATCCAAACATTACTAGAATGATCAGTACCAAGTTAAGTTGTGCAAATCATCAGCATTTTCCAATTCAATGTTTTTTGTCAGAGTAATGGCCCTTTAATGATTTTTATTTTTAAATTTCGTCTGGACTTCTTCTCTTATACTACTGAAGCAATTTGAATGCAATGCAGGATTGATCGGTACCTCAAGTACTTGGGCTTGTTTAACAGGTTTTTCGGTTAAATGATTTTTGGCTGAGTTATGGCCCTTGAATAAAAATCTCGTTTTAGCCAACAATCTGTCCAATCACCTCTCAATGCAACTGCTTAATTGGCTATCATCAGGTGACACATGTGATCACTGATTGCCCATGTATTTCCAATTAAAGTTTCAGTGAATACATCTTTTGATATTTTGACTTAACGTTGTGTAATTATGCCTGTTCACCAGTTGTTGTTTTTTTTCATAATTTTTAGAATTGTGAAACAGGCTTTGCATTTGAGGAACTGCATGTAGTTGGGGTCAGTATGGAAGACAGCAAGGCAGAGTTATTACTGCAAGATACATTGTCATGGTATTGCCAGCAGATGTTCTCTTCTTTGCTCTTGGTGATGACCCTGCCACTGTGGTTTGCAGAACATGGATCAGTTCATTTGGAGATCGAAAAGCAAGGCAGTGAAGTTTTAGGAGTTAAAATTGTTGAAACTTGGAAATCTAGTATCCAAAATCACAAGAACATTATACAATAGGAAGACAAGTGCATTAATAGATGAATAATTAATGAAAACTTCTTGTATATGAAGGTGCATAAACATGATAGAATAAGTATATCACAGAAAAAATGATGCTCAGATTTAGAAAAACTGTAACTTAGTTATAGAAAAATCTTTTCTGTTAATTTTGTTTTTATTTCATTTTGTTGTCATGAACTTTTTTTTTCTATTATATGATGCAAAGTGTGGCCAGTTTATTGTTTGAATAAGGTCTTGATTTGGAAATATAAGTACAAGGTTTATTTACATTTTACTGTGCACTAGACTAGTTTAAATTTTCAGAGCAGAACTGAATTCCTTAAATAGCAATCATCCAGAAATAAATTAACCTAAAACAAATACATTTGTAGTCTTAGTTAACATTTAATTTTGCGATGCCTCGAATCCCCAGTCTCTCAGTAGCCTTTATGCACAGTTGTTGAATGACATTAAGAAAGGTTTACATGTACCTAAAAAAGTGATATAAATGTCTTGTCCTTTCTTTGAAGAATGTATGTGAGTGGAACTTATGTTGTCTTTTACAGTTCTGCTTACTTTTTTTTAATTTGTTCCTATGCATAAAACCACTGGTATATACTAGTCTGATCTCATTTATTTTATATTCTAGAGTAAATGTTATATTGACCTCGTGTTCTTGTCTGTTTTCAAATCTCTTCCTGCTGATGACTATGTAGGCAAAATTACATTGTGTGTTGTTTAGTTTCTTAACATGAAAAAAAAATTTTTACCTCCGTAGTAAGAATGGGTCCATTACACTTCAAAATACATGGTACATCTACAAGTTTCAGAGATGATCACCAAGGCTTCTTAAGATTTTTTTTAAATGAACAAGCTCATGTATTAAAGGCTGTAACTTTCAAAATATTATTAGTTTTGTGGGGTTTTTTTGCTTTGCACTGGTGATTGTCCTGAATGTAAAAAGCAAAATGCTGTTCCTAAGTTCAGAGACCTATTTTTGTAAATGAAAAATCTTGTTTCCCTAGTACCGGTAAAATATGTCACTTGCACTGGTGAAACGTTTAAATGCTGTTATTTAAGTCGTAGTTCCTAAAACGGACAATAACTAGAAAATGTGATAGAGAGTCATGTGCGTCCTACCAACTACTGTGTCTGCAAAGTTTCAGTTCTGTATCTTCAAGGTTTCCACGATACTGATGTTTCAAAAAAAGTGACGGTATTATTAAAGTTAAAGGACTGAAACACGATCAGACAATTTCCAACATTTTGCAAAGGAATTGTTACTTTTGAAACTCTTCATTGTATTCATTCTTCGCCCCCATCAGTACTTTCAGTGCTTTGATTTCAATTAAGTTTTATGTTCATACACAACACAGCTTATCACGTCAAAAAGAGGCAAATAAATATGTCGAAAACTGTTTGTACCACTGTAATGCGTTTGTAATTTCCATTTTATTTGTCTTTATACAGTAGTGATAGAAGCCATCACACTTTTCTGTCATTGAATAAATTAGTTCCAGCGGTTTATGCCTTTGAGGAGACAATATATAACACTCACAGAGGAACAAAAGATATATTTTGAAATATAAAGGAAAATAGCTTAATTTGCAACATTTTGCAGAGCATTAGATATGTCAGGAAAAACAAAAGTTTTAAATAGGCATATAAAATTTAATGGTTATCCTCTATATCACTTTCAAGTAGAATAAACTTTAAAAAGTACTCACATATATACCTTATACTGTTTGAAGCTTTCATTTAAATTTAAAACTTATGTAATCAGTCCGCAGCATTTGTATTTTGATATATATATGTGTATTTCATCAGATATTTAGAACATAAAATTTGATCAATTTAAGTCATTATCAAACAAATATGCACACATTTTTGCTGATTAATATGAAGATAATGCTATTTAATTCATGAAATATGTCTGTATAATACAAACATTTTCAACACTAAAAGCCGTTCTAAAACAGTTTCGTTCAAACATTTATGGTAGAGTTTATTATTCTCTCAGCACATTATATAATAATGTGACATGAGGAACAACAAAATATATTCAGAACTGATCTAGTTTAAACCAAGCTATGTGTTTATGTATATAACCTGAGCTATGCATATACAAAGAACCTATACACTAATGTAGATAATACAGAAATGAAAACGAGATCTAAGATCCAGGCTTAGGTTCTATAGATAAAAATCTACAATGATTTTTCACCAACTTTTCATTTTCATTGATTTATATCAAAGTTATGAAAGACAAGACCTTTTAGTTAATTTGATATATAATCATATCGATCTTACACAGATCTAGAAAAGGTTTATTCATTTTGAAAATGATTCACATTAATTGAAAATTTTAATAATCTTTCTAGAATCTCGTTCAGTGCAGGTTCCCATATGAAATCGCCATTACTTACTTTATTCCTGGATAGTAGAAATGTTTATGTTTTTTTTTCTTCCTCAAATTGCTGTATTGATGCGTTCTCTTTCATTTAGGAAAGGTAAATTAATACACGAACGTTTACATATTTTTTGTCGTTTATGCAAGCAAGGGAAAGGAAGCAATGAGTTGATACAGTTTCAATAGTCGAACATTATTGACTAAATGTGATATACTTCTTAAAACAAACTTGAATCGTGATAGGTTAACTTTTAATATAGATAAGGATCTTTTATCAGCAAGCTATAATTATCTTATGATAAAATAGCTTCCTAAGAGGGCCTTTATAATTAACTGTACTTTAAATGCAAAGATACTTTGATGTCTGTATTTATTCCGAAAAGTATAAAATCATCCACACGTACTTGGTGTCTCAGTAATGTCAATGTCCGCATATTATTGCATGTCGCTTTATTCACAAAGCCGATTACACAATGGAAAGGTTTGCACAGCTTACTACTGGGCGGCGCACTCAGTAACATGTAACCCTATATTATTAGTTCTGCCTCTGTATGCGCTGATATTTTTCGGCGTAGCTGTATTAAAATCGATTTCGACCTACATTTGTAACGAATGAAATTGTTAGATACAAAATCTTCAACTGAAGAAGGAAGCTTGCCATTGGTTGCAGTTAAGAAATTGAAAATGAAGCAATAGTTATTATATCAATACAGCCGTAAATATCAAAATGTTTTAACCATGAAAAGTTATAAATAAATGGAATAAATATATAATAAATATGTCTAATATTTTAATCTGTTTCGTTGAAAATGATATTGACACCTAAAGCATTAACGTCAATATTTTTTTGTTTATAGCCTAGACTGTTATAGGTTACTATGTGCGTTCAATATCTGCCAATGTCCGAAAACTGTACCTATAATTTTGCACTTTCTACGCCGGTCATCTTTTGTGGAGATATTTCCTGTTTCTCTACAAATGTTTTTTTATTGGATTAATTGATGTCTTGCTGCATTGTGTTTCTTGTCTGTTTTCATTTCTCTTAGATTCTATATAACGCAGCTTTGTCGCTTGTTTGTGTGATTTTCGTGCTATGTTATTTAAAGAAAATGTCAAGAAATGTCTGTGTTGGCGATACAAGTTACAAGTCACGCAAAACAGAATTTTTTGTTGAATTAAATTACTCTATTTTCTGAGAACTTCTGTTATTGAATAAAAGACAAACTTATTTCATTTTCTACTTCAAATACCATGTGTCTTGTATATTACAGCGCCACTTTTCCCAAGCTGTACATAATAACATCAACAAATTCCTATTTTGATATCCATTTAAATACTAAACATAATGCTTTAATTTAGAAAAAAAGGCACCATGCATCAGTAACTTTTAAAAGACATGGAATAATTATTATGTTTTCCTTTTTTCTGTTATGATTCATTTCTGTTTTACCCTTTTTTTCGTCGTGAACTTTATTTTTCTCACAAAAAAGTTATTTCAATAGGTTGGCCACCGCTTTTAGAGTATGTATTATATACATTGTATTTTAACTTTGAAAGCAACAATTTTTAATTGCAGTTAGCATGAGCCAGAAAGCAATAAATGATTCTTTAAACCTAGCTAATGCATAGCATAAAATACTTGGTAAATTAAATTCATTAAGAATAATTGAGGTGCTGTCATTGATTGAAAAATACAGGAAATGAACCAATTAAAGAACACATTTGACATAAAAACGTTTACAGACTTGCAAACGTTACATTGTTGATGTGTAGTTTTGTATGCTAATTTTCGGTATTACAAAGTTATTACTAATTGTATCTATTCAACTAGAATTTGTTTTTAACTTGTATGTAGTGCACTCTTTGGCTATGAGCACTGAATCATTGTAGAAAACTGTACAGCTCTATTTGTAGACATTGCTACAGAACAATTCATATTATTTGACTGTCTTGATTCAGCTTAATTTTTCATATTATTTAATGGTTAAATGCAGTGAATGCATAAATCATCCGAAACCAGCTAAATATCTCATTATAACAAGCTTATGCATAATAACCTATCAGGCCATGCTGTCTTCTTGATGTATTTATGCATCGATCGTTTTTAATGATAACGTTTAGTTTGTTTGGTCACATGGTTCAGAATGGTTTGAAAGCAAATTCACCTATATTGTGTATCTAGTTAAAAAAATATGCCTCTTTTACCTTCATTCACATGGTGAATATTATCAATGCCATACTTCAGCTGGGGCCGCCAAATGATACTTAAAGTTGAAGCGATCAATAGTTACTGAATTTGTTAGTTGCAAAAAAAAGAAAAAAAAGAAGAAAAACGATATTTAAAATCGATAATTGAAAACTAGATGAGTCAGTTTCTGTACTACCTTAAAATGGAGAAAATAATAATATATTTGCATTACTATTAAGTGCATAATATTCCCTACCATAAAAATATTTTGTAACAATTCATTCCTGACTCAAAATTTTAGAGAAATGCTTGTTTATTGTCGCTTCAGAGAAATGTTTTATCATCAGACATCTTATCTAGTGCCACCGTGCACCAACTCCAGTTAAATAACAATTTTTAAATGCATTTTGTTAGATTTTAGTATTCAGTTATATAGGTCAATTACAAATACTTTTACAATAAGTGTTTAAAGAACCGTTTAACGTTTCATTCGTAAGTTCAAGAAGTATTATTCAAATTGATCTTTATCTAAATATAATTCGAAGGGAACAAGGATTTTCCACCTTGTTCGAAGACAATAATTTTTTGTGTGTTTTCTTTCCTAAATCTGATAGGATTCACATGACAAGAATTTTAAAGATTTGAGACTGACAGGACTCAAACAAGGGTACTCCAGTCCTTGAGTCAGTGATGTTAACTTCTTGTCTATTCAACTGGTTACAGTAAACAATTATTTTTAATAGATGATATGTAAACATTTGGATTCAAATTCCTATGGGAATGACGACGGAAATAGCAGTTATGCACGAAAAGCTTACGAAAGAAAATATATTAAAAACTAATTTATCCGAGTTTAGTTTTGTTTGTTAACTGCTCTACAAAGAGCTATAAGACGTATTTGTCCGAGTACACTTGTACTTTGTTTCTCGTTCTGGCTTGGGTCTTAAGTATTATCTGTCTTAATATGTTTGTGTCTGTTAATTGCTATGTGAAGAGCCATGAGCCTTATCTATCCAAATTTATTTGATAAGAATGGTTTGGAGCAGTTAGCAGAAATAGTATCCTGGATGAATACTCACAAATTAAAAGATCCTTTATATGAAAAATACTTAGATTTAGTACCTTGTAATTTAAGGATCTTTATCACCAAGTATTTCTGCTCACTCTCTTCGCATCTATACCGGAAGATTTGATGATAACAGAATACCTAGACATGAACGAATTTGTTTTAATTGTACCATACATGACATTGAAGATATTTACCACTTTGTATTTATATGTCCTTGTTACAGAAATCTTAGGGTAAAATATGTCAATGATAATATCTATACAAGACCATCTGTATTCAAATTTTATAAATTGTTAAATATCCATGACAAAAAAGAACTGTGTAATCTAGCAATATTCTTAAAAGTTATAGAAGTATTATTAGTATGGTTGTACAATAACGTTCCATTCAAATTGTATTCTATGAAGTTCGATTCTCTATTTTATTAATTATGATAAGTTATATTGTAACTATACTTTCACTCTCTAGTTGTATATATCTCTATTGCTATGCCAAAACAGTATTTCTTTGAAACACCATAATCATGTGCAGAATATTTAGTTGTTGTATATGTGTTGTAGATGATGTACCATGTACAAGTCTGAATAAAGATATGTTCTGTTCTGTTCTTTATTTGACAATTCTTTGGATCAGTAACCAACATAAAAAACAAACACCAGGAGCATCATTTGGTTTAAACATATTTATTCAACATAACATTTAACATGTGAACAATATTTACAAAATACATTTTGGGATTGGGCAGGGGCATCATTTAACATCCACATCTTAGTATAATATGACAAAATAATAAATCATGTTTATTTTATCAGATATCATTTTTGATAATTTTTGTCTGAATTTTCATGAAGGTGTCCTAAATGTCGAGAATAGAATTTATCATTCAAGTTCTAAATCTAGTAATGTAATGTTTTACATACATTTTGTATCAGTACTTCTACATTTTAATAACTGAAATTTTCAGATTACATGTTTAATATAAAAAATCTATCTATATAAGGCTTAAAGTAATACAGGGTGTTCAAAAGTGTGACTGTTTGATCCTGGTATTCCATAAGAAGTACAGATTTCTTCACTTTTTATTCTTGTGATTTTTATGTAGCATCTAGATAGCTGTATCATTCACTGGGGACTGCTGAAAACCCGGGGGTTCTAAAAGGGTTCTTCCAGAATTAAATGACACGATCGTGCGACCGGAATGTAGTCCAAAGGAGTGTCTTTTCAGCGATTCTAAATACTTTTATTGGATGTGTTAACAAAAATATAAGAATCTGGCGTATATTCTTTCGTGGGAGGTACAGTATGAGGTATGTCTTTTTTTCTTTTTAAAGAAGAAAATTACATGAATGGGTCTTGGTGAATAAAATTTGTGGTATGCTTATAAGAAATGCAGAAATGGATAGTTTTTAATATTTAAGAGAAATTTTTCGGAGTTTTCTGTGTTTGTTTTTTTTTTGTAATTTTATAAGAAAATTTTCAGAGTTTTCTGTCTTCATTTTTAGTTTTCCATTTTTGGAAGAAAACAACAATCATTTTGTTGATTTTGCCAATTTTCGCAAATATAAAGAAATGTCAAAAAGAAATGTCAACTTGATATGCCCATATAAAGGTGCTTCAGTGAGATACAACAGAATTGTTTAAAACTCTGCAGTTTTTTTCAACATACCGGCATTTTTAATAGTATTGTTTGTTTAATTACTAGCTTGCTGTATATGTTTGTATATATACATCGCAGATTGTGTTGGTCACTGAACTGATTACGCTTTTTTAACCATACCTTGCACAGAAAACATTTATTTCTGAATTATTACTTTACCAAAGAATAAGATATTTGCTTGGTTTTTGGTTTAAGAGAAAACTAACGGGAGCAATTTTTTTTTAATTATGTGTGTATTCATTTTCTTGTACTTAAGCATTCATTCACGATATGTTCAAACCTAATTGTTTTTATTAATTTGTCATTCAGTATTCGTCTTCAGTAAAGAAAACCCCCTCTTGCTTGGTTTTAGATTTTGTTTTATTTTATTCAGATTTATAGTCTGTGCTTCTGATTTCTAAAGCAAAATGAAATAACAGTTCTGTGAGAAGAAATGGTAATGCTTTGTCTGTTAATCCCACTTTTGTCAGTACTTCAAAAATATTACAAGCACTTAAGTGGCGCAGACGCGCAAACCCAGCGCAACTTTAATAAATAACGAGTCGTTACAAAGCCCCTTAAAAGGTCAGAATAGAGCTTCCCTGCCATTTTCGCTCATGTGAACGTAACAGAAAGTTCTAGATATTCTGGTTTATTCAGCAGCAAAAACTCAATTAGGAATTTAAAATACCAAGTCTCATGACTTCCTGGTCTGTTTAAAGGACAACTCTTAAAATGTCTCGACTGCACGCAAACTGCAAAAATGGTTCTCTGTAATAATTGTCTCCGAACCAAAAATGAATTTAAATGTACCACAATATTGCCTGACCTAATGCTATGAATTAAGATTTGCTGGCCCGTTTGTTTATGTTTCAAAAGTTGACTGACTTTACCTGTAGGAAATCCGTTACAAAAAACGTATTACTTTATCTCGTGAGACGGTAAAACACACAGCTGAAACAGGAAGACAAAAATCGACAACAGGAAATACATAACATGGACAGTCTGAAACTATAAAGATGTTTGCCATTGGAATGACATTTTATATAGGCGACAATCTATTAAACGACTTACAAATGAATATATATTTATTACTGACTTCATGTAAAAAATGTGAAAAGGGCGTATCAGGGAAAATCAAAGTAAAAAATGACAGTCTCCCTACACAGTCAAAAAGTAGAGGAAAAGATAGTATAAATTTATTTATAGATCAACAGAAAAAAAGGTGACAGCACAAACAATTAACGAAAATGAGAACCCGAATGGTTACCGCCTTGGAACGGTCAGTGGCAGAAGGTATATTCGACAATTTTAAGAAAAGCAGGCGTATAAAGGTGTACATAGTAAATATTGTCGCCTGTTTTCCAACAAGATGAATCGAAATTGACTTCTAAGATCTCAAAATGCAAAAATATGTTTTAAATGGAGAAATAAGCATTTTGACAGAAACATTCTATATACATCAACTCGAATAATTGAAAAACGAATTACTGTCATTTTTTTACATTTCAATTAGCCATATGACAAGGTTGTGATTATTTCTACCAATTATATCTGCCAAAAGCTTAATGGTTATCAGTTTAAGTGCATTTATGTTTGTTATCCTCTCTGTGAAGAGTTATAGCACTTATCTGTCCAACTATATTTGCGTTTATTTTTTGCTTTGCCAAAAGCTGAAATACTTATCTGTCTCAGTGTATTTTATCTGTTCTTTTAACCCATTTATGTCCAATGGATTATTCCATGATTGTCCGTTGAACGAGTCCATTTTCAATTCAAAGGGTTTTCTTTTGATATAAATTTTCAATTTTATTCTACTTAGGAAAGAAAGTCCTTTGTGAAAATAGTGTAGACCATGATCAGACATCGTATAATGCAGAGTCTGATCTGGATCTGTACTGTTTGCCTGTGTCCATTTATGTAGAAGCCTTGGTACTTTGGTACTTTGGTACTCTGTTCAATTATATGCGCCTTTGATCAAATTTGCAAAGCGCCATAAAAAGTATTTGTCATAGCATATGTATCTTGCAATTGTTTCAAAACTTATTCGTCCGAAAATATTAGCGTTTGTTATCCGCTCTGCAGAGTCGTGAGACTTTTCTGTCAGAGTGTATAATCTTTGCTAAGATTGATTTTGACTTACCTGACCGAGGTATAAGAAAGAGAGAATTTTTGATAATTATATGTTATCAAAAAGGATCAAGCACCTCGTATATCAAAATGCAACGACATTTTAACCTATCTGTTGCTTATGCTGACATACATTAAACCTTCTGATTGTCAAGTCTAAACTGTGAAATCCTTTCTTCAAGGGTGGTCATGTATAGCTACAAATTAGAATACTAATACTAGAAGGTTATTTGTAGTATATATTGCAAAAACGGATATGAACACAAACCTGAACGGTGTGTAATACAACGCTGTAATAAAACAAAAAATCATGCAAATCCATCAAACAGTATTAAACAGTTAGTAGAACAGTTAAGAGTACTTGAATATGCACTGAAAGAAATGCCCTTTTATTTGGCTTATGGAAATCTCTCTTGATGTGCTGTACTTAATGGTTAAAATCAATAAAGAAATGAAAATATCGTCCAAGGTATATGGCTGCCTGTTCTGGCTAAAGGAACTTTAATGTCTGCATACATACAAACATGGTTGTGTTTACTTTTACCTTGTAGAGATTTTCAATCACAAAATAAAATTCAATTATGCTTGATCTTATGCAATAAATCACGACTTTTATATGTGTTTGTGAATGAAAGGGTCAATGACTTCAGGTCAACGGAATCAGTAAAAGGAACTGATTACATTTTCTTTGGGGGTTGGTAGGTTGATAAACACAGACATAAAACAGGGAAAATATTTTCTAAAATGAAAATCAACTACAGAAAAATCATGATAGTGACTGTCTGAAACTATAAAGATATTTACCGTTGAAAATAATATTTTTAGAGACGACTTTCTAGATAAAAAGTCCTTTATAAAAGAAGATTATTTATTGATGACATTTGTAATGATTTAAACAAGAAGGGATTCCAAAGCAAAATACGAGCTTACTGCTTTATAATAAGAACATTGCAGAATTACAAATGCTTGTGAGTGTAAAGGGACATAACCTAGAATAAACCGATGGTATGCTCCATATTAGCTTTTTGATTGACGAAGTACAGAAATTCGTTTCCTTAGGGCGTAAAAGTACAAATGAAGTGTTACTTTGTAATAAATCGCTATTCTTCCAAATATTTTATAACTACTCTATATGCATATAGTTAACCTGTTGTACTTAGAATGTTTGAATGACATTGTGACAATGGGTAAATAATTATTCAATGTCATTCGCGTTTATATGATTTCGAACAAAATAAAATGTTTTAAATTTAGGGCCTGCCTCCTTAAGGAGCTTATCTTACCACCAAGAATGTTCTTATTGCATGAATTTATCTAATGAATTTACTAAACGGTTGTGATCGCTTGAAATAACATCGTTCGATTTTTGTGTGCATTCAAAAACAAGTCTGTATACCTAATAAACTATTAATAGACGTATATATGAAAAGGGTATGTTCATGTTGATGTTGGTAGAATTACAACTACAAAATTTTAAAATATAAATATAAAACCGTTTTTTCCATAATTTGGGATGCCACGCAATCAACAGCTATCTAAATTAAAAAAATCATTTTTCTCGCGATTATTGTTTTTAATTTCAAAATTATATAATTCAAATTGTGGAAAAGGTCTTTTTTCTCCTTGTTGATAACAGTACTTGTTCATGATGCATATAGCACAAGTTCTGATTCAAAACAGGTTTGCTAAAAGTAACGTTTATCGCTCTCGACAAGAAATGGTCGAAGCTGAGAATTCAAAGCGAGCCAAAGGGTAAGAAAATTATTAGTCTGTTTCCTTTTTTTTAAGATAAGCAATTCTGTTAGGGTGGAAGTTTTTCAACAAATTATGAACGTCTTCACATTTCAACATTTCTCCACTTGTTAAGAATACTCATATATATATAATCAATGTTACATTTACTGCTTTCTTTGTAAAGTATTCCAATCTTGTTTCCCATTAATTAAAGATATACCATGCCCATCTTTGCATAAAATACTTTTTTACATAGAAAAGGTGTAGTAGTTATTTGTATCTGAAACTTGAGCATAATATATCTTTAAGGAGAAGCACAATTTTACAATAATGTTATAAAAAGGGGCGACATACCTTGAATGATAGATTTTGGCTCGCACCTGACGCAAAATCCGTAATTTTACACAACAATTGTTGAACTTTCGTTTATGCCATAAAAGTAAACACAAACTAAATTAAGACAATAAATAAAAAAATATGTATGAATTCATTAATTAGATCAAATTGCAGAAATGTTTAATATAACAGTTGTATTTTTCTGTATTCAGAGGAATAAAGAAAATATGGAACAAATGTTTACTTTGAGTAGGGTTCTAAACTTTCATTTGTCTAGGTATTAAACAATTACTATTTGTGGTGTGTCCATTATGGAAGAGTTAATATATTCAAGCAAAATTAAGTCCAGTTAAAGCAATTTATTCTTTAACATCTTTTGACAGGAAAATTACACTGAAATAGATTTATTTTCTTCTCAGCAGAAAGTTTAAAAGCCACTTATTGCCAGACAGAGGTCTTGTCATAGCTTATCTTTAATTATCTGGACGGTTGGCTTCTAGAAAGTCAGCATGTCCTTATGTAAGTTGACAGAACTTCTTCTGCTGCTAACTAATGAATATTGAACAATGATTCTAATTTTGTCTATTGTGTTGATGCTGTTCTGATGTCGTGACGTTTAATGATTTTATCTATGTTTTATGTCTCTGATATGTCTCGAGAAATGCCTAACTATACGCTCCCTTGAAAGATATTTTTTCCATGAACAAAAACACTGACTCTGCAAACACGAAACCTCACAATTATATACTGAGTGGGCTCTTTGTATAGCAAGTCGGGGTTATTATTTGATAAACTATTATTAAAGAAAACAGAAATGTTTAACTGAAGAAATATGTTATTCTATTTATGGTAAACTTCAACAGAGAGGTAAAATTCAAAACTTCGACCGATGGCTATCTGTGTCTTGTTTTATAAATTAATAGACTCTAGTTATCTCTTAATAAAGTTATTTTTTAAGAAAGAAATCATGTATTTGTTGCCTTTTCCTCGAAAAGTTGTTTAAAATTTCAACTGAGAAAAAAGTTAATCATTCTGCAATACATTAAATATAAAAATGACTGATCCAGTCAAATAGTAAGTTTACAACTACACTGAAAGATATATTATCATAATATTTGTCAGTCTGAGAAGTAAAAGAAGCCTTTGTTTCTTCTAAAATACACGAATTCTAAAGATTCGATGTTTATAGAATTTTACTTGACTGCCATGCACTTTTGTCATTTTTGACCACTAATATATTTTTAAGTAGAAATGTAGACGTCAGAACAACAAATCAAAGTAGATGAGTAATATCAATGTTTGTTACGTTAAAATGTAATTATGCTTTTAACGTTCTGAGACTCTAACTTCCGGTGTTCTAGATGCCTCACAGCTTCTCTGTCAATTTAAGTACGTGTTGCTTATGTACTTGTTCTTCTTTTAAAAGCTATGAAGCAACTGGGTGTCAAGGTTCCATTACGACGTCTTTCGCTTAAAAAGGATTGTGTAATTAATCTTTTTGTCAATACTGTCTCTAATGCTCTGTCATTTTTTTTCAATCCTAGTGCAATTAGGGAAGTGAGTTTATTCCAATGGCGTATCCTAACAACCGTTATTAAATTCATCTGTACTTTATTACAGTTAAAACTTTCCTTTGTAATTTTACTTTATTATCATCTCTCAAATTACGAAAATAATATAAAAAATCTGCTCATATTTCAAGCGCAACGATTAAATATATTTGCACTTAAGTTTCCTTTTTTTCTGGGTCAAAGTAATTATTTGGTTTCTTTGTTATCTTCTTGTTTTGTGACAATACAGAGGCTCTTAAGCATTCATTTTTGTTTAAGCAGGACATAAGTATGAAAAGGTCGGAATGGAATGCATATTGTTTCTGTATTTGAAAGAACTTTCTCCATTTTGAATTGCACTAACCATAATTTCACTCTTAGTATATAAATGTGTCGATTTAATAATGTTTATTGATTCGAAAAGTATTTATATGAGCTATTTTTGTGTGGATTTAAGATGCTACATTAACTTAAGTTATTGAATAAAAGTTTAAGAAGCAAGTCAGAACATTACAAATGGCGTAGATTTTAGCTGTATGGCGTAACACCAGTTTACATGTCTAATAATGAATATTTCTAGAAAGGTTAAATATCTTGCACAGCATTTGAACTTGTGTCAAAGGCAATCTTTAACCAATATTTTTGAGATTTTACAAGAAAACATCCTAAGTTGTTGTATTATTGAATGATATTGTTCTGAACTAATTAATTAAGACTTATTGTCATTTTACTAAACCTTATGGAAAGAAAACGTTAAACAGAATAAAACTTTCGAACTTTAATTGCCAAACATGCAAAATTGACATTTGTAATATTTTTACAAAAAAGCTAAAGTCATACATTTAGGTAAGCCGTGTTTGGTCGCCTCCGATCGATTTCGATTACACGACATTTTTAGCCTGTTTTGTCTTCTTGTCAACACAGAGTTCAACTCGTTATATTTCAACACGACATATGAATATTGCAAAAATAAACTTTTTCCAGCATTAATTAACATGACTTTATTAAAACAGCGGCACAGGAGATAGTTTTATTTATTACCTATTACATAAGGAACGTACATTAAGTGCAAACCGTTGTGAGGTTATGCAGAAAATATCAGGAATGGCTATTCCTTTGGCAACCATGGTGTACAGCTATGTCAGACTTTTCTTGATTGCTGATTGATTCATTTCTTCAAGCTGCTTGCCATAATAACAGAGTACATAATGTAACTCTAATTACATAGTATTCATAATGGCGCTAGTGATGTATTATTTTTAATTTGTGTTACTGAGGTATAGTCTGTCAATATAATGTACATTTACAAAATATCTCAGTTATGTAAGAAGTTAATTTTGGAATTGTTTACAGATGTTTAAAACTGTGAACGTTAAAATATCAAAATAACCCTGATAAACATGTCATAATGATTTTAAGTTTTTTGTTCGGTAACGTGCTGAATAACCCATACAAAGTCCGGCATCATCTTTATTTACACCACAATTAAAGACAACACAATAACCAAATGATTGAAAGTCAGAATTGTGAAGTATTTTCACACGAGCTGTTTAATAACTTGATTGCATTTACAATTTGAAATACATCAGAAGGTTAATATTCGATAATCGACCAAATCCCAAAAACAAAACAACTCGCAGGCAGCATTCAAAATACGCTTTTTAATTATATATTTGTTCCACTTTTATAAGCCTCGCCAGTTTTTGCTGACTATCTAGGCTGTCTTAAATTAAAACGAGGTGAGATATGCGTGACATGTTAGTTGAGTCATCGTCTGTGATTATAAATTCTGTTCCCGAACAAAATTGCTCAATAATTAGTCATTAGGGACGTTGTATTCGAGAATAAGCTTTAACTTATAACTACAGTTTTTTTATATTTTTTCACCATTCACTACAAAAGCTCATTATTTCAGTTGAGTTACACTGGTCGGATTAAAAGAATATAAGCAAATAATCATAAGCGCTCCAAAATGGTCAAACAACGTTTTCACGCGTAGTATATGATTTTTGACCACAAATATTCAGTCTGGTCTATTCTATTCTAGAATACCACAATTTTGGTTCAAGAATGCCAACATTTTGGTTCTAGAATGCCAACATTTTGGTTTGATTGTTAAGTTGATACTATTAAAGCATTAATATATAGCGTCCCCAAAAATAGACATAGGCAAACAGTGCAGACCCAGATCAGACGCCGCAATACGCGACGTCTAATGAGGGTCTACACTGTTTGCATAAAGGACTTACTTTCCTAAATAGAATGAAATTGAAAATTTATATTTTATATCTTTAATTGAAAATGGCCTTGTCCAACTTAGAAGGATGGCACAATTCATTAGGCATAAATGGGTTAATTAAATTAAAGCAAAGGTTTTGAAAATATCAACAACTATAAATGTTTCGCCTTAAGCAAGTTCCATTTATTAGTTTCATCGGATACTAAGCCAAGTTCTCCTGTGCTGTGTATTAAACATAACCAATATACCTTGATCACTTAATTAGAATAAATCATTTTTTATTAACCATTGTATCATCAAATGCATTCCAGTGAATGGCATATGTTAACAGCTTTTGTAGAAAGGAATCGCTTTAGGCTAGAATATGCCAAAATGGGACTGGTTTGTGCTGTATTTTTGCTAATAAGATTAACGTTACATAAAATGTTAATTCGTAGTTAAACTATATACTAACTGGAATACATTTATAGTTCTTATACGAAAGCACTTTCAGAATTGTGTTAATACTTGGTATCAGGCAAAATTGTTTTATTACATACTTTTTTAAATGAACATGTTTATTTATGAATAATTCCAGTTTAGTGTAATAAATATGAAAATACAAACTGTTATTGGCAATAAAACGTGGTGTCTAAAATTCAAATGCGAGCGTATAACCTCGAGGTTTCAGCTTATTATATTTGAAATCCTGTTAACATTGTTATAATAATTATTTAAGCGACCTTATATTAAAAACTTGAGACAAAATATCGAAAAACAAATATCTTTAAATTCGACCGTTGTAGAGCAGATGGATGGAAATCTTTGGATATACATAAATATTGATATTATAGTGAGCCAAACTATTTTGTACATTTAGCTTATATTTGGTCTGATACCTTACGTTTTAAAGTTCCTCTCAGGGCATAAATCAAACAAATATATTGTAAAGAAGAGTATTTCTATAATAACTCAAAAATTGTTCTAGAGCAATGTGAGTTTTGCACGAGATCGTTTCCGAAATCTTCATACTGTTTTCATTCTTCGTCCACCAATCATAATTTCAGTAACGATTACCTATTTGGGTAATTTTATCAATACACATAAACAATAGATTGTTACATCTCCTAACGGTTATCAAGTTTGAACTAGACTCATCCTTTCATTCTGAAGGGTTTTAATTGCTACCTTGTATGTAATCCGATGCGACAGTCTGTTTTTATCCTCGACATATTTTATATCCATTGGTTTCATCGTTCATCAGCAATAGTTTGTCAAAGACCCTGTTATCTGTCAACTTCTAAACTTTTATGTATCCCTTTTGTGTTTTTATTTTAGTGTATTGCTTAAAATACAATTTTCTCAACTTCTATAGTGAGTGTCTCTCTGTAAATACAAATTCCTTTTAAATGAACATTTTTCCAAAATGTAAGCTTTAAATTCCTTTAAAATGATAGTTTTTTGGCGGTATCATTTCTTTGAAGTTTCTTCTGAGTTATAGCCTTCTTTGACCTTTTCCAGCATGTACACAAACACGTGACTCCATGTGTTTGCTACTTCCTGTGTAAACTCATCCTGCATACATTGTTCCCATCTCCACATTAGTGCTTTGTAAAATGTTTCAAAGTATTCTTGTCTAAATCCTGAATAGCGTTTATGTTGTTGTCCTAGAGTAAAAAGGACTTCGTCGAGTTTTTCTTTTGTGTAATCACTGTCTTTCAATCTCTCGACGGCCACCCCAATAGTACTCATAAATCGGGTTCCATGACCCCTGATAATAACATTGCGTGCTAATTCAGAATGACGAACATCTTCTACATGAAAAAGCTTCTTCGCTTCTGGAGATAGTTCAAATATTTTGAGAAAAACCTGAAGGCCATTTCGAGACATATCCCTTGAAATGTAATGCCATGTCGATTTTACAGTAGCTAGTTCTTGTGGCGTTAAATCCGTCTGTGGAGAAAATGTCACTTGTGCAGTTTTAAAAGAAGAACTGATGGTTTTGAATGATGTGGATGACGAACTGGGTTCTGTCACAGAATTTGTACAACCCATTCTAATCTTTTCTAAACATTTTATTCCTTAAACCTGTCTTTTAAAGGACGAAAATACACACACGAAATGTTTTTCTATCTTTAATAAAATGTCAAGCTTTTGTGCTATTCCAAAAGTAAAAACATGTTAGTCTTAGACTTTCCCATCATTATCCCTAATCATTTCCCACTTCTTCACTATCAGGCGTCTTCTCGTATTCTGAAAGATTCTTAGCTATGTCAGTACGGAGTTAAAACTTCCTAAGATAACATTAAAGATGTAATTATCAAAGTTCTAGTCTCTTTTTAATGTAGTGTCATATTGACTGAAACAATGGCATAAAAATTCCAGTACAGTCCATTAAATGAATCAGTTTTTCCGCTACTTATCGCTTTTTTTCTCACACATATTAACTCTAGGTAATCCGTTATTGGCTTCTTATTACCTTTGATGAACGTCATTCGGATGCTAAATGGCAGACGCTTCCATGAAAGAGGTTTACTAAGTCACGTAGACTTTGTGAACTGATAGTTTCTATACAGAATCCTACTGAACTGAATACCTTTGTTTTTGTTTCAAATAAAAGTAAAATCATTCAGTCCATTAAGCTAGGTAAAATATTATAAATATTAAATATTCAGTAAGTCTGTAATCGTGGAACATGTCTTTTTGAAATAAGTGCATAAAACTACAGAATGATAATGCAGTATATTTAAATTTCGCTTTTTTGGATTACTTAGCACGGACATGATTTCTGCATTTCTGAATATTTTATTCCGAGCGCAAATGCATGTTCTGACGATAAAGCATCCAGTCGTACTCTTGTAAATAAATCGTCTGAATTTATTTCAACGCCAAATGGTGCCAGATGTCATAAATGTTGCAAACGGCCATTAGATAAAGTCAACGAAGTATTGAGAACATAGTATTCCATAATATTTCTCACCATAAAAGCAAAGCCTTACAACATTGAACTTTTCATCCGTCGATACAGGTGTTTTCTAGAAGCAAAGCTGACTGTGAGAGAACTACAAAAACTTAGAAAATAGAAGAATTTAAATGGCAATCGGTATTTATGTTTTCATGCGTCTTTGGTGTGCTGTCGGTACAAATTCAAGTAATTATCTTACATAGACAGAGCTTCTTTTGTCTTGCAGGTTTCAGCTCTCAACAAGTAGATGTCATTTCAAAATATAAGTGAACAAAAAAGACACAAAAAAAGAAAAATCTATTTTTGCGAATTTCTTACCCAAAGCAGAAAGTCTAGTGTTCTTCTTTAGCCGTTTGTTACATGTTATGAATTTTTTATATATATTTACAGTTTCTATAAAATCGGAACGCAGTGCACTAAAGTTTATAAAGGAGCATTTTAGGACTAATCAGTAAGGCGTCTTTAAGTACAAGCAGCACATTTAATGAAGTGCAGAAACACCGGTTCCAGAAAGGCAATAAGGACATGCTGCATACAAAACGAATATCCGGATAAGCCTAACGCCAACATTAAAGCCTTTATGCTTTTAGTGTCGATTCGAATTTACCGTCTGCTGCTTAAGAGTAAACTTGCGTTCTCATTTTTACGAGGTTTAGCGCCGTCTTTGCTATAAGACTACTTCAAGCCAACAGTAGAGCCATTTTGGAATATCGAAAGTATCAAATTAAACGACCCTACATATACTTTAAGCAGACGTTGGAAAAATGTCACAAATGGAAAGTATGAAATATTGTTAAAGGTAAAAATGTCTGTGTAGACGTGTACACAATATAATATAGTGAAATTTGATAGACTCTTAAATTTCAAATTTTAATGAAGTTTTCATTTTAATTCTTATATTTGAAAAACCCTTTGCTTAAACGTTCTGAAAGTAGTATCAAATGAACCTGTTAATCACATCTCATTTCAAGAATAGAAAAAAATATCACAATTGTGTTCGTTCGATACATATTTTTAGATGGTGAAATGAATTCACTGTAACTTAAAATAATTTACTGCCACGATCAGTTGAATCGGAATAGCAATTTCAAAAGTTAATAGACTGATATATTCGATCTGAGATATAGGCACTTCATTCGCATTAACTTACACATTTGTGAAAATCAACAGAAATTAGGTCAGTGGGAAGTTGACTTGGGAGCACCCAGTGATTAGTAGTTTATTAGATACCATTAGTTTAATTATGACTTATTTATCTTAAGTCGACTTGGAAATAAGTTATTGCAGCAAATATTCACTCCACTCAATGACTGTTTCCTGAGTTCAAACCAATACTCCCACCAAATTGTGGAATGTAAAATGTCACTGGAAACTCTCAGCCCTGTTGGGATTCGAAGCATGACCTCCTGATCGGGAGTCTGGCGCTCAACCTTTGCAGTCAATTACCACACATCATATTCTCAAATTTGTTATATCTGTTTAAGCTGTATGCATTAAAGTAGCATTTATCTTAAAAGAAGCTGATATTTCCATTTCTTCTGGGCTTACATGCATGTTGTTTACATGCACCCATTGCATTCCAACTAACATTAAGGCTATTATGGCGTTTTAAATGCTTACAATTCGTATCATTTACTTCTTCATATGAAAACATTTAAATGCTTAATGGATGACGGTGCTTTCTCTTGCTGTTAATACGAATGAAAGTTTCATACTGAAAGATTCGCAGACTTTAACACAATTTATTAGATTTAAAATCTACAGCTGCCTTTAAAGTAAATTTTGTAAACCTCCTAACTGAAGAGACACTTTTTACAGATTTGTTTTCGACTGCAATAATCGTTAACTTTCAACAAAGTCATCTCTTTCTAAAGGTAAATTATAAGGTTTTATGTGACTTTTAGACAGACAAGATTGTAATTACAAGAAGACGTATTAATATCTACGAGACATCACACAGTGTCCACAAACAGCTAGACCCATAAAACCAACACATACAAAAATACGACATATAAATTGGATACTGGACATTGCACTAGGAACAAAATTATTATCTTAATTTACTTAGTTTCTACAGAGAAATACTAACAGAACAACATTAATAGTATAATTAACAATAGGCATGTAACTCCTGGAGAAAAAGATAGGGAACAGTGATGGAAGTGGCGACTGTTCTTCGGTAGACACAGTTTATTGTGTAACTCCTGTAACCCGTTCGTTTTAGTAAGCCGATTGTTTGGGCTAGATACAGACAAATATTTCCATTCATTCGACAGGCATGCAAAGGTAACAAAATATTCAGGAATTAAAATTGAATGCGAACAATTATTTATCACTACAGGTATAAGAAAGTTTTCAATGAATGCTGTGTGCCTTTTGCACGTTGCATTGAATTTTCGTCTGATCTGTTATGAGTATTTGCAGATTCTGAATAAAAAATCAGTTGAACACAACTGAGCTTTTTAGACAGTAATATAACTTACACCATTTCTATGCTCGTGAATTTTGTTTACGTAGTTCATTTTCAGTCAAACAGCATATAAAAGAACGTTCTTTAGACAATTTGAATGGTTGATCAGAATGTTACAGGGATATTAATTGTTCAATTATATCTTATCCTCATTTTTTTGCAGTCCAGGTCATAGATTCATAGTTTTAATGACCTGTCAAGATTTATAGCAGCAATAAAATCAGTTGATAAAAATTTTGCTAAGAAAAAAAATGTCTGAAATTAAACCCTTAAATTAAAACTAGTTTTCTTTGATTGATATTTTATATACATTATATGATACTGCACGACTAAAGATCAAGACTCAGTGCATATATTTCAGAGTAAAGCAAATAAACTTTTAATTCTTATGCAGGTATTCAGAATTCTTTAGAATATGACCTTATACACTAGTTAGTTCATTTATTTAGCACGCTTAAGTAGCGAAATTTACAAAAGTCATTAAATTCATGTGAATTTTAAGTAATGTTTGTTAGACAACAATAGTTCACTGGCAAATTAAAGATTAAAATTAACTGTATTGTTTTCTAAATGCTTTATAATTTTCATTGATTTCTACGTATGCAATAAAAAGTTTAAATTCCAATGAGATACATGCACTCATTCATCTCGCGTGGTAATAAAAATATATTATTCTGCAGGAAGAACCCGTGCATATATCTCAGTACAAAGAAAACAACCTGTATGTGCAGTTTAAAACAGCAGAAAAATTACTTTTAAACAGTATAAATGCACTCTGGAATATAAGAATTAGCACGCCGCGGGCAAAACAAATCTAATTCACGTCAAAAAAGCAAGCACTGAAGAGCACTTAATAAAGATTTCTTTTCACATTAATGAACAGTTGCCAGTATGATACCACATGCACGTGCATATTACGCTTTTTATCGTAATAATATATCGAAAGAAAGAAGCCTACTGTCGTTCATGAAATAATAACAGTTAAACATTACCGTTCTTAACAATAAAGTTAATAAATTATCAACAAGATATTTTTGAAATTTATTTGTATTTTACTCAACATTTACGTCATAGGGTAATATTTGCATTTAGAGTTCAGGATTAAGTGGTTACGTCTTTATGACAGTTTATTTTCATGATGGTCCCCGTTTCAGCGTTTAAAGCGGGACATGTGGTATTTACAGGAAATACAAATTAATGTTATTGTTGCTTTTTATCGTAACGGACTGAATGTCATTGATTTACAAATGATTTATATATATCGAAAGTTCAGTTCATCTCGGAACTGTCGGTCAGGCAGGAATATTGAAAAACTGACAGATGTAGTCAATCTTTTTGGCCATTATGACGACTGGATTAATTGAAAACGAGTCCTTACAAGTATAATCATGGCGGACAATCAAAACAAGGCAAAACAGAATAACAGTAAAAAAGTTGTAATTACAAGAGTTGTAGATGTATCGTCCGTTATGCTGAATTTAGGCGTTAAACTTCTGACATTCCGTTACTCGATGAAACGTGGAAAAATACTATGATTTTTTTTGTCATTAAAATATGAATTTAGGCAATATCTCCTATATGAGCTAGGCCTAAAATAAAATATTGTTTGTTTTCCCTCCCGCTACCTACCCACAAAAATCATAGCTACCCAAAAATTATGTTGGAAAAACATTTTTTTTATTGCACATGGAATAAAAAATATGTCAATGAGAATCACATCTTTATATTTGTCTCATATTTTTGCACTACAAATATACAAATTGGGATGTATATATTGAATAAAACTTTGAAACTTTGTTTCTAAACAGATGCTAAGCATTCACAATTTCTGTTTCTTTGAAATCCATATAATTCAGATATATAAATTATACAATCAATAAAAAATATTTTAGATTAAAAAAGAAGTATTTTACCTACCTATCTACCCTACCCAAACTGGCATGGGTCAATATTTTATCTGAGGCCCTATGCAGGTATATTCAAAAAACATTTGTGAAAGTACAATAACATTTCTCGGACGGAAAGTAGTGACGTAGCTTTGCGTGCATCTTCACTCTGTCAATAAAATGCTAAATGTTAAACATTTAAAATCCATTTCCTCTTGTTTCCCAAAGTACAACGGTAATCAACGTTCGAAAACAGATTATTTACTAGATGCTGTTGTACTTAATTTCAGCCAGATCGCGATTCTACCTAAACATCTATTTAAAGAAAAGAAGGGTGTGGTTTTGTAAAGTGATTTGTCCTTACTCAGAAAAACTTGAATATGTACTTTAGATTTAGTAAACATTACTTTAGTACTAACTTTGTTAACTGAAAGAATATCATACAAATACCCGATAAAGTACATCTGGAAAGACTTGCTCTTTCTCAAAATTTAGTATTTTGCAAAAAGGTTAAGTGAAAACAAATAAAAAGGAAAACAATTTCCCACATCTGCTTTTTCTGTTTGCTCTATTTTAGGATGCTTTATAATAAAGGTTCGTGTTTCAACTCAGACTGCAATACTATACTTAGTCAGGGATTGCAATGTTCAAACAAACAAGACATGAGTTGCGTTAAAAAACTTCAGGATGATGTTATGGATCATAATCAGAGTACTGCTCTACTAACGGAAGAGTATTTAAAACTATCCAATGGCTTAGTCTCTTACTTAACATCATATGCAATCCAGTTATAGTATTTAAATGCGGTTGTAAATAAACGTATGAGCTTACGGTCGGTTTAAAGGATTAAAAACACGAAATTGCGTTCATCATATTTTTGATAAAAATTAACGATAAACTAAATTAAAGTCAAAAGCCTTCAGTGTATTTTAAGTCAGAGAGTAATGTATTTCTTATGACATATCTATTGTTAAAAAAATCACAAACTTACATTTTTGTATTGATGATAACGCATGTTAACCTTGTTGACACCTCTTTACAGCTGAGTTAATTGCACTACATCAACCATATCAGTTGCAACTATAACGTAGATTATAATCAAAAGAAATTAGGTCAAAATGGATCTTCAGGAGAAAACACAAGTTCTGCAAAGATGGTTCATTTTTATACTAATGAAGTTACTAATCGCATACCCTACAAAATGACATTCAGTGAAAGACTGCACTTTTGTCATACGTGCTTTGAATTGTAATTTTCAGATCAACTGAACATAAAAAAGGTGAAAAAAGAGGATACTGAGAATTTTACATGAAAAATAAGGAACTATTAAAAAGAACTTCTCACAAGTAAAGCTAACACAGATTACGATATTCTACAATTAGGCTGAAATAATCGAGCAAAAAGTAATCGATTTTATTTTCTAAGAAGAGTATTCGGAAAATACTGAACTGCTGTTTTCTGTTCGTTCAAATGCTTTAAAATTCGCCAGAAGTTTATCTAGTATACATGCAGATTTATATCACAAAAACTGATATAATGACATAATATACAAACAATCCCAATATTGAAATAGTTATTTTGAATCACATTGTTCAATTATCTTTGTATATGAAATATAATGAAACCCTGTCAATACTCATATATACTAAGGATAACAAAAAAGTATATCTTTTAATTCCATTGTGAAACTTTGTATATGTAAGGGCTTAGAATGTGAGGCATGACTACTAAGAGTGATACATTAATATATAAATATGAAAGACTGTTGTAACTGATTGTTAAAAAACAGGCAACTAAAAATACTACAACAAACTGAAACAATATACTTCTTAAAAAGTTATCATACAGAAATTGTCCGGGCTCTAACTTCACCACGGATTGCGGGAAACTCAAATAACTCATCACTTAGCCATAAAGGAGAGATGTCACTGAGCTGAAAATCTTAAAAAGTATTTCAACCTGTTTTACTGGTATTATTGTAAAATCAATCTTTGCATTTCCCCTTTTTGCCTCTTACAAGGCGATATTGTGGGGTATTAATCACATTCTGTGAAAGCTCTAGTGTTCACAGTTGCGTATCAAAGCATCTCTCTGTATAGATGTCGTGCCATTTTTTAATAAGACTGTTACCGATTGTGGATCTACATAATGGGAGACTGCACATTCAATACTGTACTTAATTATTATTATTTTTTTTTTTTGCATTACATGATTCTGCACTTGAAAATTCTCCGTATCCTTCAATTAACCACTGTTAAATTCTTATACACCAGGTTTATGCTGCACTCATAAATTTCAAGGATACGCTGCCTAGAGCTATCTTTCCATTTTTACATTGTTATAAAGCGTCCAAACGTTTCCGACAAATGTCTGAATTCAGGCCCAGAGTATTAGTTATAAATATTCTTTCTCGCAAAACATGTCAATCAATGGTAAATTATTAAAGGCAAGCATTGTAACTTGTAAATACCCGTGAACTAGGGTCGAACTGTATTGTGGGTTATTCAAAATAGAGCGCAGGTGAATAAATGCAAGCAAACAGCAAACAGCAATTAATGAAGATTTCAACTGAACATTCTTATTAATCATGATATGTTATTCTTGAATTTATCACTATAATTATCAGTAGGTTTTGAAATGTTACTCACAGTAATTATTTAGCTACCAATCAACATTTCCAGAGTAATACACCATATTCATTCCCCATTCCTGTCCTGTTGATTTATATTTATTTTCTTTAGTAGAGTCATTGAAGCAAGCAATTTGACCTTTTCCCTCATAGTAACAATTTGTGCGCATTGCACCGACTTCTTCTGAGGAGAGAGCGACTGGCTCCCAATCCGTAGATCGTTTGCTTGAATTCAACCAAGGGGATCTGGAGTCTCCAGTGAGTTTCCGCACTCCAAACTTTCAGATCAAGTACTGGTTTTGAACCCGGGAAGCCGTCATCGTGCGGGATTGATAATAATAAGTTAATTGCAAAAACCCGTTTCCCGACCGATGTACGAGATTTATAATACAATATAATATAAGTATATAAAATATATACTGATGAGTAAACTGGCACGTTCAGCTTTTCTGCACTGCACCAGTAGCAACAACTATTATTAAACAAACTTGATTATGAGGGTAATGTGGACTGAACTGATCGAGAATTACTGACTTTTATGGCAGAGATGGATCATTTAATGCAATTAAAGACAATTATGGAACACTCTAATCTTCTTCATCAATAACATGATCATTGTCTTTTTGTAAAACGAGTCTTGCATTGCAGTTTGTTAATCAACTAGAAATAATATATATCACCAGAAAACCTCTTGCACGTAAATATTACTGCGATTTTCCACAGCCATGCTTGGGTAATTAATAGGTTTATATTAAAGACGATTTTTATAATGAACTATTCGGATAAGGACTGAATACTTCTTAATGCATAAAAGTTTACATTTTTAATACCGCCTGTCGCAACGAGGACTCGAATCAGAATCTTGAGAATAAATTAACAGTTTGCACTTCTTAAGAACACGAAAATTGCAAATTAAATGGTTATTTAAGATAAAGTTTCAAGGTATCAGAGATCCTTTTATATGACAAAACTGAGAGTCAGAGTCTAAATATTTAAGGTTGTTAAATACAATAAACTGGCTATATTATAAAGCGATTTTCGTGTTGCTATGTCCTCAAATTTTGTTAAACATAGAATGTACAGTTGCATATATGTTAAAGCCAGTACGCTGGTCATTCTTCACACCTGGAACGATTGTAGCGGCAAACAGCTTTGCAATATAAAAATGCTAAAACTGTGTTATCCTATCTATTGGCAGAGATTCAAATTGTTATAATTATTTAAACAATCAGGATATTGGTACATCGTGTAAATCTTATTAGCTCACTTGAACCGATAGGCTCATACGTGTTAAAAGTCGTGCGTCAATAGTTGCGAACAAACGACCTCTCGTTTGCTTTTTTCATCCTATGTGTACTAAAATATTCGACTGACGGTACTCTTTAAGAAGACTTCTCCTTAGAATCTTCTAGCCCAATTTGAAATTAATTTGGTTCCTTGGGTGACCCTCTGTATCACTTGTAAATCTAAAAGAAATGTTGCCATAGTAATGTCCATCAGTAAATTTGAAATAATATAGGCATTTTATAAAGTATAATAGTCATGCTATCAATATTTAATTTACACTTCGCATTGCAAAGGATGAGATTTTTCCATTTTAGGCTGATGTTCAATTCATTTCTGAATCAATAGTAAAACAATTGTCCGAGTGCCCGTTTGTCATCGGTCTTCTCTAAGCTTCAGCATATAAACTGAACTTAAGTATAATTTTGCTTGCACGTTTTAATTAAAGGAAATTACCATAATTATGTGTACATACTTTTGGATGTCCGAGTATGCTATAATTTAGTTTAATGTCTTTAATGTTAAGAGCAATGGTAGTCAGCTGAGCGATATATTAAGGATCATCAAGGCCCTCTTGTTTTCAAGTATTCCCAACCGTAATAAATTGTTGACGTTGGACTGGAGTTTGAATATTATTGAATGTTAATCTAGATTTAGGAAGATTGCACGCGAAGTTCAATGCAGTTATTGAATAAACGTCTGCATTACATGATTTTGCATTTGAAATTATTTTTATCATTCATTTAATCATTACGTAGTTCTTATACACTATGTTTATACCGTGTATTTGATAAAACCACTAAAATGTCTTGAATTGCTAGGCATAAAAAGCACTATATTGTATGAAGTTTATGAATAGCAAACAAGAAACAGTACGGCATTTGGGATTATGGTAACGGAGAATGTGTTTTTTTACAAACATCGACTATATCATACAGATATTCATTTAGGTTTTAAAGTGCGTCTACAGCAAGTGTTTTAATAAAACAACAAATGAATGAAATTATCGAATAACCTGTAATTCAGTCAGGATTCTGTGTCTAAACTTCGTGAATGTTTAATATGTTTCAACTTTTTGTCATCCCAACTAACAATGTTGCGTGGCTTTTATGGTTTATATGGATATCTACTAGTACCAACTGAGGTATACAGAACGTTTTCGATCAGTGCAAACCTTGATTAGAATAATCTTTTCAAACGGATCATGACCTGCACATTTCGTTCAAACACAGTATTTCATGAGTGGTAAATAGGTCTATCTTAATTTAAATAATGAAGGGGTTCATGTGGTAGGTAAAAAAGGGTCAGAAAATCTGTTTTACTGAGAACAGAAAAGAAAGAAACTAGGAATTTCTTGATTGATCAGATCATGTAAAAAAAAAAATAGAAAACTGCCAAACTTAACTATGTCACATATAAGATATTCTAGTCAAAAGCAAAATAAAACAAGCGATATGTTCGAATGAACGCCATGCCCCCCCCCCCCCCGGGTGTTGATCTTTAACCCCGTGACCTCTAAGTGGGTCTGGCGGGTAGAGCTATCCAGGTTCATGTACATGTGAAGTTTGGAGACTGTAGGTGGAAGGACTTCCATGTTATGATCAAGGTTAAAGTTTTGTGACAAACACACAGCCAGACCAACAAACAAACAGAGATACCAAACACAATATGCCTGGTTTGATAAAGTGTATGTCATTTATTAAGATGTGTCTTTTTCTCGTATGCATAAATGCACTGTTTAATAAATTTATTGTAAAAAAAAACTGGATCAAAGTACTTGTATGACTGATGTTTTATCTTATTCAACCTTTCATTGCCATTCAAGAGAATCTATGCAGAACAGACCATGCTAAAAATGTTTGCATGTCAGCATAAACATTTGATACAAATTAAGTGGCTAATTTAGACACATGATCTTCGGTAAGACAATCGGCTACCTGTCTAGAAAATCTTCTTATGCTTGCAAAATTATTAAAACGTGATACAAAGTCATTCATTTTGACAGAATGATGTAGTGTTAATCGAGTGTCAATAACAGAAATTGTTGTTTTTTTCTCAATATTATGAGAGGATTAAATTTAGAACGTTTCATACAAAATCGTTTTTCATTAAGATAATAACAGTAGTTGTTCTTGCAAATACAATGATAAACGCAGACTTCGTTTAAGATCTTGAAAATCTAGTGACTTTTGGCCCAACTAATTATTTTATTTTTCGAATTCACTTTTCTTTTAAACTGGCTTTAAGAATATGTAAACAATCCTAATCAATTAAAACAGTTGTGCAAAAATTACAAAGAAAATGCTAGACTTAAATACAACTGTGCTCTGCAGGCTGCAGTTAATTTGAAATTTTCTGAAACATACTTTTGTGCAACAGTCATATAACACACTATCAGAGTGGCATGCTTAATACAACGTTTAGCTCGAAATTCTAAATATCTGAAATCTATATCTAGCCAAAGATCTTTTTACCCACTAAAGTTCTAGAAACTTAACATCTGGCTGTGGTGTCTACAATGTATAACACGACCCTTCCTACTTTGCAAAAAAGGTCTAGTGGCAACACAAAGTTAACATAATGAGAGTTAGTTTAATGTACCAATTGAGTTCAGATTAAGTCAGATGTATCAAATAGGGTTAAACAGCTTCAAAACATAATTATGAATACCCATACAATCCAATATTTACAAACAGATTTATAAATAGAATTAGGAAGACTATCATAAAGTGAAGTCGAACTAATGAGATAGACCATTGTTTCTAATTTCGTAAGATCACTTAAAACTTAATTTATTGCTAAATAAATATGTTTATGGTTACTTTCTAGTAAGTTTTGTTAAGGTAAAGTTTTAAGGCATAGACCGAAATATATTTGGGACAATACGTTAATTTATGCGCATTTTTTCCGTCATCTCAGCTGCAAGATTACACGACAAAAAAAAACATCATCCCACCCAATTTACTACTTTTCTACTTTGATGTTAATCTTAAGAGTTGTTCAAACATAATTTGATGTTAATGGGGTAATTTTGGGACCTAATCTTTGATAATTTTTCATGCGGTTATTTTGGGACCAACCTTTGATAATTTTTCATTTTATGTTTATATTTTTCTATACAATTTTTCTTTTCTCATTGCTTTTTTGTTTGTTTTTTTTTTATAGAATTTTGTACGTGTCGATTTACTGTTTAATATAAATATTGTGTAACATGTTTTCCGTCATTTATTACTAAATGGCCAATTTCGATTTCAGATTGTATTTGTCATTTTTTCAAAGACAAATTCAGTTTTAGTTGGCGGCTCCAAATGCGAAAGGTTAACATAAAGGACATTGTTAAAATGACAAAAAATAATACGATTTGCTCGAGGGATGCAGAAAAATTATATAGCCATATATCTGACCAAGCTTTTGGCAGAACTGTATCAGATTTAACAATTTTATAATCTTACGATGGCCATCTGAATACAGAGCATTTCGTTGTATATGTGCCATCTGTTCTTGATGCATCTGATGTTTAGCTGATCCATCAGACAGAATTTGGTTGCTACCATTTTGCATTTATCATTCTATACTTGTTACAAACTAGCTTAAGATGGTACTTTCATTAAGCTACAATGTTGTCTTTCATTTAAAGATATGCTTCTTTTTAATGACAAAAAGCAATATAGCTGTCTGTCTTCTATGTAATCGACAATTTAATATATCTTTTGCGAATAAGAACATGGACGAGACAAAAAGTCATCTCAGACGTGGAGACAAAAGATCATCACTGGATTAGTTAAAAATAACTTTCCTTTTTGCCTTAGTTATAAAGGAACATCCCTACTTTTCTAGCCAAAAAGGTTTTGAGTACTGATTTATTTTATGTTTTCCCGTGAATTATAGAGTTTTTTCAGTGAAATAAAAAAAACTTGTTTTAAAACTGTATAATACCATTTTTATTTATGTCCTTTATTAATGACCTTTTGTATCCTATATTCCTTCAGTCATTCAGCTAGTACGCTGGTCATTCTTACCAACCAGAACGATTATATTGGCAAACAAATGCTGCAACTGTGTTATACTATCTATTTGGAGTGTTTCAAACAGTTTTAATTATTTAAACAATCAGGATATTGGCACATCATATAAGTCTTATTAGCTCACTTGAACAGACAGGCTCATACGAGGTATAAGGAACGTCCACCGTCCGCCGTATGTCGAGCGTCAATAGCTGCGAACAAACCGCATCTCGTTCGCCTTTTTCATCCTATGTGTACTCAAATATTTGACTGACGGTACCCTTTAAGAGGACTTCTCCTAAAATCTGCTAGCCCAATCTGAAATTAAATAGGAATAAATGATCCTTGAGTGACCCCCTATATCACTTGTAAATCTAAAAACAAATGTTGCCACAGTAATGTCCATCAATAAATTTGAAACAATTTGGCATTTTTTATGAAGTATAATATTCATGCTTTCAATATTTAACTTAAACTTTGCATTGTATAGGATGAGAATTTTCATTTTTAAACTGATGTTCTATTCATTTCAATAGTATAACAATTGTTCGAGTGTCCGTTTGCCATCGGTCTTCTCGGACTTTCAGGATATAAACTGAATTTAAGTATAATTTTGCTTGCACGTTTTAATTAAAGGAAATTACCATAATTATGTGTACATACTTTTGGATGTCCGAGTATGCTAAACTTTTAGTTTAATGTCTTTAATGTTAAGAGCAATGGTAGTCAGCTGAGCGATATAAGGATCATCATGGTCCTCTTGTTTTCAAGTATTCCCAACCGTAATAAATTGTTGACGTTGGACTGGAGTTAGAATATTATTGAATGTTAATCTAGATTTAGGAAGATTGCACGCGAAGTTCAATGCAGTTATTGAATAAAAATTATCACTACATGATTTTGCACTTGGAAATTATTTTTATCATTCATTTAATCATTAAGTAATTCTTATACACAATGTTTGTACCGTGTATTTGTTTAAACCAGTTAATTGTTTTGATATGTTAGGCATAAAAAAACACCATATTGTATAAATTTTATGAATAACAAACAAGAAATAGTACGGCACTGATGGTGACTGAGGCAAAGGAGAATGTGTTTTTACAACCATCGATTATGTCATACAGATATTTATATAGGTTTTAAAGTGCATCTGCGGCAAGTGTTTTAATAAAACAACAATGAAATTATCGAATAAATTGTAATTCAGTCAGGATTCTGTGTCAAAATTTCGTGAATGCTTAATATTTTTCTGCTATTTGTCATCTCAAACAAACAATGTTGCGTAGCTTTTATGGCTTAGTACAGGGATATCTACTAGTACCAACTGAGGTATACAGGACGTTTTCGATCAGTGCAGGCCTTGATTAGAATAATCTTTTCAATCTGATCATGACCTGAACAGTTCGTTCACACAGTTCATGAATGGTAATAGGTCTATCTTAATTTAAATAATGAAGGGGTTAATGTGGTAGGCAAAAGGGTGTCAGTAAATCTGTTTAACAAAGATCAAGAAAGAAAGAAACTAGGAATATCTTGATTGATCAGATCATGTCAAACAAATGCGTAGATAATAGAAAACTGCCAATTTTGAAACTATGTCACATGAAAGATTTACTAGTCAAAAGCAAAATGAAAAATGATTAGCAGTACTTTTATTCATTTATGATATGCGGTTTTCAAGTTGCATTGTAGCTTGCATGTGATCAAGATAAATTTCCATGAATTGATTTTGCTGATGCATTCTCTAATTATATCATGCTTTGATGTAAGATAATATCGTTTTGAATGAAAATGGAAGTGAGGTCAAATATTCTTTTAAATGTTTTCTTTTTCATATAGTCCAGTGGTGATAAAATTATCACCTTTGACAATGAATAGAGATACAAACAAAAGGATTGCAACAAAAAAAGACTTTAATCACAATATATTTTTTCTCGAAATTATATTTATTTGCCGAAACATCAGACGAAACAAAAAATTAAGAACTCAAGATCAGCTGTCTTCTTTAAGATATTTTAGTTACCTTTGTAAGCTGGCAGGACTATTAAAATGATTCAAAATTATTCATTATTACTGAATTATGAAGTGTTTGGTTTGACAAATAGTATATCATTTATTAAGATGTGTATTTTTTGCCAAATGCATAAATACACTGTTTAAGAAATTTATTGTAAAAAAAGCGGGATCAAAGTACTTGTATGACTGATGTGTGAACTTATTCAACCTTTCATTGCCATTCAAGAGAATCTGTGCTGTGCAGCCCATGCTAAAAATGTCTGAACGTCAACATACAAATTTGATACAAATTAAGTGGCTAATTTAGACACATGATCTTCGGTAAGACAATCAGCTACCTGTCTTCAATAAGACAATCAGTTACCTGTCTAGAAAACCTTCTTATGTTTGCAAAATTGTTAAAACGTGATACAAAGTCATTCATTTTGACAGAATGATGTAATGTTAATCGAGTGTCGAAAACAGAAATTGTTGTTTTTTTCTCAATATTTTGAGAGGGTTAAATTTAGAACGTTTCATACAAAATCGATTTTCAATAAGATAATAACAGTAGTTGTTCTTGCAAATACATGATAAGCACAGAATTCGTTGTAAGATCTTGAAAATATAGTTACATTTGGCACAACTAATTGTTTTATTTTGCTAGTTCACTAATCTTTAAAACTGCCTTTAAGAATACGTAAACAATCCTAATCAATTAAAACTGTTGTGCAAAAACTACAAAGAAAATGCTAGACTTAAATACAACTGTGCTCTGCAGGCTGCAGTTAATTTGAAATTTTCTGCAACATACTTTTGTGCAACAGTCATGTAACACACTATCATAGTAGCATGCTTAATACAACGTTTAGCTAGAAATTCTAAATATCTGTAATCTATATCTAGCCAAAGATCTTTTAACCCACTAAAGTGCTAGAAACTTAACATCTGGCTGTGGTGTCTACAATATATAGCACGACCCTTCCTATTTTGCAAAAAAATATAGTGGCAACACAAAGTTAACACAATGAATTCAATACATTTAGAGTTAGTTTAATGTACCAATTGAGTTCTGATTAAGTCAGATGTATCAATAGGGTTAAACAGCTTCAAAACATAATTATGAATACCCATACAATCCAATATTTAAAGACAAATTGTATGAACAGAATTGGAAAGACTATCACATGCACTTCACACAGCTCATTGTGCAGATTTGTTGTATGACAGTTACTTACTGATTTTCAGAATCTCCTATGAATGATTCAGTTGTTTCTTATGACACAAGAGCAACCATTCTTAAGACTAGTCCATTTAATTGTTGGCAAAGTTTTTGAATAATCCTGACGGAATCTTAATCTTTTTTCATCTTCCGTAATTTTTTTCCTTCAGAATACATACTGTTCAGAGGCTTTTTTCATCTATGCCTTTACCGACTTAAAATTCCTTAGTTACAATGACATTTCGGACTTCATCCAATTTGTATTGTATTGGGTTTGATACCTGAATTAATAACGTAAGTACATATAGTATATGAAGATTATTAGACCAAGATTCTTAATAATATTTATACTTAAAGATAGTAACTCACATGTTGATAACTTATCTTAAGAATGTCATAGTCTTCAACACAGAATCAGGACTTTTGAAAAAAGATTGTTCTTGACAACTGTCTTACGCCGACTAAAAATGTCAAACGATTAGAAGTCAGTGAAAGACTTAATGAAAAGAAAGTGTACAGCTGTACTTAATTTCTGCTTTTCCCTTGCACAATAGTTTTCAAGTTTTAGTTTCAGAGTCTTGTTTACATTTGACCAAGTCATTTTTTCATACTGTGAAGTCGAACTAATGAGGTAGGTCATTGTATCTGGTTTGGTAAGATTACGTAAAATTTAATTTGTTGCTAAATACATATGTTTATGGTTACTTTCTAGTAAGTTTTATTAAGGTTTTGTTAAGTTTTTAGGGCATAGGCCGAAATATATCTGGGACGAAAAGACTTATTGTTCAAAGTAACTTCAATTTATGCGTATTTTATTCCGCCATCTTAGCTGCCAGATTCCACGAGAAAAATTTCAATAAACCCACCATCCCAACCTAATTTACTACTCTTCTATTTTGATGTTTATCTAATGTACTGTTCAAACATATTTTGATGTTAATGGGGTAATTTTTGGACACAATCTTTGATATTTTTTCATGCGGTAATTTTGAGACCTAACCTTTGATATTTTTTTCTTGTTATGTGTGTACATATTTTTCTTTACAGTTTTTTTTTCAGATTTTTTTGTACAATTTTGTATGTTTTGAGTTACTGTTTGACATAAATATTGTTTTACATGTATTCCGGCATTTATTATTAAATGGCCAATTTCAATTTCAGTTGTATTTGTCATTTTTTTTCAAAATTATCAAACAAAGACAAATTCAATTTTAGTTGGCGGTTCCAAATGCGAAAGGTTAACATAAAGGACATTGCTAAAATAAAATAGAAAATAATACGATTTGCTCGAGAGATGCAGAAAAATTATATAGCCATATATCTGACCAAGCTTTTGGCAGAACTGTATCAGATTTAACAATTTTATAATCTTACGATGGCCATCTGAATACAGAGCAGTTCAATGTATATGTGCCATCTGTTCTTGATGCAACTGCTGTTTGACAGATCCATCTGAATTTGGTTTGAATTTGGTTGCTACCATTTTCATTTATCATTCTATACTTGTTACAAACTAGCTTAAGATGGTACTTTCATAAAGCTACAATATTGTCTTTCATTTAAAGATATGTTTCTTTTTTATGACAAAAAGCAACATAGCTGTCTTCTATGTAGTCGACTATTTAATATATCGTTTGCGAATTAGAACATGGACGAGACAAAAAGTAATCTCAGACGTGGAGACAAAGGATCATCACTGGATTTGTTAAATAATAACATTCTCATACAGCTATAAAGGAACGTCCCTACTTTCCTAGCCCAAAAGGTTATGAATACTGATTTATTTTATGTTTTCCAGTGAATTATAGAGTTTTCTCAGTGAAATAAAGAAATAAAACTTGTTTTAAATCTGTGGAATACCATTTTATTTATGTCCTATTTTACTGTCCTTTTGTATCCTATATTTGTTCAGTCATTCAGTCAGTTTGACATTAATTCTTTAATATGTTTGTATTAATTAACTAACACCAGGTACGGGCCTCAATATATTCTTACCTATTTCCTGACTAAATACGTTCACGCATGCGCACTTGGATAAAAGAGATTTTCATGGCGCGATCCTGATTTTCTTCACGAGAATATATTTTTCATTGTAGCGCTCTTTGCTGTTTTTTCAGGTAATACTGAATGTTCAAATGATACTGTAATAATTCTCCACCTTTTGCCATTCATCAATTTTGTGTACTTTTGTCAAACACTGGGTAAAAGAGATTTCCATGGCGTGAGCCTATTTTTCACGAGAATATATTTTTCATTGAAGCGCACTTTGCTATGTTTTCAGTCTATCTTAACCCCGAGTCAAGAACCCAGCAGCACGTTTCTTATAGTAAACAGTGGCCTACGGCAAATATATAATATAAATTGCCGACTGATAAGTGAACATCTCCCTACATATCTGTCAGCAACATAAATGGTCTGTAGACATTTTCTTGTCTGATGAAAGCACTAAGTAACACACTTGGGTCACCTAACAGCATCTCTTTAATTATCTAGACAGGTGGCTTTTAGAATGTCAGCACGATCTCACAGTAATTTATAGAGTATCTCCCTTCACCAACAGATGAATAATAATCATGGTAACATTTGATGTGAGTATGTGAAGTGATTTTCGAGAAATATCTTATTTTAAATAAACCAGGTATGAAAGATAGTGTTGAACTTTTGACTGATTCAAGGCTCCAAAAATGCCCATTAAGTAAGATGGCCAGGCCCTAAAACTGATTACGCAATTTTTAGAGAAATGTCAAAAGGGTTTAAAAGCCTTTAATGTCTGACCAGCCTTTCTAGATGCTAAGTATAAAAAGTTAGAAAAATGTATATTGTGTGTCAGGATTAAAGCTTCGATATAATATAGAGTCGTTTACGTGCTGCTTATCAATACTAGATCAATAAATAATAAATAGAATAAAATTTGATATCATTCGTGATTGAAATCGATATATAAATGTTATAAATAATTCACAGTTCATGTGCGATACAATGAATAAAACTATTGATTTGACGTTTCATTTGAAATATCAACGAACCGATAGATGATGCATCTAATTTCCTGCATACAAAGTTAACATTCCACCATATGAAAAATAAGCCAGTTATTAATCCCAATCGCTTTTTGAATCTTGTCTGTCACCTTGCAATGTTGTTTCTGATTCTAAATGTTTAGTTTTTAATATTTATTAAAAAGAAGAAAAGAAAAGAACATTGCAAAGGATGCCATCATATTTGAAAACTGTTCTATTTGGGTGTATGCTGTCAAACTAGTTACTGTTTTTATCTGAAGAAAAATCAGTATTATTTCTTACATTTTACTTGCTAATATTGTTCGATGAAAGTCGAAGTCTAAAATACTAATTTATCTAGTTTTGTAATAGACGAATAAATGCATATATTTAAGAGATGGGCGACTTTTATACAAACTAGATACTGAAAATGATATTGAATGAGAACCTAAAACCCTTAAATTCTTTTTGGTGACCTATTTGCCAGCAGATGGTTGTTGTAAAGTATTTCTCAGAAAAAAAGTTCCAATGCATAGAACATGTATGAAACTCTCTGTTATTAAAAACAGTTTACCATACATAATTAAGAAATTCACTTTGCAATATGCACTCACTACACATTCCTGTCACGTAAATCCAAAGTTAAATAAGAAATAATATAAAAAAGGTTCGTACATTTTAAGAGGTAATAGATGTTTTATAATATTTTTCATATTAATCATTTTATTAGTTAGATATCTAGGAATCCCTACTTGAGCACAGTAGAACTATTATAATCTTGCATTTGTTGGTGCTAGTCTAGTTCATAGAACTCTAAATCACGCAATCCACAGAAGAAAGAAAGTTTATAGACATTGATGGTAAATGACATTATTGGAGCTAAAACAAGATATTTGCAGTAACTTAAAGTACAAGTTCTAGAGTACTTTTACTGTGCCTTGAAACAGATTGCTCGTGAATTTGAAGGCCAAGAATGCTTCCGATTTTTAATACTTATTTATTTATTATATATATATATATATATCTATATTTGTTTGCGTGTGTTTTAGTTTTTGTGCACATTTATATACCGTATTTATTGCACATATCGTACATTAAGTGAACAATAAGGCAATATCTTCATGACTTTTACACTCTATTTAAAAATTCAGCAGCTAATTACATATTATTTTGTAAAATGTTTTAAAGTATTCAGATTCTAAATAAAGCGTAATGTTGATGCTGTTGTCCAAACAGGACCCTGTCATGCTTTTGTTTTGTGTAATCACCATCTTTAAAATTGTCAACGGTAACGCCGATAGAACTCATAATGGTTTGCTATTGACCGTTCCAATGCGGTAACCCCTCGGGTTCTCATTTTCGTTTATTGTTTGTGGTGTCCTTTTTAATTGTTCTATAAATGAAGTAATGCTATCTTTTTCTCTACTTTTTGACTGTGTAGGGAGGTTTTGTTTTTGACTTTGTTTTTACCCACTTTTCATAAATCGATTCCGTGTCCTCTAATAGCCTGATATCTGGAAAGTTCAGAATGGCGTACGTTTTCCACATGAAAAATTCAAATCTACACATTTTTATGCCTACAAACATTTTCACTCACTTAACGATCGTATCAGAATACTTCAAAATAGTTTTAGTTGATGTCTTGCCGTGAGCGCAATCATCAGCAAGATTGACTGATAATCAAATTAAAATTTCCATTAAAGTCTACGGAAAATTATCTGGGAACTGCAACTTGTCAGATAAAGGCTTTGCTACTTTGAATCGTAGACTTAGGCAAGTATGCATTTTAAAACAATTACATTGTTTCTGAAGAAACACAACAATACCTTCTTCAACAAGTTATAACTTTCATTTATGTGTCTTAATCCTTGTCGATAAACTAATTTTTTTTCTCAGAAAATCAACACGCCTATGAAAATTAAGATATAAAGAAACCGTGCATGAACAAACAGCCTAATTTTCCGTTAAGCACAAAAACTTGCAAAACAATAGGAAAACAATTTTTGTTGTCTTTGTAGAATAGCAACAATTTCAAATATCTGCTTTAATTGGAATACATATACATTCAATCTGACTAACGTTATATTCGTCTTCAAAATTATTCAGCTGCATGACGACCAAGAAAGATGCTTAGAACACAGTGAATGTTCAGTTATGAAATACATGCAGCCAAGACATGTTTTACTTCTAAAATGAACATAAATAACAAGAAATATCTTTAAAAAAAGATGATCGGCGCAGAAATAGTACAAAATTAAGGCCCCTAAGTGTATAATTTTAGGACATAGGGAAATGTCCAAGGCTTGTAATTATCGATGACAGTTTTTAAGCTATAAACAAAAACTGTTTATAAATGTCAATATCATTTTCAGTAAAATAAATCAAATATTAGTCATATTTATTCTATGGTTATTCCATCGAGTATAATGTTTCATGGTTAAAACGTTTTAATATTTGATTTACGGCTGTATTAATGTTATTACTATTGACCTTTTTTCACAGGCAATTACGCTAATAATTACGAATTCTGCCATAAATTTCATAACAACCCTTTTAACTAGTGGCAAACTTCCTTCTTCAGCTGAGGATTTCGTACCTAATAATTTCATTCGTTACAGATGTAGGTCAAAATCGAATTTAATACAGATACGCCGAAAAAATATATAATGCAGTATAGTTGTTACGTTTTCAGCTTGCCCAATAAAAGCCAGTTTAAACACTTTTCAACTTTCTTATAATCGGAGGAAAACCCTTTTTAGGAATTATTATATTTATTACAAAATGTTAATGCTGTTTATCAAAACTTACACATAAGTTTATTAAACTTTTAGAATTTCTTTTACCACTTACATAACTTTTAACAAAATATTCCCTATTAATTTCTTTCTTCTCGTTTTGGAAGCCGGCATAAAACCAGCTAAAATATTCATAATTATCAAATTGAGTACTTAGGTTTATAAAAGCATCAGATGGTTTAATCAGTTAGGAACCAGCATGTCTCCTTAAGTATAATTCTGTTGTCTGAAATAGTTGCAGCCTGCATTCTCAAACAAGTAAAGCTCTCTGTAATGTTTTGCTTAATGAACGTGTCACACAATAGCATATTCTTTTGTATCTTAGCCTTTTTGTTGGTTCGGTTTCAATTTACGTTAGTTAAATCTTTTTTATGTATTGACAAATTTAAATAAAATTGCAGATTCCGCAGAATGCATGTTGTTCTTCACTTATCTGAAATATCAATCGAATCCATCTAGTATTACTACTTTTATAATACAATTCCTCGAATTTATCGAACTGCCCTCGTTATTTCAACTTTCGGCTCACTATGCCATGAATTTGTTGGGAAGTTGTTATTGCTCACCCACAGATAGCCAGTAGTTAAGCATTTCTGTGTTAAATACTAAATCATGAGTTGTTATATATCAGAAAGCTGTCTTAACAAGGTTATTTACAAGGTCATTGTTGATTAACTGCGGACAACTGCTGAGAATAT